>JAWPHD010001390.1:0-326696 GCA_037043455.1 Cyrtodaria siliqua | reverse complement strand
AATCTTCCACATGGCCCTCTATTATTTACAATATATACAAGTTATAATACAACCAAAATACATATGAATTATCAAATGACTGCAGATGTACTTAACATAACAAATTAAGAGCATCATCATCAATTATAGTTTAACACTCACTTTACCCACACATGTACTTCAATTGACAGTGATATACACGTAGCAACAACAATGATACAAACAAAAACAATAAAGCATATCATAAGTTAAACATTTTTCATTAATTTAATTAGGTTACATTGAAAAGCCATTGTTGAACTTTTTTCTTTAATATTTGTAGGTAAGTTATTCCAAATTATTGGTCCAGAGTATGTTAAACTTTGTTTAAATATTTCTTTGTTGGGTTTAGGTATTAAGAAATTGTTTGTAGAACATGACCGTGTTATAGTTGTATTTTCATTTATTTGTCTAAGGTTAAACATTTCATTAATATATGATGGAGTTTTTTGATTTTGATATTTTATACATAAATTTTGCTTTTCTGAGATATACTCGGTCAAATATTGTAAATATTTTTAAATTTTGCATACTTTCTAATGAGTTATCAACATTGTAATCTAGAATAATTTTTACAGCCCGTTTTTGAAGGCGAAATAGTCTGTTTAAATTTGTTTGACATGTTCCACCCCATATTACATTGCAATAATTTATGTGCGGCTGAATATATGCTTTGTAGAACTGAACCCTATGCTCAAGACTTAGGTGTTGCTTTATTCTAGACAAAAGCCAAATATTAGATGAAATTTTTCGACATATATGTTCCATGTGATTTTTCCATGTTAAGTTGTTGTCAATAAATATACCCAGTACTTTATCTTTAGAAATCATGCTTAGATTTTCATCATTAAGATGCAAGTTTATTTCTGAAACATTTAATGAAGCACGTTTCTGCTGTGTGGTAATAAGCATTACTTTTGTTTTTGAAGTATTTATTAACATTCCATTTGACTTACACCAGTCTGATAATGATTTAAGTGCAGTTTGCAAATTATTTTCAATAGATGCCAATGTATTATTTATATGATACAAAGTTGTGTCATCTGCATACAAATCAGTTTCAGTATTATTAGTGAAAAGTTGGTAAATCATTTATGAATAATAGAAATAAAAGTGGGCCTAGTATTGAACCTTGAGGCACACCATCTGTCACTATTTGATCATTGGACAATATATTGTTGAGTGACACTTTTTGTTTACGATTGTGTAAGTAAGAAGAAAACCATGCTAATGAGCTGTCAGAAAGTTTATACACTTTTAACTTTTCTAAAAGAATTTCATGGTCAACTAAATCAAATGCTTTTCTAAAATCAACCATCACTACACCTATTAAAAAGCCTTTATTAATAGCTTCTAGCCATTTGCTGATCATTCGCACTAATGCAGTTTCACATGAGTGAGCTGGTCGAAATCCTGATTGCGTTTTGTGAAGTAATTTGAAATAAGAAAGATAATCCATTAAAGAATCATGGACATGTTTTTCTAATAATTTTGATATAACTGGTAGCACAGAAATGGGTCGGTAGTTGTTTATATCATCTTTTGCCCCACTTTTATGCAAGGGTGTAACTTTGCCCTCTTTCCATTTATCTGGAAATATGGATTCTTTTAAGCTTTTATTTCAAATAAATGTTATGCTATCTGCTATATAATAAGCTGAAAGTTTAAGTAGGCGTGGTCCAATATTATCAGAACCAGTAGATTTGGTAACATCTATATTTAAAAGAAATTTCAAAACTTGATCAACAGAAATTCCTGGAATATTAAATAGTGTATTTTCAGGTAACTTCTCTTCACAAAAAGTTTTTAGTTTGTCAAAATTTAAGGTTTGAACTGGTTCTTTGAGTTTGGAAGCCACAGTCACAAAGATTTCATTAAACTCATTTGCTATATCATTTGAATATTCAATGTCATTATCTTCAATTTTTAAATTTGAAATGTTATTGCTGCTCTTTTGTTTACTAACATTTAGTTCATTAAACAATTTCCAAATAGTACTAGGTTTGTTTTTATTTTCAGTGACAAATTCTTCATATTTTGATTTTTTTGACTCTTTAATTAGATAAGTTACTTTATTTCTCATTGTCTTAAACTCTGTTTCATTATTTAAAGCCTTAAATCTGTCGCGGGTTTTGATAGAATCTATTATTTCAGGCGTAATCCATTTTGGCTGCTGTTTATTTTTATGTTGTCGAATTGGTATGTGTGAATCAACTATTTTTAAAAACATAGAATACCATGCATCAACAATTTCATTTGTGTCTTCAAAACTTTTAATTGTATCCCATTGTGCAGACTGCAGGTCTTCTATGAATTTTTCTTCATTGAAATTTTTAAAAGATCTGTATGAAATTGTATAATGAGATTTTTTAGGGGCATAGCAGTTTGGCTTACGTGTTATAAAGATCGGAAAGTGATCGCTAAGTCCTATTTGTGGGACATCTACTGACTTTATATTAACATGAACATTACAATATATATGATCTATCAAAGTTGTAGAAACTGAAGTTTTCCTTGTAGCTACATTAACTTTTTGAGAAAGGCCAAAAGGTTCCATGTACTCTAACCATGCAGTTTTAGTTTGTACATTTAGCAAATCTCTATTAAAATCTCCAAGGAGGTAAAGTTCTTTCTGTTCTTTTAAAACATTTTCAAGATGATTTTCAAAAATTTCATTCCAAATTATTGCTTCATTTGGATTTCTGTAAATATTACCAATGAGAAAACTTTTAGAATTTTTTGGGGATATTTCAAGCCATAAACACTCAATATCCTTGACTTCTAGATCACTCCTTCTTTTACAATTAATTTCGTTCTTACAATAAACAATGATACCACCTCCTTCTTCCTTTCTCTCATTAGTTATAACCCTATCTCTTCTAAAAAATTGATAGTTATCAAGCTGAAAAACACTGTCAGCATGAAAATGTTTTAACTTAGTTTCACTTTTTGATAAATTAGTGACAGGATGAATTATTTTATAACAATGGATTAATTTGATGATTATGATTCAAAAAATAAGTTATGGAATGATATAATGGTACAATGTTTTTGGAAGAGTGAACTGGTGGATGGATGGTTAAATAAAACTGAATGGGTAGTGGGTTGATGGATGGTCGAATTGGTGATTGAGTGGTTTCATTTTGGTAGGGGATACATGTGGGTAGTTTGCTTGATTGTAGGGTGGGTAGTGTTATTTTAATGGAGATTTTGTTATCTACTGTTAGTATGCCAACAACAAACAAGAGCTGTCGGAGAACAGCGCAGCTCGACTATTCGATTTTTCAGAGAATAATAAATTATATAGCTAGTATATACCATCAGAAAACAAGGCTAAAACAATGTGGGGTGGGGTTGGGGGTGCAACATAGCTATGTGTAAGAATTGACCAAAACTATACAGAAATATGTAAAAAAATATATATATATTAAAAAAATTAGAGTTTTGAGTGGGGGTGGGGGTGGGTGGTGGGGATGGTGAGGGCAACATATATGTGAAAGAAGCCATGTAAGAATTCACCAAAACAACACAAAAATATGTTTAAAAAAAAAAAAAAAAAATATTTCGAGTGTGGGGGAGTGGGGTGTGGGGGAGGACAACATATATGTGTAAGAAGCTATGTAAGAATGGATCAAAATACCACAGAAATATGGTAAAACAAAAACAAAATAAAAATATTTCGAATGTGGGGGAGTGTGGTGGTGGGGGGATGCATGATAGCTATGTGTAAGAATTGACAAAAACAACACAGAAATATGTAAAAAAACAACAAAAAAACATTGAGTTTCGAGTGGGGGGGTAGTGGGGTGGGGGAGAGTGGAGAGGCAGGGAGTGGGCTGGAGGGGGCAACACATATGTGTTAGAAGCTATGTGTAAGAATTTACCAAAACAACACAGATATATGTAATAAACAATAAACATTCAATAAAAATATTCCAGTCTCAAGCATGGGGGTGTGGTGGTGGGCTGAGGGGGTGGGGGGTGAGGGGGCAACATAGCTATGTGTAAGAATTGACCAAAACAACACAGAAATAGGTAAAAAAACAACAACAAAAAAACTTCACGTGTGTTGTGAGGGGGGGAGGGTGCAGGGGAGAGGCAGGGGTCGAGGGAGCAACATATATGTGTAAGAAGGGGAAGGGGAGGCAGTGGGGGAGGGGGAAACATGTGTAAGAATTAACAAAAGCAACACAGATATATGTAAAAAAAAAATAGAGTTTCAAGTGTGTGGGGTGGTGTGGAGGCAGGGGTATGGGGGAGAGGGCAACAAATATGTGTAAGAATTGACTAAAACAACACAGAAATATGTAAAAAAAAAAAAAAAAAAAAAAAAAGTTTCGAGTGTGTGTGTGTTGGGGGGAGGTGTCGGGGGAGAGGCAGGGGGTGGGGAGAGGGGCGAGTGTGTTTGTGTTGGGGAGGGGGCGAGTGCTTGTGTGTTGGGGGGAGGGGGCAGGGGAGAGGCAGGGGGTGGGTGAGAGGTAGGGAGCAACATATATGTGTAAGACGCTATGTGTAAGAATTGACCAAAACAACACAGAAATATGTAAAGAAAAAAATTAAAATTTAATAAAAATATTCTAGTTTTGAGTGTGTGGTGAGAGGTTGGGGTGGCGGGGAAGGGGAGGCAGGGAGCGGGGAGTAGGTAACAACATGTGTAAAAATTGACAAAAGCAACACAGAAATATGTAAAAAAAAATAAAAATTGAATGTGTGTGTGGAGGGGGTGTGCAGGAGGCGGGGGAGAGGCAGGGGGTGGAGGGAGGGGGAGGGAGCAACATATATGTGTAAGAAGCTATGTGTAAGAATTGACCAAAACAACACAGAAATATGTAAAAAAAAAATAAAAAAAATCTAGTTTCGAGTGTATGGTTGGGGGGGGGGGGGGGGGGGGGGGGCTGGGCGGGGAAGGGGAGGCAGTTGGGAAGGGGGCAACATTTGTAAGAATTGATAAAAGCAACACAGAAATATGTAAAAAAAAAAAAAATGAGTTTCAAGTGGGGGTTTGGTGGGGGGGGAAGGCGGGGGAAGGCGGGGGGGTGGGGGGAGGGGGCAACATATATGTGTAAGAATTGACTAAAACAACCCAGAAAGTTTCGAGTATGTGTGTGGGCTGGGCGGGGAAGGGGAGGCAGTGGGAAGGGGGTGAAGGGGCAACATTTGTAAGAATTGATAAAAGCAACACAGAAATATGTAAAAAAAATAATAATGAGTTTCAAGTGGGGGTTTGGTGGGGGGGAAGGCGGGGGAAGGCGGGGGTTTGGGGGGAGGGGGCAACATATATGTGTAAGAATTGACTAAAACAACACAGAAATATGTAAAAAAAAAAGTTTCGAGAATGTGTGTGGGGTGGGGGGTGGCGGGGAAGGGGAGGAAGGGGGCGTGTAACATGTGTAAGAATTGACAAAAGCAACACAGAAATATGTAAAAAAAAAAAAAAAAAAAAAAAATAGAGTTTCAAGTGTGTGTGTGTGTGTGTGTGTGTGTGGTGGGGGCGGGGTGTGTGGAGTGGGGTGAGGCAGTGGGGGCAGGGTGAGGGGCAACATATATGTGTAAGAGTTGACTAAAACATCACAGAAATATATAAAAATAAAAAAGGTGTGTGGAGGGGGGGGGGGGGGGGGGGGGGGGGGGGGGGGGGGGGGGAAGGGGCGGGGAGGAGGAGGGAGCCCATGCCCCAATACGGGTAAGTATGAATAAGATGCATAATGCTATAAGAAATCCCAAACCACAATTATAGATATATACATGCTTACATGCAAACCTAGATCTGCCTTTATTGCACATTTTATGGGCCATCACAATTTGGGTTCCATGGGAGCCCAGAATTTGCAAAAGACAAAATTACTTACCCAACCCTTTAGAACATACTATCAGGAAACTAGTTCAAAAACTTAGTTCAGCTAGGACAAGAAATGTAAGAGATACAGACCGGTAAACACAGGAATTGGGTTCCATGGGAGCCCAGGGGTTACAGGAGGCAAAATTACTTAAGCAGCCCTTATGACAATGCTATGAGGAAGCTAATGGCCAAATTTGGTTGTGATAGGGTAAGAATTTTAAGAGATATAGTCTTGTAAACACAGCTTACATGCAAAATTTGATGTGGAATGGGACACATTTTATGGGATATCATAATTTGGGCTCCATGGGAGCCCAAGGGTTACAGGAACCAAAATTGCTTATGCAGCCCTTAAGATGATGCTATCAGGAAGCCCATGGCCAAATTTGGTTGTGCTAGGATAAGAAATGTGAGAGATATAGACTTGTAAACACAGCTTACACGCAAACCTTAATGTGGGACGCCGACACAAACGCCGACGCCGGGGTGATTACATAAGCCCTCTTATTCTTCGAATAGTCGAGCTAAAAAGGGATATGTTTTAAATGCTATATGTGCTTGTTGTATTCATTTTTCTAAGTTTCTTGTTTAGAAATTATATTTGTGTTTCCATTAATACATGTGATTTTTGCTATTTCACAATAAAACAAGTTTTCCTTACATCATAAACAGGTTGCATTTCATCATCTTAGGACAAAAACGTGTTGTTTCAACATGATAACTATCAATTTAATACTTCTGGATGACCCTCACAAGGTGTACATCAGTACAGCTGATTTGTCCCAGGAGACATGTGCTAACCTGAATGTGATCCACTGACCATCTAGAAACAACATAGATGAACTTGGAACATTAACGCCAGGGTTGAAGCAATGACCATTTAGCCTGACCTAACTAGTCCCAAGGGACCTACTAATCTTAGGCCAGGCCAGGCCAGGCCAAGCCAGGACAGGCTAGTTTGACCAAGCCATGTTTCAGTGTATGCACAGCCGTGTGAATTTTGCATGATGTAGATTTCTGATTTAGATAAGCTGCTGTGGGATTAGCGATTTATTTATTAATAGTGATGTTAATTCGTCAAATGAACAGCCATTTGATTAATTATGCATGTATTGTATCATAAAAATGCATGATTAAGAGAAGCCTTTGGATTTGATATTTATTTATAGTATATTGTGATTATATCACAACGAGATGTTACACATATTGATGTCATATCTTAAAATAAATGTTATCTTAATCGGAATATTATTTTCAATATGTAAGAATGTATACTGACAAACCTGTGTATTAGCAAACATGGAAGAAAATATGCTAAAATACGCCAAGTACAAGCAGTGTGCTTAAATGGTGCACACTTATGCCACGACTCATCCAGTCACATTAAACTGACATCCATATCTTACTTCCATCAAACGATGGGAAAGCTTATATTAGCAGGATTTTATAACAGATATTTCGACAATAAAACACATGTTTTACTGGAAAAAATGAGATAACCTGTTTAAAATTACCTATTAAATGTTTTAATTTTACAATATGCAAACTTTTTAAGCCGAAAATAAGGTTTTATTTCATACACCATCCAATTCTCTTGTTGGAGAAGGGGTTGGATGGGGTCGGAAAGTTAATACTCGGAGACCACGTAAGTGGACCGACTAGTCGTAGCATAACCCTTATATCATATTTTGTTAAAGAACGAACCTCGATTTTATTTTTTTCGATATTCAAAATTTATTTTTTGAATAACGTATCTCCAGTTGTTGTTTTTTCGATATTCAATTTTTTTTGTTGAATAACGTATCGTGAGTTTTTATTTTTTTTCGATATTAAAAATTTATTTGTTGAATAACGAATCTAGAGTTTTTTGTTTTTCGATATTCAAAATTTATTTTTATATTGAATCTCGAGTTTTTTGATTTTCGACATTCAAAACTTATTTTTTGAATAACGAATCTCGAGAGTTTTCTGTTTTTCGATATTCAATTTTTTTTGTTAAATAACGTATCTCGAGTTTTTTGTTTGTCGACATCCAAAATTTATTTTCTGAAGAATGAATCTCGAGTTGTTGTTTTATTCGATATTCAAAATTTATTTGTTCAATAACGAATCTAGAGTTTTTTGTTTTTCGATATTCAAAATTTATTTTTATATTGAATCTCGAGTTTTTTGATTTTCGACATTCAAAACTTATTTTTTGAATAACGAATCTCGAGAGTTTTCTGTTTTTCGATATTCAATTTTTTTTGTTAAATAACGTATCTCGAGTTTTTTGTTTGTCGACATCCAAAATTTATTTTCTGAAGAATGAATCTCGAGTTTTTTGTTTTTCGATATTCAATTTTTTTTGTTGAATAACGAATTCGAGTTTTTTGTTTTTCGATATTAAATTTTTTTTGTTGAATAAACTATCTCGAGTTTTTTGTTTTTCGATATTCAGATTTTTTTTGTTGATTAACAAATCTTGAGTTTTTGTTTTTCGACATTCAAAACTTATTTTGTGAATAACGGATCTCGAGTTTATTGATTTTTGATATTCAATTTTTTGTTGAATAACGGAACTCGAGTTTTTTTTTTTTCGATATTCAATTTTTTTTTGTTGAATAACGAATCTCGAGTTTGTTGTTTTTTTCGACATTCAAAACTTATTTCTTGAATAACGAATCTCGATTTTTTTGTTTTCGCACTTGACATTGTTCCAGTTTACGCAACTATGTGTACAACTAATTAGTGGACTTCCACATTTACCAGTGATCGTGAAGTTCAAAAAGATCGTCGGCCTTTAAACAGAGCATCTCTGGCTGATTAATTCTTAAACAAACAATGTTACACTTCATGCACTTTCTGTTTTGATCAGCCATTTTGGTCGCAAGAGGGCGCCATGTTATTTGATGTTTTACCCGGCTCGATAACGCAATTAAATATATGGATAATATTGAGCGCGGGGACACCAAACTATTTGATTGACAGCGAGAGGCGAAACAGTGGGCGGTGTCTGTTGCACACACAACAATTTGACAGCGGTTTTCAATAAGGCCAAAAAAAAAAATAGGTATGTTTCCTATTGCATGCTCTAAAAAAAATAGGGTCGGTAGGTAGGCATTTTTTTTTTTTTTTTTTTTTTTTGAGAAAGATATTGTGAGATTTTTTTTTTTCATAAAACGTTTTAGGGTCGGCGCCTCAAAAATAGGGTCGGTCGGGCCACCGAAAACACAGTTTTTTTGGGCCTAAACACTGCGATAATTAGTTATCGGTCCAAATTGATTATCGCTAATTAGCTAACAACACCCAGAGCGATATTGGCTTTTTTTAGATTTTCTAATTTTTTTCGATTAGCTCAGTTGATAGCGTACTTGACCGCGGAAATATCAGTGTAATTTTAGTGTGGGTTCAATCCCACAAATCGGTAAAACATTTTGTACCGCTATTAAATGCCGTCAAGTTTACAATCTTTTTTTTTTTAGTAAATATTCAATAATGGTTGGTGTATTAAGTTTGTCAACGCAATTCGTTTCTGTTTTATAAACTAAAAGTTACGGACATTGTCTCTTTCAATACCAAGCGTAGACAGCTACTGTTCAATGCGACATGCGCAGTGAAGCTGTCAATACCGAACAATTTTGTAAGCTGAAATCTGATTGGCTAATCGTAAGGTCAATCTGAGGTGACCAGGTATGTAATAGTCAGATCTAAATAGCGGAAAGTAGTGGAGCGAATATTTTGGATCTGATTTTAATGTGATTGGCATTACCTCTACTATGTCCATTGTTCATGCATTGCCTCTATTGTGGCCATAGTTCATGCATTCCCTATAATGTATATACATAGTTCATGCATTACCTCTATTGTGTCCATAGTTCTTGAATTACCTCTACTATGTCCATTGTTCATGCATTCCCTATATTGTGGCCTTAGTTCATGCATTCCCAATAATGTGTATATATAGTTCATGCATTACCTATATTGTGTCCATTGTTCATGCATTATCTCTATTATGTCCATTGTTCATGCATTACCTCTATTGTGTCCATAGTTCTTGCATTACCTCTATTGTGTCCACAGTTCTGGCATTACCTCTATTGTGTCCATAGTTATGGCATTATCTCTATTGTGTCCATAGTTCATGCATTACCTATATTGTGTACATAGTTCATGCATTACCTCTAGTGTGTCCATAGTTCTTGCATTACCTCTAGTGTGTCCACTGTTCATGCATTACCTCTATTGTGTCCAAAGTTCATGCATTACCTCTAATGTGTCCATTGTTCATGCATTACCTCTATTGTGTCCATAGTTCTTGAATTACCTCTACTATGTCCATTGTTCATGCATTCCCTATAATGTGTATTTATAGTTCATGCATTACCTATATTGTGTCCATAGTTCATGCATTCCCTCTGCTATGTCAATTGTTCATGCATTATCTCTACTATGTCCATTGTTCATGCATTACCTATATTGTGTCCATAGTTCTTGCATTAACTCTATTGTGTCAATAGTTCATGCATTACCTCTAATGTGTCCATTGTTCATGCATTACCTCTATTGTGTCCATAGTTCTTGAATTACTCTACTTTGTCCATTGTTCGTGCATTCCCTATATTGTGGCCTTAGTTCATGCATTCCCTATAATGTGTATATATAGTTCTTGCATTACCTATATTGTGTCCATAGTTCATGCATTCTCTCTGCTATGTCCATTGTTCATGTATTACCTATATTATGTCCATTGTTCATGCATTACCTCTATTGTGTCCATAGTTCTTGCATTACCTCTATTGTGTCCACAGTTCTGGCATTATCTCTATTGTGTCCATAGTTCTCGCATTACCTCTATTGTGTCCACAGTTATGGCATTATCTCTATTGTGTCCATAGTTCATGCATTACCTATATTGTGTACATAGTTCATGCATTACCTCTAATTTGTCCATAGTTCTTGCATTACCTCTGTTGTGTCCATATTTCATGCATTTTCTCTATTGTGTCCATATTTCATGCATTACCTCTAGAGTGTCCATAGTTCATGCATTACCTCTATCATGTCAATTGTTAATGCATTCCCTATATTGTGTCCATAGTTTTTTGCATTACCTCTATTATGTCCATTGTTCATGCATTCCCATATTATGACCATAGTTCATGCATTCCCTATGTGTATATATTTCTTGCATTACCTATATTGTGTCCATAGTTCATACATTACCTTTACTATGTAAACAGTTTTTGCATTACCTCTAGTGTGTCCATAGTTTGTGCATTACTTCACATATTATCTCTACTTAGTCCACTGTTCATGCATTACCCCTACTATGTCCATTTTTCATGCATTACCTCTACTATGTCCATTGTACATGCATTCCTTATATTGTGTCCATAGTTCATGCATTATCTCTATTGTGGCCATAGTTCATGCATTACCTTTATTGTGTTCACAGTTCATGCATTACCTCTGTTGTGTATATAGGTCTTGCATTACCTCTATTGTGTCCATAGTTCATGCATTACCTCTAATGTGTCCATTGTTCATGCATTACCTCTATTGTGTCCATAGTTCTTGAATTACCTCTACTATGTCCATTGTTCATGCATTCCCTATATTGTGGCCTTAGTTCATGCATTCCCTATAATGTGTATATATAGTTCATGCATTACCTATATTGTGTCCATAGTTCTTGAATTACCTCTACTATGTCCATTGTTCATGCATTCCCTATATTGTGGCCTTAGTTCATGCATTCCCAATAATGTGTATATATAGTTCATGCATTACCTATATTGTGTCCATTGTTCATGCATTATCTCTATTATGTCCATTGTTCATGCATTACCTCTATTGTGTCCATAGTTCTTGCATTACCTCTATTGTGTCCACAGTTCTGGCATTACCTCTATTGTGTCCATAGTTATGGCATTATCTCTATTGTGTCCATAGTTCATGCATTACCTATATTGTGTACATAGTTCATGCATTACCTCTAATGTGTCCATAGTTCTTGCATTACCTCTGTTGTGTCCATATTTCGTGCATTTTCTCTATTGTGTCAATAGTTCATGCATTACCTCTAGAGTGTCCATAGTTCATGCATTACCTGTACTATGTCAATTGTTGATGCATTCCCTATATTGTGTCCATAGTTCACAGGCCTTTTTTCTGGGCTTCCCACTGAGGCCAATATTGGCTCTAATGCTAAATAAGGGTATTTTTTCCAAATTTCAAAAACAAATAATTCCCAATTCCCTTTTTTTCCACCTCACTCGGATGGGTCTGCATATTGAGTCTTCCTCTCTCTGCAATGGCAGTTGTAAGTGGAAGTGGTCCTTTAACCAGTGTTAATGAGAAGTTCAAGATGACTTGTAGTTTGCAGCAATATTCTGTGCTGAAAATTTACAAATCCCATATTTTGTCGATAAAAATATAATAGGGGCCCTTTTCCCAAAATACCCAGAAAAAGGCCTGGTTCTTGTATTACCTCTAATAATATGTCCATAGTTCATGCATTACCTCTATTATGTCTATAGTTCATGCATTACCTCTATTATGTCTATAGTTCTTGCATTACCTCTATTGTGTCCATAGTCCTTGCATTACCTCTATTGTCTTCATAGTTCATGCATTACCTCTATTGTGTCCATAGTTCATTCATCACCTCTACTATGTCCATTGTCCATGCATTTCCTATATTTGTGTCCATAGTTCATGTATTATTTCTATTGTGTCCATAGTTCATGCATTACCTCTATTGTATCCATAGTTCTTGCATTACCTCTATTGTATCCATAGGTCATGCATTACATATAGTGTGTCCATCCTAGTTCATGCATTACCTCTACTGTGTCCATAGTTCATGCATTCCCTCTATTATGTCCATAGTTCATTCATCACCTCTACTATGTCCATTGTCCATGCATTTCCTATATTTGTGTCCATAGTTCATGTATTATTTCTATTGTGTCCATAGTTCATGCATTACCTCTATTGTATCCATAGTTCTTGCATTACCTCTATTGTATCCATAGGTCATGCATTACATATATTGTGTCCATCCTAGTTCATGCATTACCTCTACTGTGTCCATAGTTCATGCATTCCCTCTATTATGTCCATAGTTCATGCATTACCTCTAGTGTTTCCATAGTTCATGCATTATCTCTACTATGACCATTGTTCATGCATTACCTTTACTATATCAATTGTTCATGCATTCCCTATATTGTGTTCACAGTTCTTGCATTACCTCTATTGTGTTCACAGTTCTTGCATTACCTCTATTGTGTCCATAGTTCTTGCATTACCTATATTGTGTCCATAGTTCATACATTACCTATATTGTGTTCACAGTTCTTGCATTACCTCTATTGTGTCCATAGTTCTTGCATTACCTATATTGTGTCCATAGTTCATACATTACCTATATTGTGTCCATAGTTCATACATTACCTATATTGTGTCCATAGTTCATACATTACCTATATTGTGACCATAGTTTTTGCCTTATCTTTATTGTGTCCTTACAGATGGTGGGAGGTGTAAAGTACCCAGGAACAAGAGGCCCAAGAGGGCCTGTAGTCTCTATACTTGTATGATGTGATTCAAAAACATAAACATGATAGAGGCCAACCCAAGAAATATGTTTCCTATATATAACTCTATGTAAACTTTGGGTTATCGTGGCACCATTTTGAATATTTGACGACAACGAAAAACACAAACTTGATAGAGGCCAACAACAGGAACATGCATATGATATTTAACTAGAATGGAATAAGTGGTAATATATTTCGTTTGATAAATGTCCTTAAATTTGACTTAAGTTTAGCCATGGTGGCCATCATGGATGACTGGAGGCCCCAAAAATGCAAATCTGAGGGGGACTAACCCAAAGATCATTGTGATTAAGTTTCATCAAAATCTAAAACTTCAAGCAGTTTCAGAGATGTCATTTTTAATGTTTTGCTATTTAACTCTATGTAAACTTTGGGTCGCTGTGGCGGCCATTTTGATTATTCGACGATAACGAAAAACACAAACTTGATAGAGGCTAACCCAAGGAACATGTTTATGATATTTCACAAGAATGCAATAAGTGGTTTCGAAGGAGATGTTGTTTGAAATTTTCTTCAATTTGACCCAATTTTAGACATGGCGACCATCTTGGATGACCGGCGCCCACGAAAAACAAAAATCTGAGAGGCACTATCCCAAATATCATGGTAATTAAGTTTCATCAAAATCCTTCAAGAGGTTTCAGAGCAGGTGTCATTTTGAACGTTTTCCTATATAACTCTATGTAAACTTTGGGTCGCTGTGGCGGCCATTTAGATTATTCGACGATAACGAAAAAACTCAAACTTGATAGAGGCCAACCCAAGGAACATGTATATGATATTTCACAAGAATGGAATAAGTGGTTTTGGAGGAGATGTCGTTTGAAATTTCCATAAATTTAACCTAGTTTTAGCCATGGCAGCCATTTTGAAAGACCGGCAGCCGCAAAAAAAAAATAATGTGAGAGTGACTATCCCAAATATCATTGTGCTTAAGTTTCATCAAAATCTTTCAGGCAGTTTCAGAGAAGATGTAATTTTTAACCTTTTCCTTTATAACTCTATGTAAATTTTGGGTCGCCGTGGTGGCCATTTTGATTATTCGACGATAACGAAAAACACAAACTTGATAGAGGCCAACCCAAGGAACATGTATATGATGTTTCAGTAGAATGGCCCTCCCAAGTAACATTGTGATGAAGTTTCATCAAAATCCTTCAAGCGGTTTCAGAGGAGATGTCGATTTTATAAAATTGCTAACAGATGGACAGACGGACGGACGGACGACGGACGAAAAGTGATCGCATCAGCCATCCTGGCCTTTGGCCAGTAGAGCTAAAAATGGGCGGTCTCCCTCCACCACAAAAATCGACCGATATATAACCATACGTGTTGAAAATGACGTAAAACATTATACAAACAAACAAACTATTGTGTCCATAGTTCTTGCGTTAGCTCTATTGTGTCCATTGTACTGGCATTACCTCTATTGTGTCCATACTACGGTGTCCATAGTTTCTGCTTTACCTCTATTGTGTCCATTGTTAATTGAATTGAATTGAATGTTGTTTAACGGTTCATTAACACAGTATAGGTTATTTAGAGCCGCCCCAGAGAGAGCGGAAGGATACATAGGATTCCGGGAACCATGCCTTATTATCGAATAGATTCCTATGGTTCTTTAACATGCTCGGAGGATAGACCGATACACAGGACTGCCCAGTTAATGTCCCCATCCGACCGACGAGGCTAAGGCAAAGTGTCTTGCCCAAGAACACACCGACTAAACTCAGTGGCACAACGGAGGATTGAACCCGTGGCCTACGGTTAAAAATCCGCCGCGCTACGGACTGCGCCACGCCAGCCCTTTATAGTTAATGCATTCCCTATATTGTGTCCATAGTAAGTTCATGCATTCCCCATATTGGGTCCAAAGTTCACAGGCCTTTTTCTGGGATTCCCACGGGGGCAATATTGGAACCAACGCTAATTAAGGGTGTTTTTTCAAAATTTAAAAAAAATATATCCCAATTCTTGTTTTTTTCCACCTCAATCAGATGGGTCAGCATATTGAGTCTTCCTCTCTCTGCAATGGCAGTTGTAAGTGGAAGTGGTCCTTTAACCAGTGTTAATGAGAAGTTCAAGATGACTTGTAGTTTGCAGCATTATTTGTTCCGAAAATTTACAAATCCCATATTTTGTCGATAAAAATATAATAGGGGCCCTTTTCCCAAAATACCCAGAAAAAGGCCTGCTTCTTGCATAACCTCTAATGTGTCCATAGTTCATGCATTACCTCTATTATGTCTATAGTTCTTGCATTACCTCTATCGTGTCCATAGTCCTTGCATTACCTCTATTGTGTCCATAGTTCTTGCATTACCTCTATTGTCTCCATAGTTCATGCATTACCTCTATTGTGTCCATAGTTCATTCATCACCTCCACTATGTCCATTGTCCATGCATTTCCTATATTTGTGTCCATAGTTCATGTATTATTTCTATTGTGTCCATAGTTCATGCATTACCTCTATTGTATCCATAGTTCTTGCATTACCTCTATTGTATCCATAGGTCATGCATTACATATAGTGTGTCCATCCTATTTCATGCATTACCTCTACTGTGTACATTGTCCATGCATTTCCTATATTTGTGTCCATAGTTCATGTATTATTTCTATTGTGTCCATAGTTCATGCATTACCTTTATTGTATCCATAGTTCTTGCATTACCTCTATTGTATCCATTGGTCATACATTACATATAGTGTTTCCATCCTAGTTCATGCATTACCTCTATTGTGTCCATAGTTCATGCATTCCCTCTATTTTGTCCATAGTTCATGCATTCCCTCCATTGTGTCCATAGTTCATGCATTACCTCTAGTGTTTCCATAGTTCATGCATTATCTCTACTACGACCATTGTTCATGCATTACCTTTACTATATCAATTGTTCATGCATTCCCTATATTGTGTCCATAGTTCTTGCATTACCTCTATTGTGACCATAGTTCAGGCATTCCATATACTGTGTCCATAGTTCTCGCATTACCTCTACTATGTCCATTGTTAATGCATTACCTCTACTATGACCATTGTTCATGCATTACCTCTACTATATCCATTGTTCATGCATTCCCTATATTGTGTCCATAGTTCTTGCATTACCTCTATTGTGTCCATAGTTCATGCATTCCATATATTGTGTCCATAGTTCTCGCATTACCTCTACTATGACCATTGTTCCATTGTTCATGCATTCCCAGTATTGTGTCCATAGTTCTTGCATAACCTATACTGTGTCCATAGTTCTTGCATTGGCTCTATTGTGTCCATAGGTCAATCATTACATATAGTGCGTCCATCAATGTTCATGCATTACCTCTACTATGTCCATTGTTCATGCACTGCCTCTACTATGTCCATTGTTCATGCATTCCCTATATTGTGTCCATAGTTCTTGCATTACCTCTATTGTGTCCTAAGTTCTTGCATTACCGCTACTATGTCCATAGTTCTTGCATTACCTCTATTTTTTCCTAAGTTCTTGCATTACCTCTACTATGTCCATTGTTATTGCATTACCTCTACTATGTCCATTGTTCATGCATTCCCTATATTGTGTCAATAGTTCTTACATGACCTCTATTGTGTCCATAGTTCATACATTACCTATATTGTGTCCATAGGTCTTGCATTACCTCTACTGTGTCCATTATTCATGCATTCCCTATATTGTGTCCATAGTTCTTGCATTACATGTATTGTGTCCATAGTTCTTGGATTACCTCTACTATGTCCATAGTTCTTGGATTACCTCTACTATGTCCATAGTTCTTGCATTACCTCTATTGTGTCCATAGTTCTTGGATTACCTCTACTACGTCCATTGTTCATGCATTCCCCACATTGTGTCAATAGTTCTTGTATTCCCTATATTGTGTCCATAGTTCTTACATTACCACTGATGTGTCCATAGTTCATACATTACCTCTATTGCGTCTATAGTTCTTGCATTACCTCTTCTATGTCCACTGTTCATGCATTCCATATATTGTGTGTATAGTTCATGCATTACCTCTATTAAGTCCATTGTTCATGCATTACCTCTTCTATGTCCATTGTTTATGCATTCCATATATTGTGTCCATAGGTCAAGAATTACATATAGCGTGTCCATCATAGTTCATGCATTGCCTCTATCATGTCCATAGTTCATGCATTACCTCTATTGTGTCCATAGTTCATGCATTACCTCTACTATGTCCATTGTTCATGCATTACATATATTGTGTCCATAGTTCATGCATTACCTATATTGTGTCCATAGTTCATGCTTTACTTCTATTGTGTTCATAGTTCTTGCATTACCTCTACTATGTCCATTGTTCATGCATTACATATATTGTGTCCATAGTTCATGCATTACCTATATTGTGTCCATAGTTCATGCTTTACTTCTATTGTGTTCATAGTTCATGCATTACCTCTACTATGTCCATTGTTCATGCATTACATATATTGTGTCCATAGTTCATGCATTACCTATATTGTGTCCATAGTTCATGCTTTACTTCTATTGTGTTCATAGTTCTTGCATTACCTCTACTATGTCCATTGTTCATGCATTACATATATTGTGTCCATAGTTCATGCATTACCTATATTGTGTCCACAGTTCTTGCATTACCTGTACTATGTCCATAGTTACTGCATTACCTATATTGTGTCCACATTTCTTGCATTACCTCTATTGTGTCCATAGTTCTTGCATTACCTCTACAATGTCCATAGTTAATGCATTACCTGTATTGTGTCCAGTTCTTGCATTACCTCTATTGTGTCCACAGTTCTTGCATTATCTCTATTGTGTTCATAGTTCTCGCATTACCTCTAATGAGTCCACAGTTCATGCATAACCTCTATTGTGTACAGAGTGCTTGCATTACCTCTATTCTTGCATTACCTCTACAATGTCCATAGTTAATACATTACCTTTATTGTGTCCACAGTTCTTGCATTACCTCTACTTTGTCCATAGGTAATGCATTACCTCTATTGTGTCCACAGTTCTTGCATTACCTCTAGTGTGTCCACAGTTCTTGCAATACCTCTACTATGTCCATAGTTCATGCATTCCCTATATTGTGGCCATAGTTCTTGCCTTACCTCTATTGTGTCAATTGTTCTTGCATTAGCTCTATGTCCATTGTTGATGCATTCCCTATATTGTGGCCATAGTTCTTGCATTACCTCTATTGTGTCCATAGTTCTTGCATTACCTCTATGTCCATAGTTCATGCATTCCCTATGTGTATATAGTTCTTGCATTACCTCGACTACGTCCATAGTTAATGCATTATCTCTATTGTGTACACAGTTCATGCATTATATCTAGTATGTCCATCTTTCATGCATTACCTCTACTACGTCCATAGTTTATGCATTACCTATATAGTGTCCATAGTTCTTGCATTACCTCTGTTGTGTCCATAGTTCTTGCATTACCTCTACTATGTCCATTGTTCATGCATTACCTCTATTGTGTCCAGTTCTTGCAAAACCTCCATTGTGTCCATAGTTCCTGTATTACCTCTACTATGTCCTTAGTTAATTGCATTACCTCTACTGTTCCACAGTTCTTGCATTACCACTGCTGTGTCCATAGTTAATGCATTACCTCTATTTTGTCCACAGTTCTTGCATTACCTCTACTATGTCCATAGTTAATGCATTACCTCTACAATGTCCATAGTTAATGCATTACCTGTATTGTGTCCACAGTTCTTGCATTACGTCTATTGTGTCCATAGTTCTTGTATTACCTCTATTGTGTCCACAGTATTTGCATTACCTCTATTGTGTCCATAGTTCTTGCATTACCTCTACAATGTCCATAGTTAATGCATTACCTGTATTGTGTCCACAGTTCTTGCATTACGTCTATTGTGTCCATAGTTCTTGTATTACCTCTATTGTGTCCACAGTTCTTGCGTTACCTCTATTGTGTCCATAGTTCTCGCATCACCTCTACTGAGTCCACAGTTCATGCATAACCTCTATTGTGTACATAGTTCTTGCATTACCTCTATTCTTGCATTACCTCTACAATGTCCATAGTTAATGCATTACCTCTATTGTGTCCACCGTTCTTGCATTACCTCTAGTGTGTCCATAGTTCTTGCAATACCTCTACTATGTCCATAGTTCATGCATTCCCTATATTGTGGCCATAGTTCTTGCCTTACCTCTATTGTGTCAATCGTTCTTGCATTAGCTCTACTATGTCCATTGTTGATGCATTCCCTATATTATGGCCATAGTTCTTGCATTACCTCTATTGTGTCCATAGTTCTTGCATTACCTCTACTATGTCCATAGTTCATGCATTCCCAATGTGTATATAGAAATTGCATTACCTCTACTACGTCCATAGTTAATGCATTACCTCTATTGTGTCCACAGTTCTTGCATTACCTCTAATGTGTCCATAGTACTTGCATTACCTCTATTGTGTCCATAGTTCTTGCATTACCTCTATTGTGTCCACAGTTCTTGCATTACCTCTATTGTGTCCACAGTTCTTGCATTACCTCTATTGTGTCCACAGTTCTTGCATTACCGCTATTGTGTCCATAGTACTTGCATTACCTCTATTGTGTCCACAGTTCTTGCATTACCTCTATTGTGTCAATCGTTCTTGCATTAGCTCTACTATGTCCATTGTTGATGCATTCCCTATATTGTGGCCAGTTCTTGCATTACCTCTATTGTGTCCATAGTTCTTGCATTACCTCTACTATGTCCATAGTTAATGCATTACCTCTATTGTGTCCACTGTTCTTGCATTACCTCTATTGTGTCCATAGTACTTGCATTACCTCTATTGTGGCCACAGTTCTTGCATTACCTCTATTGTGTCCACAGTTCTTGCATTACCTCTATTGTGTCCACAGTTCTTGCATTACCTCTACTATGTCCATTGTTCCTGCATTACCTCTATATTGTGGCCATAGTTCTTGCATTACCTATAATGTGTATATAGTTCTTGCATTATCTATATTGTGTCCATAGTTTTTGCATTATCTCTAATATGTTCAAAGTTCATGCATTACTTCTAGTGTGTCCATAGTTCATGCATAACCTCTAATATGTCCATTGTTCATGCATTACCTCTACTATGTCCATTATTCTTGCATTCCCTCTATTATGTCCATTGTTCACACATTACCTGTACTATGTCCACTGATCATGCATTACCTCTAATATGTCCATTGTTCATGCATTACCTATACTATGTCCATTGTTCATGCATTACCTCTACTATGTCCACTGATCATGCATTACCTCTACTATGTCCATTGTTCATGCATTACCTCTACTACGTCCATTGTTCATGCATTATATCTACTATGTCCATTTTTCATGCATTACCTCTACTATGTTCATTGTTCATGCATTACCTCTACTATGTCCACTGATCATGCATTACCTCTACTATGTCCATTGTCCATGCATTACCTCTACTATGTCCACTGTGCATGCATTACCTCTACTATGTCCATTGTTCATGCATTACCTGTACTATGTCCATTGTTCATGCATTATATCTACTATGTCCACTTTTCATGCATTACCTCTACTACGTCCATAGTTCATGAATTACCTATATAGTGTCCCTAGTTCTTGCATTACATATATTGTGTCCATAGTTCATGCATTACCTCCATTGTGTCCATAGTTATTGCATTACAAATATTGTTGTGTCCATAGTTCATACATTACCTATATTGTGTCCATAGTTCTTGCATTACCTCCATTGTGTCCATAGTTATTGCAATACAAATTTTGTGTCCATAGTTCTTGCATTAGCTATATTGTGTCCATGATTCATACATTACCTATATTGTGTCTATAGTTCTTGCATTACCTCTATTGTGTCCTTACAGATGGTGGGAGGTGTAATCTACTAGTTCTACCCAGGATAAGTGGGAGGTCTGCCTCCACCATAAAAAATCAACCGTCATATATAACCTTACATGTGTTGAAAATGATGTAAAATATTATACAAACTAACCAACAAACTATTGGGTCCATAGTTCTTGCATTACCGCTATTTTGTTCATAGTTCTTGCATTACTTCTATAGTGTCCATAGTTCTTGCATTATCTCTCTGGTGTCCATACTATTGTGTTCATAGTTTTTGCTTTACCTCTATTGTGTCCATAGTTAATTGAATTGAATGTTGTTTAATGGCTCAACAACACAGTATAGGTTATTTAGAGCAGCCCCAGAGAGAGAGGGGAATGATACATAGGAATCCGGGAACTGTGCCCTACCTTTATTATTGAATAGATTCCTATCCTTCTTTAACGTACTCGGAGGATAAACCGATACACGGGACCACTCGGTTTACATCCCCATCCGACTGACGAGGCTAAGAAACTCAGTGGCACCATGGAGAATTGAAGTGGGGGCCTCCGGTTACAAGTACGTCATGCTACCGACTGCGCCACACCAGCCCTCCATAGTTAAAGCATTCCCTATATTGTGTCCATAGTTCAGCATTCCCTATTGTGTCCATAGTTCATGCATTCCCCATATTTTGTCCATAGTTCACAAGCCTTTTTTTGGACTTTCCACGGGGGCCGATATTGGCCCCAATGATAAATCAAGGTATTTTTCCCCAAAAAAATCCCAATTCTTGTTTTTTTCCACCTCAAACAGGATGGGTCTGCATATTGAGTCTTCCTCTCTCTGCAATGGCAGTTGTAAGTGGAAGTGGTCCTTTAACCAGTGTTAATGAGAAGTTAAAGATGACTTGTAGTTTGCAGCAATATTTTATTCCGAAAATTTACAAATCCCGTATTTTGTCGATAAAAATATTTCCCAATTTCTGCAGGGGCCCTTTCACAAAATATCCAGAAAAAGGACTGGTTCACGCATTACCTCAAATAGTTTGTCCATAGTTCTTGCATTACCTCTAATGTGTCCATAGTACTTGCATTACCTCTATTGTGTCCACAGTTCTTGCATTACCTCTATTGTGTCCACAGTTCTTGCATTACCTCTATTGTGTCCACAGTTCTTGCATTACCTCTATTGTGTCCACAGTTCTTGCATTACCGCTATTGTGTCCATAGTACTTGCATTACCTCTATTGTGTCCACAGTTCTTGCATTACCTCTATTGTGTCAATCGTTCTTGCATTAGCTCTACTATGTCCATTGTTGATGCATTCCCTATATTGTGGCCAGTTCTTGCATTACCTCTATTGTGTCCATAGTTCTTGCATTACCTCTACTATGTCCATAGTTAATGCATTACCTCTATTGTGTCCACTGTTCTTGCATTACCTCTATTGTGTCCATAGTACTTGCATTACCTCTATTGTGGCCACAGTTCTTGCATTACCTCTATTGTGTCCACAGTTCTTGCATTACCTCTATTGTGTCCACAGTTCTTGCATTACCTCTACTATGTCCATTGTTCCTGCATTACCTCTATATTGTGGCCATAGTTCTTGCATTACCTATAATGTGTATATAGTTCTTGCATTATCTATATTGTGTCCATAGTTTTTGCATTATCTCTAATATGTTCAAAGTTCATGCATTACTTCTAGTGTGTCCATAGTTCATGCATAACCTCTAATATGTCCATTGTTCATGCATTACCTCTACTATGTCCATTATTCTTGCATTCCCTCTATTATGTCCATTGTTCACACATTACCTGTACTATGTCCACTGATCATGCATTACCTCTACTATGTCCATTGTTCATGCATTACCTATACTATGTCCATTGTTCATGCATTACCTCTACTATGTCCACTGATCATGCATTACCTCTACTATGTCCATTGTTCATGCATTACCTCTACTACGTCCATTGTTCATGCATTATATCTACTATGTCCATTTTTCATGCATTACCTCTACTATGTTCATTGTTCATGCATTACCTCTACTATGTCCACTGATCATGCATTACCTCTACTATGTCCATTGTTCATGCATTACCTCTACTATGTCCATTGTTCATGCATTACCTGTACTATGTCCATTGTTCATGCATTATATCTACTATGTCCACTTTTCATGCATTACCTCTACTACGTCCATAGTTCATGAATTACCTATATAGTGTCCCTAGTTCTTGCATTACATATATTGTGTCCATAGTTCATGCATTACCTCCATTGTGTCCATAGTTATTGCATTACAAATATTGTTGTGTCCATAGTTCATACATTACCTATATTGTGTCCATAGTTCTTGCATTACCTCCATTGTGTCCATAGTTATTGCAATACAAATTTTGTGTCCATAGTTCTTGCATTAGCTATATTGTGTCCATGATTCATACATTACCTATATTGTGTCTATAGTTCTTGCATTACCTCTATTGTGTCCTTACAGATGGTGGGAGGTGTAATCTACTAGTTCTACCCAGGATAAGTGGGAGGTCTGCCTCCACCATAAAAAATCAACCGTCATATATAACCTTACATGTGTTGAAAATGATGTAAAATATTATACAAACTAACCAACAAACTATTGGGTCCATAGTTCTTGCATTACCGCTATTTTGTTCATAGTTCTTGCATTACTTCTATAGTGTCCATAGTTCTTGCATTATCTCTCTGGTGTCCATACTATTGTGTTCATAGTTTTTGCTTTACCACTATTGTGTCCATAGTTAATTGAATTGAATGTTGTTTAATGGCTCAACAACACAGTATAGGTTATTTAGAGCAGCCCCAGAGAGAGAGGGGAATGATACATAGGAATCCGGGAACTGTGCCCTACCTTTATTATTGAATAGATTCCTATCCTTCTTTAACGTACTCGGAGGATAAACCGATACACGGGACCACTCGGTTTACATCCCCATCCGACTGACGAGGCTAAGAAACTCAGTGGCACCATGGAGAATTGAAGTGGGGGCCTCCGGTTACAAGTATGTCATGCTACCGACTGCGCCACACCAGCCCTCCATAGTTAAAGCATTCCCTATATTGTGTCCATAGTTCAGCATTCCCTATTGTGTCCATAGTTCATGCATTCCCCATATTTTGTCCATAGTTCACAAGCCTTTTTTTGGACTTTCCACGGGGGCCGATATTGGCCCCAATGATAAATCAAGGTATTTTTCCCCAAAAAAATCCCAATTCTTGTTTTTTTCCACCTCAAACAGGATGGGTCTGCATATTGAGTCTTCCTCTCTCTGCAATGGCAGTTGTAAGTGGAAGTGGTCCTTTAACCAGTGTTAATGAGAAGTTAAAGATGACTTGTAGTTTGCAGCAATATTTTATTCCGAAAATTTACAAATCCCGTATTTTGTCGATATTTCCCAATTTCTGCAGGGGCCCTTTCACAAAATATCCAGAAAAAGGACTGGTTCACGCATTACCTCAAATAGTTTGTCCATAGTTCTTGCATTAGCTCTACTATGTCCATTATTCATGCATTACATCTATTGTGTCAATAGTTCATGATTTACCTCTATTGTGTCCATAGTTCATGCATTACCTATATTACCAAAAACATGAAAAAATAAGTTTTGTGCAAAACTTTCATTCCCAATAAATGCACCCTTCTTAGCTAACATGTAACATGTTACACATCTAAAACTATATACTGTTTTCTACTAAGACAAGAAACAAGATGATATATTTTATGTCGAAATATTATAAACCCCGTTTGAAACCTGGGATAAAGTAGCTCATTTGCATATTAATGTATGGAACAATGCTTCCGAGCAAAAGTAGTTATTTTTCAGCAAAAAAAGAATAGAGGTAAACATTTGCGATATCAGTGGGAAAATGGAACATCCGTCACCTAATGGAGGCAATCTTAAAGAAAGTCTTCGTCAAAATGTTATAATTGCAGAATTTACAAATTGTATTACTACGCTGTAGAAGCGGCAGTTCAGACGCAATAGATTGAACTGATCACGTGTTGATTTCATGACCCTCTATCACTATTAATCGAGTGGAAAAGATTTTTTTCGAATCCGACTTTGTACAGATATGAATAATGTTGCTCCGAATTAATAAATGATGGAATACACATACCACAATAAAAAAATATGTAAACAATAAAAAAATTAGGTGTATTTTTCCTAAAAGGATAACTCATACGGCCCATATTTCTATCCGGTGCAAGCGTCGGAATTTAATAATTACAATCTGATCCCTTCGAACTCAAGAAGACGCTTTCCGCCAGTTTTGTCAACACAAAACCAAATTCGACACAGAACACAGAACTGATGTTCATAAATGCACTTACACCATGTACACTCAACAGAACTGTTCAATTTCCAAAGCCCCTAGTGCATCAGTGCTTTCAGCACTTTGATTTGTTTTATGATACTCCATGTATTGTCACAGCAGTAGGCTGCTTTATAATGTCCATCTTTAAATTTTAAAGAGAGCTTTGCTTCATTTCCCAAAGGTATACCCCTATATAGGTCAAATTAAGAGACTTTTTGCTGTCTGGCTATTTACATGCCACATGTATACAAGTCAGCAATAATAAATTTAATGAAATTGAAGCACAAACCTCAAAGATAATAATTGGCATAATTTTCAAGGCAAGTTTTATCCAACAAGCCTCAATTAGGAGAAGTGCATGTGTTGACACGACATCAGGTGACGTCTATCACGACATCAGGTGACATCTATCACGACATCAGGTGATGCCACCCACCCACCCACCCACCCACCCACCCACCCACCCACCCACCCACCCACCCACCCACCCACCCACCCACCCACTCACTCACTCACTCACTCACTCACTCACTCACTCACTCACTCACTCACTCACTCACTCACTCACTCACTCACTCACTCACTCACTCACTCACTCACTCACTCACTCACTCACTCACTCACTCACTCACTCACTCACTCACTCACTCACTCACTCACTCACTCACTCACTCACTCACTCACTCACTCACTCACTCACTCACTCACTCACTCACTCACTCACTCACTCACTCACTCACTCACTCACTCACTCACTCACTCACTCACTCACTCACTCACTCACTCACTCACTCACTCACTCACTCACTCACTCACTCACTCACTCACTCACTCACTCACTCACTCACTCACTCACTCACTCACTCACTCATTGATATGTCTCATTGATATCCAATTTATTTACCATTTTATATCTCTTTGATATCCATCCTCATGAAGCATCCTTTGGAGACTTAAAAAAAAATCACACTGTTTATACTCTTCTTTTTTTTTTAACTTCCGGTTGGAAATCGAGATGTATCGACTAATAAGCAGTGAAAAAAATGCAGAAATGTGGAATGCAGTCTTCGCAGAACACAGGCAGCTCTCTCCAACCTGCAATGGTTTCCTTAGCTGGAATATGAAAAAGGAGCAAAAACGCGGACTGGGTTGGAGAGAGCAGACTGCATGCAACAAATGTACATACGTTTCCAAGATGTTCAGCCTATACGATGAAGTACCAGTCTCTGATCCTGGGCGCCGTGCAGCCACAATAAATCGTGGACCATGTTGGACTAAGCCAGACACCAATAGCTGCGACCAGTTTTTCGAAGATATGCTGTAGCATTAATGTTCCACCTCCGTCAAAATCTGGAATGCAGAAAAATGCAAACACAGTCATGAATAAAATTCAAGAAAAAAATAAAGTGACATGACCCACCGCTGTGAGAGACTGAAAGAGTTGAATATTATAAAAGGATGTGAACCGAATGCAATCAATGTTCAGTGTGATGGCTCATATAACAATGCCATTTATTCAGGCATTGGTAAAACCCCATTTCAGCCAGCTACACACATCCATTATTTAATTGCGGAAAATAAGACCCCAAATAATGATATAATTGATTTACTTACAAAAAACAAACTTTGCTCTAATCAAAATCACAAAATTAATTCTGAACCTGGCCATCACATGGGTGAATGTTCGGCAAACATTCCAATGACCACGAGCATTGGTAATGAAGAGGCGTGGGCAAAGGAAAGCTTTGCTGATATCGCACGTGATGGCTTTGGGTTAGAGACGGTAACAATAAATCCCGACTCGTCTGAAAATAGAGCAGCCCAACATTTGTTTTCAAGTGGCATTCTTGATACCTCTCCCATTCCCATGTTAGATACCAGACATGTATCGCAAAATCACAGGCGACTTATTCAAAATATGACAGACATAAACACAATTATGCCTGGAAGAACTAAACAAGAAAGACAGAAATTGCACAGTAACTTTGCAAACGATATTGCGCACAGATGTCAAGCTGAATTTAGCCAGGTCATGAAAAAATACCCGGGCGACATTGCGAAAGTTAAATCTGTTTTAAATGATGCCTGTGATTCTGTGATACAATGTTATCAAGCAAATCATGATCTGTGTATGAAATTTTCTTTTGTGTGCATGCGAGAGAGTAATGTATCTTGGCTTGAAAAGAGTTCATTTTTAACTCCTGATTTCAAAATTGAGCCCTTGGCACGGACCAATGAAATGTTACGAAAATGTGTTTTTTACCATCTAGGTCCAGCAATGTTAGAAAAAACACAGAAAAACACCAACACTCAAAAATGTGAAGCAACAAATAGAAGCTTAAGGAGATCCTTACCTAAAAATGTCACATTTTCCAGAAGTGTGTTTGGTAGATCCCACAGTTCTGGTCCAGGAGAGTCTATGTACAAACTCTGCCATGCTGTTGGTTGTACTATAAAACCAGGCACTCGCGTTGCTCGAGCCCTGAAAGCCACCAAATTGAAAATAACCACGAATTTTTTTTAAAAAAGTCAATGTTATATAAGGAAGCAAGGTGTCAGAAAAGAAAGCAAGTGTATACAATTTATCGAACGCACCAAGAGGAAATTAAATTTAGAAAAAATATGCTTTTGCCCGTAAAGGAAGAAAATGCTTCCACTTCCAATTCCAACCAATCTTAATAATTATTGTCTTATTTTAAAAAAAATAAAAAAAATAACACATATGCTAATATGTCAAAATTCCTGAACCAAACTGTGCATTAAAATATCTGCATTCCAGTGCGTGTCTTGTATGCCACTTTCTTGTCCGATATCATGCTAGGTCGCTTGATATCAGGTGAAATCACGTCATAAATCATGTTTGTCCTAATGAACATTTAGGGTCTATATACATTAAAAATACCTTGATTTATACAAATTACACCTGAAAATAAAATATTATTTAAATTACCTATTACTGTTGTGCTGCAATTATTTATATCACAGAAACGACAAAAAATCAGTTTATGCAAAATAAACAAAACAGACTTGAACTGTTAGGGGGTGTTATGCACCCATGTGTGTGAAAGCTGCGATTATTGATTGTTATTAAAGGTACACATACTGCTCCTCACAAGGAAAATCAGTTTCTTTAGATGGTACAGACTCACCATGGTCAGAAATTGTACTAGCACTGGGTTTAGACGAGGTCTCTGTGTCGGCATCTGTGACTGATTGTGACGACAGTGTGGCTTGCTTGAATAATAAGTCGATCATGCCTGATTTACTTTCTGTTTTTTTAAGTTTCTTTATTTGGAATTGTGCGACATTTTTGTTTTATTTTATCATTGAAATCCGGATCAATCAGACACTTTGTAAACATTGTATTTCCTATTCAAAATGAAAAATATTTCCGAAAATATCCGAACACAAACCGGTAGATTCGTACTCCATATTTTCGTACTAAGAAAAAAAAGAGTTTTGTTTGATTTTAGCTTATTTTTTTGGAGTATCAGATTGGGAATTTTCGTCCAGAAATTGGGAAAAAAACATACTTTTGGCGATTGGAAATATGACCGAATATCGGCTATTAAATCGGCCAAAAAAAAAGCCCTGTTATCTTCCAAAAGAGAAACGCTTGTTGGTGTTAAAGTCGTGTTTTCCACAATGTGGCAGATGAGTCGTGTTTTCCACAATGTGGCAGATGAGTCATCTGAATAGAGTATGCAAGATGTTCACAACAGATTTTAGTTTCAACACACAGTATTTTTTCAAGTTACTGACAAACTGCTCGTAAACTTAAAAATTCTAAGTAAAGAAACGTGACTAATTATGAAAATATTTAAGGGGGCTAAATCTGAAAATATTCTGAACAGTTTTTCTATTTTTAGTAACAGTGACCTTGACCACAGTGACCCCAGATGCACTCCCAATTAAGCTTCCATTTCATATAAGCTACCAAACCATAAAATTTCTTGCCAATATCTCACTGCAAACTGAAGTTATTGAGCGGAAACCATTTTTCTATGTTTAGTAATAGTGTCCTTGAACCCAGTGACCCCAAATGCAATCTCAAGCTTGATTTTTATATACTATAAGCTACCTATCCCGAAAGTTTCATGCCAATATCTCATTCCCAACAGAAGTTATTGAACAGAAACCTTTTTCTTTTCTTTTTTCATTACCAGTGACCTTGAATCCAGTGACCCCAAATGCAATCCCAAGTTTCCTTTTCATATTTAAGCTACCTATCCACAAAGTTTCATGCCAATATCTCATTCCTAGCTGAAGTTATTGAACGGAAACCTTAGTTCTATTTTTAGTAACATAACCTTGATCCCAAACGCAATCCCAAGCTTCTCTTTATACAAGCGACCTATGCAGAAAGTTTCATGCCAGTATTAGGTAGGCCGCATGTTTTTTGTAAATTTTCAAAAAAAAAAAGTAGAATTTATTTCATTAGACAGTTTCATAAGATTAATCCGAGCCTTCTCTGACCCTAAAAGCATTTTTTTTTTTTTTTTTTTTTGTGGCTTTATAGGGTCAGAGGAACTTCTATAGTGAAAACCGGGGGATTACTAAAAACGCAGTCATGCACTTTCAACGATGTTTGCGATGTCGGGTCGATTTTTACAACAATTTAGCTCAACAGATCGATCAATTAATGTTTATTATACCAAGTTGCAATGATAAAGCTGCACCTTTATCGATGGTAGTGACACAATAAAACATTTATGTTTTGAAGTACACTTTTATTTACTATATCCGCCATATTGTCATCATTTGCATAATAATTAAATTCCCATGATATTCTCGCGAAAGTTGAAGGCATTCATATTCCCCTCATCAAATAAGTCCATTATCAACTGACAGCATGGAGGGATTTTTGGAGTGGAACAAACTCTTCTCGGAGCATAATTAGGGTCTAAACTTTAAAGATAAACAATTGGATGTTGTTCGGAGTATTGCTAGTGCAAAAAGGACAAGTTGGTCGTAATTTTGAAAAAAATAAATAATTTTGCGGGAAATATTTGTCGGCGCACCGGTCACGATCACATGACATTTGACCTGAATAATACCAAATGTTGGAGAAAAAAATAATTTAACTTCGAAACGGTTGACCGTTACAACTTTATTAAGGTTAATAAAACAAATATTTCGGTTCAGATAGGTAAATAAATATATTGATAATCGGTTTGTATGCTTCAAATTTTAATCCAATGAATACTTGTATAGATATATTGATTTAAAACCAAGAGGGTAGTTCCTCTCCCGCGAGGGAGAGGAGATCCCCGTGTTTTTACTATAATGGTATGCAAGTAGTATAGAACAGAAAATAAGTGTTTTTTGTTCTGTTCGTTGTTATTTGATATTATTCAAACAAAAACAACTTACAGAGTAAAGTTAAGTTCACTTCATTGTTAAAAATGACAACATCCGATTACAAGCTCGCGCACACGCTGTTAATAGGGGCCCTCAAAAGGGTAACCAATAACCGTCGATTGACATCAGTACAGAAGTAGTAGCCGAATTGCTAAAAAAACAGAAACATTTACGGTCATTATCCCTATTGGACGCCCCATTCCGTAAGAAAGACAACTCATCCCATTTATGACCTAAATATGTTAACAAGAGATGTCTCCATTACGTCAGGGATTATGTCAATTGAAAATGTCCGCTACTGCAGTATAATCAGATTTGACCGATCGATATTTTACTGCAGAATTGTATTTTTCCAATGTTGTTTATGCCTACATGTTATATAAACAGGGTTATATATATAAATTAGAGTTTTAATTTATTATCGTCTGCTAGTGTTGTCATGGGGAAGCATTGTTTAAATATTGAAGAGCAATTAAAAACAAATAACTGCGCATGCGTGGTTAGCGCGCGACTTCCCCACGCGCAAATTTGCGCGGCAATGAGTGCTCAGACGAAAATCATTTATATTTCCGTACATATTTACTTTTTTGTTTACGGCCATTCTTCTGATGATGAAAAATGTATCTTTTTATTAAATTAAATTGATATTTTCTATTGAAGAGCTACGAACGTCGTTTATTTATGGAAATTCGGATACTACTGCTGTTCGGCTACTACTTGCATACTATCTATCTATCTTCCTTTAATGCCAAACCCCTGCTGGGGACCTAGGCATGCGTCGTCATACCGACAAAGACTGTTAGTATTTTTAAAAATATATATAAATGAAATTTAAGAAAAACATTGAAGTTTTTGGATGTTAGGTTTAAAAATAAAAACAAACATTGAATTTATGGTGAGATATGTTCAATTCTGCTGACTGCAGAATTGAACTGTTCTATATTGGGTAATATAGGGATGTCAGGAGCTAATGACAGTAGGAGTTCCTCTGACCGTACACAGCCAGATGAAATATCAAAAATCACAAAAATGGCTGGTAAGGTCAGAGAAGGCTCAGATTATCATAAGATGTTCAGTAAAAAAAAAAAAAAAAAAAAAAGTAAAAAAAAATATTTAAAAAAATAATAATATATAATTCTGCCCACCCCTGGGGTACTTTAACCCGTTGAGCTCTTTTGCATGACCCTTGATTGTAATAAATCTAATAATTCATGAAGAGACATGTGCACCTTTGTTTTGCCATTGCTCGTGTGGGGGTCCGGACCAATGGTTTTCAAAGTATTTTTATGTTTAGAGTTCATGTTTTGGTGTTTTAGTATACAAAAATCGAGGGAATGTCAAAACATGCGGCCTACCGACGGCAATATCTCATTCTTACCTGAAGTTATTGGAAAACATTTTTCTTTATTTTTAGTAACAGTGACTTTGACCTTGAACCCACTGACCCCAAATGCAATCCCAAGCTTTATTTTTTCATATAGCTACCTATCCATGAAGTTTCATGCCAGTTCTAACTGAAGTTATTGAACAGAAACAATTATTTCTTTAAATAACACTAACCTTGACCCCCACTTACCTGTTGACAGCAAACATTCTGAAAAGCAATAAAGTGAAGATATAAGGGTCCTAGGGCAAATGAATCAATTAAAGGAAGACTGTTGTAGATAACTGCGACGTAATATAGTCAGAAGTTTGTTAATTTAGAAAAAAAAAAGCAATAAAAGTTTCCCGGAATTTTCAGGAGATCTTCCGCACATGCGCACCAATATTTAGACTGGTTTTGGGGGAAAGTGGCTATATACACGGTTGCCGTAAATGGAACCGTGTTAATTTTTTGATTGGTTCATTGGTGTATGATTGATTTATTGATGGATAAATTAATGGATTGATTCATCTATTCATGATGAATAGAATCAATCCAATAATTTATGCATCTATTGATGGACTGATTTATTAATTTATGTATTGATTCATCCATTCGGGGATTCATTCATTAAAGGATTAATGTATTCTATCTTAGATTCATATTCATTCATGGATTCATTAGTTGATTTATGGATCCATTCATTAATTCAAGGATTCGTGGATTCATGTTTTAAAGAATCTCGAAATAATAAACCAAACTTCGTTTTATTCGTGCAATGACCCTATCCCGTCATCAACAGGCACATTTTACACATATGTACACCGTTTCTAAATCTTCTGACGACGAAGTATATAACTTACATATTTTGGGAATCCAAACGTTATGGATACATTATAAACGATAATAACCAGCCAGGTCAAACACCAACATTGGAGCCCTTCCACAGGGATCCCAGTTTTACAGATTTTTAAAGGAAAATCTTACCCTACTTGCAGTAATCCCCTTTTTTTTCTCTTTATTTTTTTTGCCCACCTTTTTAAGCCCTTTTATCTGCTCCTTTCTTTCGCTTTCTCTCACTCCGTCTTCCGTCAGCTCTGCTTTTTGTTCCTCATCTGTTTTGACCTACTTTCTGATGGAGCCTCGCTGTATATTCCGTTTCTACGACGACTCTCGTTGTTCACCCGCAGTTCATCTGATGTTTCTCTTTTTTCCTTTGGATTGAACTGTTTCTGGGACATTGCTGATATGTCATATTATTGTCTATTGCTGTGAAACAGCCTCCCCATAGTACTCTATGTTACTCCATTCAAGCTACTATGCCGCTACTAGGCTACTGGCAATTGCATACTTTAGACGCGCCAAACGAATAACCAACGGATTTCTGTCTACAGCTTCCCTATCCCTATTCGGTGAACGTCGGCCTAACATCGTCACAAGACAGCATTGAGCTACTAACTACTCATGAAGCAAATTTAAGGGCTGAGAAGGTGGATTTTTGCCGAAATGGTGATGAATGATAAGCAATGAATTAATAAAACATTAAACATGAAATGGAGAGACCAGCATCTGGCGGGGTTTGAACCCACGACCTTTCGCTTGTGGGCCCTGCGCTCTACCACTGGGCTATAGAGGCCTCACAACTTGCAGTAATAACTTATATACCCGAAACCACGCGTCTTCTCTGAAATGACCAGAGTTTTATCTCAACCACTTCTGTTACTGCTGTAAATGCTGTCAAGAACAAGAACGGTTTCATGAAAAGCGACAGCCAACATTACGAAACAAACAATATGAGTCTGTCTTCACAAACAAAGATGCCAGCAGCAACCCTGATAAAGGACAGAGACCACATACGACCATGTCCGATATAACAGCCACGTGGAAAGGGGGCCACAATGTTGCTGTTAATGATGTAACTAACAGTTATTGATGTTTCTCTCTCTTTTTAAATTCTGGGACTATCCATGCATCCCTCCAGTCTTGGAGGACTTCACCTGTGTCTAGTGAGAACTACTTGTAGAGCTGGGTTCGGCTAAAGGTGCCTTCAGGATAAATAATCGGATCGAGTCTAGTCCTACTTCATCCTAATATAATGTTAGACAAGCAGCATAGGTTCAGAAAGCGCAACTCCTGCTAAACTCAAGTAATTGTTACTATACAACAAATCGTTTCCACGCTATCAACGGGCCAACAAGTAGACGCGTTTCTGCTAGACTTCTTCAAGGCGTTTGACAAGGTACCGCATATAATACTCTCTACAAACTCAACTACCACGGGGCTATAAATACCACAATAACAGACGGTTCCAGTAATTCTTTAGCTCGGCAACCATAAGCAAAATGCCATATTATAAGTTGCCCACTTGCCGATGTACTCTCTGGAGTTCCCCAGGGCAGCTTGGTCACATTGGCCACTTTTTTGTTTCTGGTATTCATGACATACCAGACTCATGCAAATTCCCAGATGACCGCTTATTTGCCGATGACAGTTTGCTCTTCGGTTTCATCAACAGTCTTCAGGAAATCTCCCTACTTCAATAATATCTCACGACATTGGAAGATGGCACACGAGTGTCAATGTCTCTAAGTGCTCCGTGATCTGCATCTCGCTCAGTAACAGAAAGCGACTAAACCAGTCTTTAGGGCGTGAGCGGTAGCTGGCATATTTCACTACCGCTCATGAACAGTCTCAATCAAACCGAGAGTGCAATATTTCGTATGTGTCGTTTTCGGCCGTTTCCAACGGTGCATCATCATACTCATTGTTATACGCGCTACACGATCACACCCAATGAAGGGTTAATGCTAGCACGACTATATGGGTCACTTTGACAAGCAAAATGAGCTGCAATCAACACATTTATAACGTGGTTGACAAAGACAACAGAACATTGGGCTTCCTACGGAGAAACTTCAGAGCTTGTACCAAACCTGTGAAGGCTGTCTCTTTCACAACCAGCATATGCCATGCTATGGAGTGTGCGTCGACGGTCTGGGACACACACCGGCAATGAGATATAAAGGCGCTGTGGCAGGGGCAGTGCAGAGCAGCTCGATCGTTACGTGTGTAACAACTACACGGACACTGATCTACTGCAGGAGCTCCAGTGTTACGTGTGTAACAACTACACGGACGGACACTAATCTACTGCAGGAGCTCCAGTGAGAAAATGTGGGAAATCGGCGAAGTACTTATGGGCTGCGTATGATTTGTCAAGATCGAGCACGGACAAGTAGAAGACAACAAAGAAAACTGACTCAGTTTGAGTGATGGCGGAACAAGAGGACACCGTCGATTTTCCAGGAAATAACGCACCATAAAGCTAACAGCAACTGCGTCTTCCCTAAAATCATCCGAGATTGGGACCAGTTTTGTGGTAGAAACTAAACCAAGTCTTTCTAATCGAATTACTATGCTAATTTATTATTTTCTATAACTATCAAACAATGCATTAACTTGTATTAGTGTTTGCCCTACTTTTTCCTCCAATCAGACGGTGAGGAATTTTTAAAAAATAGCGAACATATTCATGTAAATTTCTAACGATCACCGATTTTAACCATTTAATCATTAAGTAATCACTTACTAAATGGCACGCGCTTGTTTGGACATACGGCGGCGGAATTAGTAGAAGCGCGAACGTGTTAAGAGGCGTGGTTTCGAAGAAGCACGGGGAAAAAGAAGGGCAAACACTAAGCCAGTTAGGGGCTAAGAAGTGAAATTTTAACAATTAAGAAACCCCGGTCAGTCGCTGTGCTCCTTCCCTTAGGGTTTATTTCACTTCATAGCCTCTAACTAATACTTAATTGCATAAATAATTTAAATTTGCACGAAAATCAAGTCGCGTGCTCCAAATTTCCATTTCAAATGTTCTTCGCGCGTTTTTAATTTCTCAGGATGTTGTGTTAAAAAGTTTTGGCAGGCCTTCAATTTCCCAATGGCCACCTTAGAGGGGTTTAGAACCGGCCTGTCTACTAGGCCAGAGCTCGCTACCGTGCATCGTTGTCGCCGTAGTTATACTTGAAACTAGCAATAGTAACAATCTCGGTCAGTGTACATTTGTAATGACGTTATGTTCAGTAATTCGGAGCACTAACATTATGCTCCAAACATTATCATTTGTGTTTGTTACAATGAGTCAAACACCTTAAAATGACACATATGTTACTGTCGCCAACCAAAAAACTGTCAATTCGTACAAATCATACATAATGTAGATACGTATTATAAAATTCGGAATAGTTAGAAAAAAAACTGAATATCTTGTAAAACTTACAAGTAAAACTTCTTAGAATATGCTTAGACAAGTGTGTCTTCAAAGATGTCGCCAAACTGTATGAAACATGCGTTGCCATATCTCGAGAGTATCATACTTACCCTAGTTTTAATGAGACTTGCAAATTGTTATATGTTCATGGTTACACTATTATAATTTGAAATTAAATTTGAATTGCATTTTATAGCCGCACCAACAGCTAAGGTCAAATGGCGACTTTTCTAAATTACATTGGTAGAGGAAGACCCCAGTTGCACCTGCGGGCAATTTTCGTGCACGGGCGGGCACCTGGGTAGAACCACCGAAGTTCCGCAATCCAACTGGATGGCATCCTCACACAAAGGTTTCTAGGCCCATGAGGGATAGAACCCACATCGGTGATCGGGGGCACATGCTTTCAAGTCAGATACTCTAACCACTTGGCCACGGATGCCCTTTTAACTTAGAGCTAGCTCAGCTGAAATTTGTTATCAAATAAACTAACAGGATAAAAATTGCCAATGCATTAAAGATGAAACGTACGTGACGGTCCTCTTTCTATAGTTCATGCCTTTTCAGAAAATAATGGTGTGTTTTCGTTTTGCTACCCTAATCATAGACATAATTTAAGAAGTTAACCCTTTCTCTGTGTGTTTCTTGAAATCCATGTAACTATACGTTACATCACAGGAATGCAATGACAATGTTATATAAATATACCATAAAAACAGCTACAGATTGAAAGAAAATATGAATGTTTAAATTGAAGAAAAAATAACTAAGCCAAAAAGACTAATAAGAAGGAGTTCATTGAACTACATGTGTAACGAAACATACGTTACTTATAATAAACATACATTATTATTTGAACACACTGACATATAGCAGAAAATAATGGACATTTAGTATACTATAGTTAAAGGTACTTATCGTAATGAACTTAACTATTTAAAAGAATATAAAACAATCACATCTTTAGTGAGAACTGACTACCACATGTTGATAGTAATTATTATTTGCGATAAATATAATTATACGCGAAGCGAATGGATTACCTCTACTGCGTGAGAGAACTAGGTGTGCCTAGGAAGGCAGAATCTATCAACAAGAACAAGAACTTGTGTACCGGAAGGAAGTGTTTGAAGCGCACGGGATTTTCGCAGGTTGACCGCGCGAAGATTTTTATGCAAAACTTGCAATCTAATTCTTTATTATTTCTTTACTGTGACCACGTCCTTGTCAAATTAGACATCAACAGTAGAGGCTTATGATGACAAGAACGCTGGCAGTACATATAGCCGTTAGAGATCAGTTTGGCTGGATATTGGTAGAAGTACAGTACAGGACAACGGTAAATATAGAGGCCCCACGACATGGTTTGTTTGTTTGAATGGTGTTTTACAGCAATTTTAGAACAAGTTCGGCAATATAGGACGGTTTATTTGTTTGTGGTAGACAGAGGCAGATACAGGATTTGAGATTTGGGGTATGGATGGGGGCTTAAAAAAAAAAACCCGCTTTTTATGTGTGAATTTAAGGGGGCACGTGCCAGGTGCAACCCGTCCCTTGGATCCGCCCTTGTACAGGTAGACCACCCAAGTTTTCCTGGCTAGGACCTGTATTGTAGACCTGCAGCCATCCGTAAAAAAATCAACATTTCTCATTTGACAAGTCGAGCTCCTGGTGTGATTCGAATCCTCAGCGGTGAGATGCGAGAACGTTCATATACAGCGTCTTCATTATCCCAGCCACTTCCATCCCATGAAGAATTGGCAGGGATAAAAAAAAAAACAGTTGTGCACACATATTGGGTCTAATTCTTTGAAGTGTACGAGAAGATCAAATTTACGTAAATTTATAAAAGTTGAATGTTGGAAAAAAAGAAAAGAACAACTTTCCGGTGAACTTAGGATGTAAAAATTTGCAATCTCATTATATTAAATACAGTACCGGTGGAATGGCTCAAATGTTCAAAACAAATCTTCAACTTTTATGTTTCAGAATGTACCGTATTAAACCGTCTACAACAGCACAGTTTTGTCCTTTCTATAACACTAGATGCAACCCTTTTTCTAGAAAACATCTTGGGATTTTTCTGGAATATTACTTGGAATTAAAGTAGCTATCCTGCCAACAACAGTCAAATTTTACAAAATATGTACACCATTTCTAAACCTACTGACGACAAGATATTTATAACTTGCATATTTTGAGAATCTAAACTATAAAGACACAATATAAATGGCTTTACCAGCCAGGCTAAAACCCAAAACTGGAGCGTCGAATTAAAGAGTTACCAACTCAATTCATTTTACGCATACGAGGGATGATTCAAAATTAACAGGACTGTTGTTATAAAACCAATATGGTATATTAATATGGCTAAAAATATACATCAACAAAAACCGGAATGTGGAATGTTTACGCTATATACAGTAAACATTTGATAAAAAATACATAACTGACACAAAAGTTATATACATTTGAAGAGAGACACTAACGCCGACCCGGCGCACGGTCAATGCAGTCAGACAACGTCACCTAGTATGGCTTCAATATTTCTCAAAATATTCACCGTTGTGTTCCATTCACCGGCGGTGACGATGTATCCACTGTTTGAATATGTCCCGGTACCACTGGGAGTTGTACTCCTGAATGATTCGCGATGTTTCAGTGCGGAGGTCTGTCAACGAACGGAAGCTCTGGCCTTTCAATTGTTTCTTAATGGATGGAAAGATTGCATAATCAAACAACGCTAAATCGGGCGAGTATGGCGGGTGAGAAATAGTCTGGAATCCCAGGACATCGAACTCCAGACGAGTTCTTACTGCTGTGTGGGATGAAGCGTTGTCCATGTGCAATATGAAGTCTTCAAGCGGAATACCCGGTCTCTTCTTCTGGAGCGCGTGCAATAGGTCCTGGCGGAGCACCTGTTCAAGAAATGCATATATTTATTTTTATATTTATATATCCAACAAATAAATAAACAATTAAAATGCAAAGCAAATTGTTTTATAATAACTTATAGTGTATATTACTAAATACTTAACTTCATTTATCAGCAAATAATAATATTATAATAATAATAATAATTTATTAAGTATATTACTATGATTACTTTCGCATTTTTTCTATGTTCTTGTTACCCTCTGATCAAAACTAATATCATTACATCATTGACAGTAAATACATTTGTAAAAAATAATTAAAAAGCACCTTGCTATAATACTCGGCGTTAACGGTTGTGTTGTTTGGAACCGCGTGATTGAGAATCATCCTGTTGATATTCGCAAACATGATGAACATGTGCTTCCCGCCGCTGTTCGAAGCCCGGGCCTTCTTCGGAGGTGGAGATCCGGTCCGCTTCCAGACTGCCGACTGTGACTTCATTTCTGGGTCATAGAACCAAAGCCACGTTTCGTCTGTGGTGATGATCCGAGACGCTCGAACCTCCGTAGGAACCGCCTAGAATCCTGGACCCGTCGATCCTTCTCATGGTCCTTAAGTAGCCGCGGAACCCAGCGCGCATGTACCTGTAATATATAGTATGCATGTAAAAATAAAGAAATATAATTCCGCAAAATAATGGTCGTATAACAAAAATAACCATACAATACATTTACATGATAACATTTGATTTATTACGAAATGTTTTGGTGCCTAACATCAACATTCATCGACATGCATAAGCCATTGAAACATAAAATCGCGTACAACTACAAGTAAAACTTTAAATATAAATATATATCAACCATATTAATACACAAACCTTGGACATTTGGAGATCTTCTGTAAGTATGCGATATATCGTCCCATATCCTACGCCGAACATCTCCGCAAGCGTCCGAACAGTGAGACGTCTGTCATTTGCTAAGGCGTCTTTGATTGACGTCGCCAACGTCGCTCCGTGTTTTCGTATGCGACCCCTACCCTCATTGTCTTGAAGGCTTTCTCTGCCATCTGTGAATCTCCTGTGCCACTCAAACACAAGTGTTCGGCTTACACGGTCCTTTATTTGTGTAGCCGGAATCATGTCGTACGTCTCCGTCGGTGTTTTTCCTAATTCTTGACAGAATTTAATTATGGCTCTAACTTCAGCGCGGTCAGGTGTCGACATTTTGACTCTGTTGACGTTGTTACCAGTAACGCCCGAAACTTGTTTATTTTAAAACCGTGCGTCCAAATGACGTCAAAATCGGAAATGACGTCGCCTGTACATCTCGTGACGTTTTGGCGAATTTTTATTTTCTTGTGACGTATATCTTTTGAAATACTTTCATTTATATAAAAGATGTTTTGGTCTGTGTTTGGAGTGCGCCGGGTGCGCGTTACTATAGAAATTGAAGAGGCCATGGTGACGAAATAATCCGAAATATATTTCAAGAGTTTGCATAAAATAATAGGAAACGTTATGCGGTTTACGATGATATATAATTTATATCACCAAACATTCTCGTTTTGGTGTGATAAAGCCAGTCCTGTTAATTTCGGATCATCCCTCGTATTCAATCACGCATATTTTAAGAACCCATTTAATAAATCGTTACTTTTAATCGGCGCATATACATTATTATATGACCTGAACTCCTGGATAGAGTTTTGATAAACAGTATTGTAGTGTAATTTTTCCATTACTTGGCGGGATATAGCTACTTTAATGTGCAGCATATAAATTATAGAGTAAAAATTCCCGAGTTGCATTACTTTTTTACGTTGGTATACATGGATAGTGAGCCTGGAATGTTCATTCCTGTTGGGGCCATATTATAATCACCCTGTTGTGTTGGTGTGCTATAAACCCTGATAGGGATAAATCTGGGTTAAATCCCAATGACGTCCTAAATTTTATTGTGTAAACGTCTCAATGCGATGTCCGACATAATATACCTATACTTTTGTATATATACCGTGTAAGTAAATTGATGAACTTTTCGCTGAAATCATTGAACGATGCTCAATTTATTTTTAGAACATACCATAATTGGGACTGAACCCAATTCAACAACTTTTTTTCACTGATGACAATTTTATTTGAGACAAATGTTAGCACTGTAGATGCTGTATAATCATGAAAAGTCGTTTCATCAAACTTGAACTAAAATAAAATGAGCCATATTGTATGACTTTGGTAGAAGATATGAACTGTGTGTAGTTCTAAGGTATATAGCCCTCCACATGTTTAGGACACAGTACAATGTGTAATGTAAGCTTACATTTTAAAGAATCAACAGCCACATTTTACAACATGTGTACACCGTTTCTAAACCTACTGACAGTGAGGTGTATATAATATATATTTATAACCTACTGACGGCGAGGTGTATATAATATATAGATATAATATTGTGTATCTGTATATATATATAATATTGTGTTTCTAAACCTATTGATGGCGAGGTGTATATAATATATATCGGGGCTTCTAAAATCGCCGGTTTATCGGTTCCCAGACCGAAATCTGTGTCTCCAGACCGTTTTTCTTTTCAAAATCTCTGTTTAAATCGGTCCCAGATATTGTATCTATCGGTCGTTAAAAAATCTACAATTACCCTTCACACCTAAAAATTAATATGCCTTGCGGCAATATTCTTTGATCCATAACACGATTGTTTGTCACTCGCTGTGCGAAAGTAGGTCAATTTGGTCAATTTGGACTAGACCATTACCGATAGTAGGGAGTTTTCCGGAAGAGTCTATAGCCATGTAGCACGCCTTTGATGTGTGGTCAGTGAAAGTATATCACGCATTCTGTCGGTTCACTGAAGAAGCGAGTGTTACCGTCTGTAATTTCTTTGATATACCGTTAGTCGTAAGTTGTTAGCCTGTTTGCTTGTGTCGGTTTGTTTTTTTAAGTGGCCAAAGCTGGGACTGAAATTTGTTTGCGTCATTAAAATACTGAGATGTGTTAATTGTTTGTTTGATTTTTGTTTTACAATAACTTTAAGTATAATATTATAATTTCTTTTTTTAAGTCGGACCGAAATTGTTTGCGTTAGTCGTAACATTTGGTATTAATTAAGCTAATTGATGAAAAACGATATTACTCAAATTTATGTAAAATCGTATATAATCTGCTAGTCCGCGCGTGTTAGTCTGCGTTTTATACCTACCCGGTTCATTAGACACTTCCGGTTCAATTCCTCAAATGATCAACGATTTTAATATTGAGTGAAAATTATTCATTCAGTAAAGCGAAGACATGATGTCAGTCATTAAAATGTACAAATTGTGATAAAGTTAGTTATAAATAATACAAATATAATACAAACATACATTTTAAATAGTTCTCTATATCAATGACTGAACGGAAAAAATGCATGGTGGGTGGGCTACGGCGATTTTAGTGATTTTTTCAATATAAGTTCCTACGGCAGTTAAAAACCTGGACCGATTTGCATTTTAAAATTTTAGAAGCCCTGATATATATATATATAACCTACTAACGGCGAGGTGTATATAATATATATATATATAACCTACTAACGGCGAGGTGTATATAATATATATATATAACACCTACTAACGGCGAGGTGTATATATAATATATATATATAACCTACTGACGGCGAGGTGTATATAATATATATATATAATATTGTGTAGCTGTAAAATGTAAATAAACTGTATGTTGTAATTGTACAGTGTGTTCAAAGCTTCTTCATTTAACCGTATTCTTAAAAGTTTCTAGCAATAAAACTGTCTTTTGCAGTAATTGGGAGAGTTGTTATTTTGTGAAGACCAACGAATGCTCGGAGAATTCAGACCAGCAAGACTTGTCCACCAACAGCAGGTAGAGTCTCAGTGACATGGTAGCAGAGAACAGGCTTTCACAGCTCATACAGTGTTTACCGCTTTTAAAATGCGAGGTAAGTTACCACAGTATAGCACAACACAGACTGGAGCATCAAGCCTGCCATTTCTCAGGCTTTGCGCCGGTAATTACCGGCTTTTTTATTAGATTACCGGCTTACCAGCTTTTCTGTTAAAATTGCCAGCTTTTTCAACAAAAAAAAAGTCATACATTTTATTAGTACCCAATTATTAACAAAAATACCAACAAGTGTACCCAATACGCGACTGCGTGTGGTCAGCTGATGGCAACTCATTGGTGTGTACACCACAGTCCACCAATCAGTTAGTCTAAATTGCCCGTGGCGTCTTATGTAATTCGAGTTCTGTATATGATAAACAGGAAATTGATATTTCACTTGTTTTTAAAGTTGACTGTTTTTAATGTGGTAGTGTTACATTTTCGGCCACTGTGTTACATTTTTGGTCACTTGTATATTGCAGTTGAAGTGTTTCTTTAAATCTCGTCATTAAAACACATAGGCATAAAAAATAATGGATAAATCCTTGTACATACTAATCTGTGAATAAAGTCATTAGGTTTGTGTTCAAACACATTTAAAATGTTCAAATACCAGGATTCAACAATTAAATTACAACAGACTATGAATATCCAGGATATTCATTTTTAGCTCTACTGGCCGAAGGCCAGCAGAGCTTATGGGATGGCGAGTTGTCCGTCGTCCGTCCGTCCGTCCGTCCATCCGTCGTCCGTAGTCCATAGACCGTCGTCCGTCGTTAACTTTTGTCTTGTTACCACAATAGGGCCTTCATTTTTCATCCGATCTTTACCAAACTTTAACAGGTTGTTAATTTCAATGAAAGCTCGGATAAGTTCGAAAACCAGCCAGATCGGAATGATTTCACTGGAGTTATGGCCCTTGTTTTGCTGAAAAATGCCATATTAAGCCTTGTTAACACTCGAGCACCTTCATTTATTATTGATCTTTACCAAACTTGCACATATTGTTAATATTAATGAAAGCTCCGGCAAGTTCGAAAACCAGCCAAATCAGATCAGTAACACAGGAGTTATGGCCCTTGTTTTTTCTGATTTTTTTTATTTTCTGCCTTGTGAACGCTCTAGCACCTTCATTTATTATTTGATCGTTACCAAACTTGCACAGATTGTTAATACGAAATATAGCTTGAACAAGTACGAAAATCAGCTGAATTGGGTCAGTAACACCAGAGTTATGGCCCTTGTTTTTTTCTGAAAAATGGCATTTTCTGCCTTGTGAACACTAGCACCTTCATGTATTATTTGATCTTTACCAAACTTGCACAGATTGTTAATTTCTATGAAAGCTCGAACAAGTTTGAAAACCAGCTAAATCGGATCGTTGACACCGGAGTTCTGGCCCTTGTTTTTTTCTGAAAAATGCTATTTTCTGCCTTGTGAACACTCTAGGGCCTTCAATATTAATCGAATCTTTACTTAACTTTGCCAGTGTCTTTATATCAATGAAAGCTCGAACAAGTTCAAAAACCGGCAAGATCGAAATAATTTCAACGGAGTTATGGCCCTTGTTTTGCTGAAAAATGCCATATTAAGCCTTGTGAACTAGAGACTCTAGGACCTTCATTTATTATTCGAAAACCAGTCACAGAGGAGTTATGGCTCTTGATTTAGTTAAAAATGCTATATTTTGCCTTGTCAATACGGTAGGGCCTTCATTTTTCATCTGATCGTTACCAAACTTTACCAGATTCTTTAGTTATGGCCCTTGATTTAGTTAAAAAGCTGTTTTTGCTCGAAACTAAGACAACATAAATAGCAGTCACTCGCTTCATTGATATTATAAGAGCCATGTTAGCCAGTAGAGTGTCCACAGGCCCTCTTGGGCCTCTTGTTTATATACACATATAGAAAATAAGATAATACATGTTAATCTTTATTATGCAAATCAACCTAATATGACCGGACAAAATATAACACTGAAAATAAAATAACAAAATCCAGACAGGTTAAATGTGTATCCAAGTAATAAGCTTTATAAATTCTTTCCGATAAAACAACTTATTCATAATTTTGCTAAAGCATCATCTAAGTAGACTGACTTTTTTTGGAAGGTTATACTCACTGCTAGGCGAGGTGTTTATCCTAGACGTTAACCAATTTTACTGTAAAACTTAAAAGTATTTATGTGTGATTCTTTTAAAATCCTGCATATACATGTATATGAATATTAATATGACATATGTATCAGTTTCAAAATTTAATCTTAAAAATTGGTATCTTTATACTCTGAGAAAGATTTTTATTTCACTATTCATAATTTTGATAGAGCATCATCAAAAAAGCTGACCAGTCAGTGACCAGAAATAAGACATAACCAATACATTCTGTTTTGTGATAAACTCGGGTCTTCATCCTTGATGTTTAACCAAGTTTACTGTAAACGGAATGTAGCGCGCGACACAGCCAAACAAGCTCTTATTATATTGAGAGTTCTGAAAAACTTGGAAAAAAGGTGAAAGAATTATCAAAATCGGATGATAAACAAAAAAGATATGACCATTTAAAGGTTGTTCTAAAATGAATATGGGAGCCGCCATTTTCAGAACTATGACGTCATAGTTCCATATTACCATATATGGAATATTGATAAATATCATTTAAAATGAGGAAAATCACTGCAAATGAATGTGTTTTTTTTACTGGTCATATAAATCATTATTGCCATTAAGTATTACATACTTTTCATACAGTTGCGGTCATTTTTTCCCTATCTTGAAAATTATCGTCTTTTTACTCTGTCAAAGATTATTATTTTACTTTAGAACCTAAGGATAAAAACCGAGTAACACAAATGTTATCACCTACTGAAAATCAAATTAAGTCTCAACATCTCTCCAATGCAAAATTATGAATTGAACCTAAGGATAAAAACCGAGTAACACAAATTGTATGGCCTACTGAAAATAAGGTGAAATCTCAACATCTCTGAGTTAAATGGAAAAGTATGAATTGAATTGAATGTTGTTTAACGGCTCATCAACACAGTATAGGTTATTTAGAGCCGCCCCAGAGAGAGGGGAAGGATACATAGGAATCCGGGAACCTGCCCTACTCTTATTATCGAATAGATTCCTATGGTTCTTTAACGTGCTCGGAGGATAGACCGATACACGGGACCGCCCGGTTTACGTCCCCATCCGACGGACGAGGCTAAGGTAAAGTGTCTTGGGAAAAGTATGAATAAGATACAACAGAATGTAATATGTTGTATACACATTGTAATTTTCTTTTTTGTCAGTCGCTTTTGAAAATTGTCGATTTTGAAATTTTCGCTTCGCACGCTCAAATTCAGCATTTCCAAAAATCTCAGGCTTTTTCTTTATTGTATTATGGTAGCCCTGGAGCATGGTAGATAATTATTATGCACCCATGAAAGTGGAGCAGGCTTTTAGTGTTACTCTTGTGCATCCATCTGCATGTCCATCCCCTCTGTACAAACATTCAAGTTTAACATTCAAATATTTAAGGTTTATAGCCCTCTATGTGTTCAGGACACAGTACAATGTGTAATGTAAGCTTACATTTTAAACTAGCTATCCCGCCAACAACAGCCATGTTTTACAACATGTGTACACCGTTTCTAAACCTACTGACGGCGAGGTGTATATAATATATATATATAATATTGTGCTAAGTGCATCTGTAAAATGATGTAAATAAACTGTTTGTTGTAATATTACAGTGTGTTCAAAGATTCTTCATTTAACCGTATTCTTAAAATTTCTAGCAATAAAACTTTGTCTTTAGCAGTAATTGGGAGAGTTGTTATTTTGTGAAGACCGACGAATACTCGGAAGTGTTCAGACAAGCAAGACTTGTTCACCATGCAGAGTCTCGATGACAAATACCGCAGTCTCCGTGGTAGCAGAGGACAGGCTTTCACAGCTCGTACAGTGTTTACCGCTTTTAAAATGCGAGGTAAGTTTAATACCACAGTATAGCACAACACAGACTGGAGCATGGTAGATAATTATTATGCACCCATGAAAGTGGAGCAGGCTTTTAGTGTTACTCTTGTGCATCCATCTGCATGTCCATCTGCATGTCCATCCCTTCTGTACAAACATTCAAGTTTAACATTCAAATCTTTGGTTAAGTTCACTTCTCAGACACCAGAAGCTGTAGAGCTTTGAAACTTCACACGTTTTCATCTACATGACAGCAGTATATTCCCGGCAGAAGTAGGTCAACATGAAGACATTGACTTCGGTAGAATATATGAACTGTGTGTAGTTCTAAGGTTTATAGCCCTCCACGTGTTTAGGACACAGTACAATGTGTAATGTAAGCTTACGTTTGAAATTAGCTATACCGCCAACAACAGCCACGTTTTACAACATGTGTACACCATTTCTAAACCTACTGACGGCAAGGTTTATATAATCTATACTAATCAAAATTTGCTAAGGATCACTTTTTTGCTGTCTAAATTTCTTCCTGAAATAAATAGCATTATTTCTATTTTACATGAAATAATTTTGGGCAGTGTATGGGCATGTGGTCTCGTGACTTGATTGAATTTGTGGAATTGTTAAAGTGTCAATGAAATTAATATCGTTATTGTGAATTAATTTATAATAAATTATGTGAAAGAATAAAAGTGATCCTTAGCAAATTTTGAGTAGTATATATATATATATATATTGCGCTAAGCTCATCTGTAAAATGCTGTAAATAAACAGTATGTTGTAATGTTACAGTTTGTTCAAAGCTTCTTCATTTAACCAGGGAGTAAGGATACAGGGAGGAGAAACGGATCGTTTTGCCTTTTTATGTCGTTGCGCGTGTGTTTCACTACTGTGTGAAAATGACTACTTTCGGTTGTTTCGCGTGTGTGTGAAAAACGGCAAATTCTTAAATTATTACACTTACGAACTCAATAAAGGTACGAAATGAAAACATAAGTATTATTTATTCACATTGTGTCCTCTGATGCAGAGCGTGTATTTTGTTGCATGTATAAAAGCACATTTTACCAGACGGTTTCGTGTAACAAAGATGGCGCCACTCTGCGCCAAATATAAAATGGTGACAGTGTATAGCTATTGCAAATGAGATACGAGACTACGGGTTATTGAGGCATTAATTATAACAAAAAGTGAATAGTAGACATATTTATCATTGTCAAGAAGGTAATTTCATGGTGGTGATTATAAGACAAAGCCTAAAAAGAGGTGATGAAAATGTGCATTTTGAGATATCAGCTGTTTTTTTTTTTTTTTTAAATTAAAAACGGTGTGGAGCTATTGCAAACGATAACAGAAAGCCGTAAAAAAAAGGCTGTAAAAAACTGCCTAATTTGAGATGTTGGCTGACATTTTAACTTTTCAAATCTAACGCGCTTACGATCAATTTACCTATATCGATAAATGGCGGAGTTGTAGCGCGACAACATAAATCGATAAACTAGAGCATTTATGAACCCGTTTCTCCTCCCTGTATACTTACTGCCTGTTTTAACTGTATTCTTAAAATTCTAGCAATACATTTTGTCTTTTGCAGTAATTGGGAGAGTTGATATTTTGTGAAGAGTAAAGAATGCTCGGAGTGTTAAAACCAGCAAGACTTGTCCACCAACAGCATGCAGAGTCTCAGTGACATGCAGCAGTCTCCATGGTAGCAGAGGACAGGCTTTCACAGCTCATACAGTGTTTACCGCTTTTAAAATGCAAGGTAAGTTACCACAGTATAGCACAACACAGACTTGAGCATGTTTGATAATTATTATGCACCCATGAAAGTGGAGAAGGTTTTTAGTGTTAAAAAAAAGTTTACGGACAGACAGACGGACGGACGGACTACGGACGCCGCACCACGGCATAAGCTCTGCTGATCTCTGATCTTTAGAGCTAAAAATTAATAGAATTAAAAAAAATATATATAAAAAAAATAATAATTAAAACAAAATAATAATGACATAGGTAATTAAAAAAATAAATATCTATTAAAAAAATAAAATATAAAAAAGCAGATATATACTAATAATAATAAAAAAAAGGCAAAACATCTGGTAAAGATCAGATGAAAAATGAAAGCCCTATCGTATTAACGAGGCAAAATATAGCATTTTTAACTAAATCAAGGGTCATAACTCTGCTGCTATTGGTCCGATCTGGCTGGTCTTCGAACTTGTGCGAGCTTTCATTGATATTAACAATCTGGTAAAGTTTGGTAAAGATCGGATGAAAAATGAAGGCCTTTGGCCAGTACTATTTGTTTTTTGTTGCTTTTTTTAAACGGCTGTTTATATGCCTTTGAAAAGAAACAATAAAAAAATAAAAACGTCAGAGTTTTCCCCATAGTTATTTTTGGAAAGGAAAAATATGGGCAACAATATTTACGACAGGGAAATTCAGACAACAAAGAAATCCCAATGATGTATAAAATATAGATTTATTTCTTTATTAAAAAAGTTGTGATAAGTAATAAAATTTGAACTTAAATCAGTAAGACATGTTTAAAGCTAAATTGTCTTTGTTTTATCAAATAAATTTAAATTAGCCTTAAACATATTTATTTATCTATTCTTTAAAAACAAAAATATGTCTGTATTTTCCTTCTTGTCATCCCAGTTTGTCCTACCTTTGTCCTACATTTGTCCCTGTTTCTAACTCTTGAACTTTTTGTTAAAAATCTCAATATCTTGGATTTTCTTATGTTATGATGATATACAGAGAAGTGTCCTAGAAAAGTCTTCTGATTAATAGGTATATAGAACGTGATCATGTATTGACAAACTGATGTATCGACCAACAGAAGTTGGGCATGACATGAGACAACCCAGTACGTATAATGTGTCTGTATTTACCCAGATAACCCCTAGGCGCTAAAGTAATAGCAAACTTACAAAAAAATCTTGTTTTTAGGACAATTAATGAACACTGTTCTAAATAAGGCTTGCACAGTATCACCAGATGATGGCCTGTCTTGATAAAACTTCATATATTAGTCAGGACAATCTTAAACCCATATTCATTATCAGTCCAGATTACAAAACAGTGAATTTGAAGCCAGGTATTTGCCCATGAGTAACTGATGTGTTATTAGTGGAATATTGACTGTTTATGAACTGAAAGTCCACTCCTTCTGCTGACACACGGGACAGTGCTGCTGACCCAGAACATCTTATGTTCCCTCTACCAAACAGAACTATGTGATATTCCTGATTGGCCTGCAAATCTACACCATAAGCCCCGTTGGCATTCTTAACTTCAACATCACACTTAGGTTCAGTGGTCTGGGGTGTTAAATTGTATTTGGAGACAGAAAGGTCGATCCCTTTCTTATCTTTCAGGGTTAAAGTAATCTCCAAAATACCTGTTCCCGGACCAAAAACACAAACATAGTCTAGCCTTATATCTTTGCTTGCTGTAAAAGCTATTGCATCTGTTGCACCATCATAAAAATAACGGAGGCTGTGTAGAATAGTGAATCTATCTATAGATCCCTGTTTCCTGTTGGATTCTGCTGCACTCAGATTGGCTGATGCTAATACTAAAGTCCCTTTTTGCACATTTTGCTGTAAACGTTTTCCCTGTCTGCCCCTAAATCCGGTTCCAACCTGTCCCATGGCAGTGGTAGTTTGCTGCATAGGCTCTTCAGTGAAATTTCCGAGAGACTTCAGTTTGTTCAGATTAGCTTCTACGGTTGGATCAATGTTGAACTTAATGGTTTCATTTCTCATCTTGGACATTTCATCTCTTTCTTTTCCGGCACATTTGGAACTTTCTTTACCCCGTTTTACATCAACAAATAGTTGCGACTCGTTACTTGCGTCTGCAGACTCAATCTGTTTGAGTCTCGTTTCCATGGACTTGATGATGGCATGACAAGTGTCGATGTCCGTCTGCATGCCAGCGTATAGACTCTTGTATCGCTTGTCCATGTCGTCAGTAGCAGATTTCTCAAGTTTGTCCAGGATGTTGTTCATTCTTTTACGAAAATCTTTAATGGTGGTCAGTCCTTCGTCTCTATCCTTGGTTATTCTGGTCTGGTCAGTTTTTCGTGATGATTTCAGTTTGGTCATATCGCTCTTTACTTTCTCAAGGTCACTTTTTACGTTTTTGAGTTCTGCACTTTTACTTATTCCTGTAGCTATATCTGGGATGTAGTCAAGATCTTCACAAGACCTGAAATTTGATTTTAAATTGATTAAAAACAAGAAGTGCACGTAGCCCATAATTGTTTTATATGCAAAATATATTCAATACTTGATTGTTGTATAAACACTACCTGTACTATAAATAAACCATTTGGCCCTGCAAGCTATCTGTTTTATGCATACAGACAGTATACATGGGACACAATGTAATAGTACAATAGTTCACATGAGTTTTCACGATATTAAAACTATTTAATATATGAGTATGTTTGCAAAGTTTTATTCTATTCAAATGATTTGAATTCATAAGTTGTACTGGTAAGACTTCCTAAACTTTGTCGTCTTTTTCGTTTTATACTTAAAAGGGACGATCTTGATTTTTAGAAAAACTCATTGTGTCCCGTTAGTTTTTCTGCATAATTTGCCTTTGTTCTGTCAATATTATTAATTATAAGAATAGTGTAAAGCAAATTATTTTTGCTTATTACTAACTATTGATGATATTGCACCAATAATATATGTAAACCTATAATAGAATGAAAAGGAAAAAGGAAAACACAACCATTTATTTAATTATATGCAGGCAGGTTTAAAGTCAACATGATACTGAATTAAATAATAAAATTTGAATGATTGATGAAAATGTCTATTGCTACGTGTCCCTTTAAGAAACATGATCTACCTTTAATACAATGACCTTTCTGTACAATGACCTTTCACTACAATGACCTTTCTCTACAATGACCTTTCTCTACAGTGACCTTTCACTATGATATCTTGATAAGGAAATACATTAAAAGTGCACACACCATAACCGAAATATAAAGTGAAAGTTAGTATCAAAAGAGTTTTATCAATAGATATTTGAAAAGTTTACCTGTTAAACATAAACATTTGGTGTCAGCAAATGTTTATTAACTGAAAATTTAACTGTAAATTAACACTGAAGGAGAATTTTGAGTGCCTCAAATGCCAGGATAGTAAAGACACTGTGTCTAAAACTTGCTCGACTCTCACCGCTACGGTTTTGAATCCCACTGGGAGCTAGACTTGTCAAGTGAGAAGGTGTCTATTCTTACGGGAGGTATACAGTAGCGGTTCTACCTGGGAAAAATGGAGTGGTCTATTTCTACTACAAAAAAATTTACCGTCATATATATGACATTAAACACCAATAAAAAAAAAAAGATTCAGCATTTTATAATAAGGCTTGAGAATTGTAACCTGATTTACTTGACCCAATGAAATGGTGAGTTCCATTTTACAAATGCAGCGATTTACTTTCACTTTCAAATTCCCAGATATTGGCTATTTTAAACTTTACCAACAATGTTGTGTTTTAACAACTTATTTGGTGATAATTTAAATTTTAAACAAAAGGAGTGACTATTTGCATCGACCATTATTATCCCCACACATAAAAAGAAGAGTTAGGGTGTTTTGTTAACACCTCTGTTCGTCCGTCTGTCTGTCCATCAGTTCATGCACCATGTCTTCTCCTAAACCACCTAGCGGAATTCAACTAACTTTAGTGTATGACATCTCCACATGATAGAGGTGAGCAAGAGCAACATTATTTTTAGGTCTGCCAACATGGGCCTTTAGTGTCAAATACACTAAAAACTCAATTACACAGTTATGTTTCCATATTTTTGCACATGACATGGTATATATACTCGTCTATGAAAGACAAAAACTGTATCTACATCTGAATATTTATTTTTACTATATTTATATAATTTTCATCACACATTTTAGATTTAAATTTTATGAAATTAATCCTTCGGGTTAAACAAAAAATTCTTTGTTCGAAATGAGACATACAAAACCGAATAAGAAATATAATAATAATGTATGATTATCGCATCTGTTTGTATGGTACCCACCTGTGCTCCAGGGTCATGCATGTGGTACAGCCGATCTTGTCATGGCCGTGACAAATCATGTCTACTGGTTTTCCATCATGGGCGGCACATTTCTCTTTGGGCACTGCCCGTGGTTTCTGTGGTCCATTCTTCCTCATCTCAGATTGCCCCAGAAGCTTGTTCCGGTGATCACTCATTCCTGTGAATTTATTATGGCACTCGATACAAGTGGTGCAGAAGTATTCCCCACATGCTATACAATAGTTCACTGCCTCCTTGTTTTTATTCTCCCTCTCACATGGTGTACACACAAACACAAATGTTTCATCAGAAGCCTGGCTAATCGAGCTTGAAAACTGTCCTCCACCAGACGCCATCTTGAAATCCTGTTTAACCAGGTTACACCTGTTATTCAATATTTCACACGATTAATAAGGAAGTAGTTCAAAGACCTAGCTGGTACTCTGACATATGTTGAGTGTTGCATTAAATAGCCCGACATAAAACCATTATATCTGGAAACCAGCTTTATAATCCTAGTTATTATTAAACCTCATTTGCCATTCTGTCAGACTGCTCAGATTTTCAGATTGTTTATTAACTGTAACCTATTTAGCAAAATAAAGTTCAAACACTAAAGCTCTGTTGAAGTTAAAGATATCCAATTTTTGGGAAATTGAAAGTGAAAGTAGATCCCTGTATTTGTAAAATGGACTGAACTTGCCTTCTATTTGGGTCACACTAAAGTGGACTATAGGGGAGGAAGGTTTTAAGACTTGATCAGGGTTTATTAAAGGGGCACACAACAATCTTGATGTATTTATTGAGCATTGAAACTAATGCCTTGCACTTCAAACTTGTATCTTATGTATAGTACAATTCATTAGCAAATAGGCCTGGAGTGTTTCAGATATTGGGTGGGGTAGAGGGGATGGTGGGAGCAAGGAGGAGGGTGAAGTGGGAGGGCACTGAAGGCATAAACTAAGAAACCGAACATTTTAAATACTTGATTTCTTAATTTTGGGGTGTCAGTGCATGGTTTGGCAAAATATTTGTAAGGGAGTGGGGGTGGGGCGGGGTGGGGTTGGGACGAAAAAAACATACTCTGCACCCCAATCACTGTCAGGTTATTAGGTACCCCACCTCAACCACAACCCGACCCCTGTTCTTACGTCTTAGCAACGTAAATGGGAGGTGACCTTGCACTACAGGAAAAGGGCAGATAATTTTTACATTCAAATTTTCAGATTATGTCACTTTCTCAAGAACTGTATGCACTTGGGTAGTGCAACTTAGCACTCATAAGCATTAGTTGCACCCGTTTAGAAATAGTCAATGAGTGTCAACGTTTAGTGAGATTTAGTTTCAAAGAATTCTTGTAGAAATTTATCATATGCTTTGCAAATTTAACATTGAACTTTGTAAAAAACAACACTAGCGTAACGATGCAAGATTACAGCTCACCTGAGCCAAAGTCTGAAAATGGCCTTAATTGTGACGTGTTTTGTCTGTCCATACATCTGTGATCATAGTTGTTCATTCTCCGTTAACTTTTACATAAACAACATCTCCTTATAAACTGCATAGTTATTAAAAATAGCACAAACCTTAACAATTGTCTTCTCAAGGACCATTTAACTTATTTCAGCAGTTTTAGCTCGACTATTCGAAGAATAAGAGAGCTTATGTAATCACCCCGGCGTCGGCATCCCACATCAAGGTTTGCGTGTAAGCTGTGTTTACAAGTATATATCTCTTAAATTTCTTATCCTAGCATGACAAATTTGGCCATGGGTTTCCTAATATCATTATCTTAAGGGCTGCATAAGCAATTTTGGTTCAAGTAACCCATGGGCTCCCATAGGTACCCAAATTATGATAGCCCATAAAATGTGTCCCATTTCACATCAATTTTGCGTGTAAGCTGTGTTTACAAGTCTATATCTCTTACAATTCTTACCCTAGCACAATCAAATTTAACCATTAGCTTCCTTATAGCATTATCTTAAGGGCTGCTAAGTAATACCCCTGGTCTTCCATGGAACCCCAAATTCTGATAGCCCTTAAAATATGTCTGTTTCAAATCAAATTTTGCTTGTAAGCTGTGTTTACAGGTCTGTATCTCTTGCATTTCTTGTCCTAGCTGAACTAAATTTTGGAATTGGTTTCCTTATAGTATGTTGTAAAGGGTTGGGTAAGTAATTTTGTCTTCTGCAAATGCTGGCTCCCATGGAACCCAAATTGTGATGGCCCATAAAAGGTGCAATAAAGGCAGATCTAGGTTTGCATGTAAGCATGTATATATGTATAATTTTGGGATTTCTTACAGCGCATTACGCATTTTATTCATACTTCACCCATATTGGGGCATGGGCTCTCTCCTCGCCCCTCCCCCACTCCAACCCCCGCCCCAAGGGTTGGGTAAGTAATTTTGTCTTCTGCAAATGCTGGGCTCCCATGGAACCCAAATTGTGATGGCCCATAAAAGGTGCAATAAAGGCAGATCTAGGTTTGCATGTAAGCATGTATATATGTATAATTTTGGGATTTCTTACAGCGCATTACGCATTTTATTCATACTTCACCCATATTGGGGCATGGACTCCCTCCTCGCCCCTCCCCCACTCCAACCCCCACACTCCAACCCCCACCCCCCTCCACACCCGTTTTTTGTTGGTTTTTTTTTAACGTTTTTTTTACATATTTCTGTGTTGTTTTAATCGATTTTTACACATATTTTGCCCACTCCCCCACTCTCCACCACCCCCACCCCCACCACACACTCGAAACTAGATTTTTTTTATTTATTTTTTTATATATTTCTGTGTTGTTTTTGTCAATTCTTACACATGTTGTCCCCTCCCCCTGCCTCCCCTCCCCCACCACCACCAGGTGCATACCTGGGCATACGCACTGACGCACGTGCGTACAGGCTATTAAAGAAGCGAACAAATAAAAAAGGCGAAAAATGCGAAAAATGCAATGAAAACTGAAGGTATAGGTATAGAGGGGTTAGGCACATTTGTGAATCCAAAACTCGATGGTGCGTATACCTAAATTAGCCCCAGGAACGCCCCTGAAAACCCACCCCCAACCCCCTCTCGAAACTTGAAACTTGAATATTTTATTTTTTTACATATTTCTGTGTTGTTTTGGTCAATTCTTACACATAGTTTTTTACACATATATGTTGGTCATTAGGTACTAAACTATCAGGTTTGTTAAAATGAAAAGTCCACGGTGTCAAAAACTGTTTCAAAGTTTGTGTGTAGAGATTTCGCATGTTTTACATTGGCCTATATAGGGGAAAAGATATTTCTTGCATACAGGATAAGGCTATCCACTTTTTACATGGGGGATGGAAAGTCTTGTCTTTATAGGTAAAGAAAAAATTCACACGCGCACCAACATCAGGTTTGCAGGAATACATGCAAAACGTTAGTAGGTGGCAGCATCAACACACAACCTGTCTCTGATATGCAAAAAAAAGAATCTATCATGGGTATTCAGTTCAGATAGGGAATTCCAACCCTTGGTATAAGTGTTTTAATTTTTAAAACACTTATTTCTCGGGTTGGAATTCCCTATCTTCACCGGATACCCATGAAAGATTCTTATAATCTCCTAAGATACCACTAGGCCAATTGTGATCAAACTTCACCTGTTGCATTGACCACTCTCAAGTTTATACAAATCAGATTAATCCCTCCACAAACCAAGTTACTAGGTCAACAAGTACTTTTTTTTCAGAACAGATTGTAAGATCTTAATAAAAGTTCACCTGTAGCATCCTGGCATTTATACCTCTCATTTAAAGCTACAGAGTCGCTATTTTAACTGGTAATAGCTCATGAATATGAATGAGTCGCGTGTAAAGTGCAGTTTCCAATAATCGGTATATAAGGCAGAAATCGATGCGTAAAATATCACATTTTTGTCTCGCCCACGAAAGTGGGTAGCGAAACATAGCAGTGACTTTCCGGCGGCGGTCAAGGTCATATTTTGCGTTATTTTCCCAAAACTTAACCTTGGTTAGGTAACATAACTCCAGTTAACTTTATGTGATTGCTTCACTTTATGTCTGATACTTGGTCATATGTATTGTTGGCAATGGTGGACATCGCTGAACGACAAAAAATACCAAGGTTAAGGTCATGTTTTGCGTTATTTACTAAACATCAGTTTGGTTAGGTAAGTTAAACTCAGTCAAATTTTTCTGATAACTTTAATTTCTTTGTTTGATACTTGCTCATATGTATTGTTGGCATTGGTGGACAACACTGAACGATAAAAATGACCAAGGTCAAGGTCATATTTTGCCTTATTTTCCCCAAACTTAACCTTTGTTAGGTAACTTAACCTCAGTTAACTTTATGTGATTGCCTCACTTTATGTCTTTGATACTTGGTCATATGTATTGTTGGCATTGGTGGACATCGCTGAACAACAGAAAATACCAAGGTCAAGGTCATGTTTTGCGTTATTTACCTAAACATCATTTCAAACCTCAGTTAACTTTTTCTGATAACTTTAATTTCTTTGTTTGATACTTGGTCATATGTATTGCTGGCATTGGTGGACATCATTGAACGACAAAAATTACCAAGGTCAAGGTCATATTTTGAATTATTTTTCCCAAACTTAATCTGGGTTAGGTAACTTAACCTCAGTTAACTTTATGTCTTTGATACTTGGTCATATGTATTGTTGGCATTGGTGGACATTGCTGGACAACAAAAAATACCAAGGTCAAGGTCATATTTTGCGTTATTTTTCCCAAACTTAACAACAAAAAATACTAAGGTCATGTTTTGCGTTAGTTTTCCAAAACTTAACCTTGGTTAGGTAACGTAACCTCATTTAACTTTATTTGATTGCCTCACTTTATGTCTTTGGAATGGTCATATGTATTGTTGGTATTGGTGGACATCGCTAGACGACAAAAAAATACCAAGGTCAAGGTCATATTTTGCATTATTTTCTCCAAAACTTAACCTTAGTTAGGGAACTTAACCTCAGTTAACTTTATGTGATTGCCTCACTTTATGTCTTTGATACTTGGTCATATGTATTGTTGGCATTGGTGGACATCACTGAACGACAAAAATACCAAGGTCATTGTCATATTTTGCATTATTTTTCTAAAACTACACCCTGGTTAAACCACTTAACTTCAGTAACTTAACTTCTTATGATTACCACGCTTTTATTTGTTTGATACTTGGTCATATGAAGTGTTGTCTTCGTGGACATCATTTAAGCACAAATTTAATAAAATATTTCATATGCAGTTTGCCGCGGTGGGCGAAACACCCTCAGACCGAAGTCTTTGTTATTTAGCCTTTGTACAGGTAACATCGATACATATGCGGCTTCAGAATATATGTGATAAAAAAAGTATTTACCTGGAATGGGATTTGAACCACAGCCATTGCGCTTTTAAGTTTTGATGGCTGTACGTTTAACCACTAGACCACGGCTATTTATTGGTATGTTCTAGCATTATTAATACACGATAGACATTACGTAATAACTAGCGCGCACACAAACTCATCAAGCGCTAAATAACAAGTCTAGATATGTTTTTTTTTAGGCGGAATATTAGTTTCATATTGATAACATATAGTATTACACTAGGCAATGTTAATTTACACATCCGACAATATGAATTATATATCTATGGAATCCGATTCATCTTGAGTTAACTTTCAAATATGTTAAGTTATTTTGCCTCATAATAAATGGTAGTTTGTATACCATTTTCTCAAGAAGCGTTACAGCTAAGTGGATAGAGCATCTGACTTGAAATCAAAAGGTCGTGTGTTCGAGTCCCAAAAGAGGCAAAGTTAAATCATAATGTTACCCGTGTGCAGGTACGATGTGCACTGGTCGATGTCTATACAATAAACAATGTCCTGCATTATATTTTCTCACTTAAATATCGGATTTCGACATGAGTTGGTGAACATGAAGTTAGAAATAAAGATACGCCTACAAAGAAGTAATCAATTGATATAGAGACTCTGTAGCTTTAAGTTGAATCAATCCATCAAAATACCGGGGCACTAAATGGAATCAAGGGGAAAATCTTAAAACAACTTCTATTTCAGAACCAATGATAGGAGCTTGTTTTGACCTCTCTCAAGTATATACAGATCTAATTAATCAGCTAGAAAAAAGGGTGTCACTATGTTAAAACCTCTTCTCCAGAACTGATGGTATGAATTTGATGAAACTTTACCTGTGGCATTCTGGTATTGACCCCTCTCAGGTTTATACAATTTGGTAAATCCCTAAAAATATTTAAGGTCACTAGGTCAAATCAAAGAGATTTACCCTTTAACCAATCTTCTCTCCAAAACATATTGTTGGATCTTGATGAAACTTCAGCTGTAGCTAGCATCCTGGCATTGATCTCTCAGATTTATTCAACCTGGCGAAAAATCTAGGTTAGTAGGTGAAATCAGTGGAAGCTCTTCAAACTTCTTCTTACCCAGAATGGTAGAATCATGAAGAAACTTTACCTGTAGCATCCAGGCATTGACATCTCTCAAGTTATTACAAACTGTGTTAATTTAATCTATCAAGATGCCAGGTCACTAGGTCAAGTCATAGAAAATATTTAAACAACTTCTTTTCCAGAACCCAGGTAGGATCTTGATAAAACTTCACCTGTGGCATCCTGCCATTAAATTCACTCAAGTTTGTGCAAATCAGGTCAATCGATAAAAAAACCCAGGTCACTAGGTCCAATCAGAGAAAAACATTTTAATGATTTTGTCCAGAAAGGATGGCAGGAGCTAGTTGAAACTTCACCTGTAGCATCTTGGCATAGACATCGAGTTAATACAAATCTCATCAGATCATCAGAAAACTTAGTCTCCTGCAACAACTGCTGCATCACAAGAGGATATACAGGACAGCAACAGGTACCTACTAAGGTCAAGGAAAATGACCTTAACATGCTAATACACTTTATTGATTTTTATTTGTGACTGAGCACATTTTCTAGTAGTAAATTTGCATACAATTGTTTTATATGTTTGTAGGACTGCAGCGCCACTCTGGGTTCTACAGATGTCTGGGACCCTCTCCACGCTGCACACATCTTGTCTCCTGGTGACGGCCATATACAGAACCTCTTTCTCATCTCAGATGGTCATGTGACCAAGGAATCTCTGGTTATCCAGGCAACAAGAATGGCCTCAAGGAAGAATAGAGTGTTCACCTTGGGTGTAGGGTGAGATGTCTTTCATTTATTACTAAGCATATAATTATTATGTAGCATCCATTAATTGATATTAAAGTAGCTGTCCCGCCAACAACAACAGCCAAAATTTACAACAAATGTGCACCATTTCTAAACCTACTGACGACGAGGTATATATAACTTACATATTTTGAGAATCCGAACTATAGACACAATATAAATGCCTTCAACCAGCCAGGTCAAACCCAAAAATGTAAGCTTTGAATTAAGAGTTACCAATTCATAATTCATTTTGCATACCGTATTCCTCGGCATATCCGCACTTTTTTACCCCAGATTCTGTGGTTGTGGAAGGCGGTTTAGGCAACAAGTAATGTTTTACCGGTATTTTTTTCAGCCAAGTCGAGCAGTTTTGTTGGTTTCAACAAGTCGCAAGACCTGAGCCGTTTACTAGAGAGATTGAATCGAACAAAAGTTGGCTTGTTTCTATTCGTTCAATAACATGTGTTTTATGTTATATGCTTAGTATCAATAAAAATAATAAAATCAAGGTATATTCAATCACGGATATTTTAAGAACACATGAAAAATTCTATACTTTTAATTGGCACATATACATTATTATATGACCTTAACACCTTGACAGAGTTTTGATAAACGGTTTTGTAATGTAATTTTGATGTTATTTCTTTAAAAAAGGTCTTTAATTTTAGAAATGTTATGAATAATAGCATTCCTTTTCCTGTTGTTATTGTTTGCATCCAACAAATGATTTTGGAATAAGGTATTTAGAGATTAATACATGGGTGATGCGTTATTGCCCGTCATATCGGCCCAAGACCCCAATATCGGCCCGAAGGCTTTAGCCTGAGGGCCGATATTGGTCGAGGGCCGATAACGGGCAATAACGCATCACCCATGCTTTAATCTTTTTATCATATATATACGCATTTTCTTGTATATATACGCATTTTCTCTATATTAAACTGTTACAATGTTATTTTTATCATATATATAATGTGAATTAAATTAAATTTCAGTTGAACCGACGAGCCAAATCACACATTTCCAAATAGATATAGGCCTAGATTTTTACGTTTTCTAAATAAAATATGTTTCTAGTGGCGTAGTCTAGCTGCTTTTAGGCACTGCAAACCCCGACAGAAAACCTTTTTCCTGATAGGCTATGCTCTTTTTTATCCCCAAAAGTGTCTCCCAAAACTCATCGGAGTGCACCATTTTACCAGCGGAAAAATTTAATGTTTAAATATCGGTTATTCTTATTGATTAAGCTTTTTAAAATAATATGACATACTGTACACATAATCAAGCGTTACGATTGTAATATGAAGATAAAGTGTTTACCTTTACTGAGTATCTGTTTAAATCCGCTGTTTATTTACTTTCGTTGTGACGTTATGGTTTAAAAAAAGGTGACGTCATAACGTTCGTTACGTTATCGTAAACAGGAAAGAAAATCAGGGGCGCAGCCAGATGGAAGCCGGTACCGTTCCAAGGGCCAGCAGAGCTTATGGGATGATGTGTTGTCCGTCTTCCGTCGTCCGTCCGACGTCCGTCCGTCGTCCGTTAACTTTTCTTCAAACGACTTCTCGTCAGAAACCGCTTGGCCAATTTTGACCAAACTTCAAATGGATGATCCTTAGATGAATGCTTTTTAGATTTGTTAAAATTAGGTCAGCACGACATCCAAGATGGCCCCAATTACCATATATGGTTCAAACTTTAAAAAATCTTCTTCTCAAGAACCGCTTGACAGATTTCGACAGTTTTTCTTTTAAAATAATCTCCAATGCCTAGACATATCAAGTTTGTTCAAATGAAGTCACTGGGGTCCAAAATGACTATGCCCTGGGGATCCAAAGTTTGTATATTGAGATTTTGCAAGTTTTTCATAGTCTTATATAGGAAAAAAATTTAAAAAAATCTTCTTCTCTGATACCACAAGGCACAGAGCTTTCATGTACTACATGTAGCATCAGCTTATTGTCCTTTACTAAGTTTGTTCAAATGGTGACCTTGGGGTCTAATTTGGCCCCGCCCCGTGGTTCACAGTTTTACATAGACTTATATAGGGGGAAAAAAAATCTTCTCTGAAACTGCAAGAGCCAGATGTTTAATATTTTGCATTTCCTATAAGCTTATGGTCCTCTATCAAGTTTGTTCAATTGGTGACCTTGATGTCAAATTTGGCCCTGCCCCGGGGTTCAATGTTTTACATAGTCTCGTATAGGAGGAAAAATCATCAGAAAATCTTCTTCTCCGAAACTGCAAGAGCCAGAGGTTTAATTTTTTTGCATTTGCTATAGGTTATGGTCCTCTACCAAGTTTGTTCAAATGGTGACCCTGGGGTCACATTTGGCCCTGTCCCAGGGGTCACATGTTTTACATAGACTTGTATAGGGAAAATCTCAAAAAAATCTCTTCTCTGAAACCACAATGCACACAGCTCTCATAAATTACATGTAGCCCTGTTCTGGATTTGACAGTGGGTATCAATTTAGTGTTGGGAATTGGCTGGAAACTCATGATCGATCATCAGAATATTTAACTGACCGAGGATTGATCATTAATCGATTTAACATGGCTGCTATAAAAGACAAGTGTAAGCCTTTTTCAGACTAATGAAGAAAAGAATCACATTTCAAGTATGTTTTGGTAATAAAGGAACTGAATGAAACTCACAAACATATATTGTAAAAAAATAAGTTGTGACACCCCACTATAAGCCATAATTTTCAACAACCGAGTAAAGTCGATCATGAAAAATTGAAATTGATTAATCAGATCAAAGGCATAACTGATTGATGGTCGATCAAATCGATTAATCGGAACAACACTAGGTATCATTATAATCATTATTCTTTTATCAAACCAGTAAATTTCAAATTAAAAAGTATCATCTATCAATTGTTAATGAATGAAACAATCGTATTAAACTACCAGAATTAATGAAATCGTTCGATTTAAACGAAAAACTACCTATTTTAAAATGTTTGATATTTGGCTTTGTTTCAGTAATTTAGCATAAAAGCAAAATAAATCATGCCTATAGTGAGGTTATAGTGAGGTTAGAATTTCCAACTGTTGAATATTCATAGGAGTATCTAGCGAGCTTTGGCATTGCTACATTGTTGAGCTTCAACATCCTGGTCTGTTGTCAGTATATCAACTTTAACTCCTTTCAGTACATAGAGTAGGGAGCTATATTTATGTTCTGCCACGTAAGCGGTACGGGCATATATTGATTCCCTTGTCCGGATGTACATCACGTCACGTTTTCACCTTCAAGTTTTTTATTAAGTCAATTTCTCAGATACCAAATGCCGTATGTTTTTCAAACTTCATACACACATCTATATAATATGGCAGCAATATATTCCTACCCGTATCAGGTAAATGACCTTGACCTACTTTTTTACACTTTGTTAATTTACATCAAAGTTTTTTATTCAATTTTTTTACATCGAAGTCCATATCTCCAACACCAGATGCCTTAGAGCTTTCAGACTTTACAAATGTTGATAACTACATGACAGCGATATGTTCCAATGAAAAGTTGGTCAATATGAATTACCTTAACCTACCTTTGTCACTTTGTTAATTTACATTGCAGTTTTACATGCAAGTCTTTATTAACTCAGTTTCTCAGATACCAAAAGCCATACAGTTTCCAACAGCAATATGTTCCTACCCAAATCAGGTCAATATAAATGACATTGACCTACTTTTTAAACTGTTAATTTACATTAAAGTTTTACATTCAAGTTTGATACATTCAGTTTTTTCAAGTCCATTTCTTCAACACCAGATGCCTTACAGCTTTCAAAATGTACAAATGTTTATAACTACATGACGGCGGAATGTTTCGTTGAAAAGTAGGTCAATATGGATGATGACAAGCCATGAGAAACGCTTGATTCCAGTTTTGTTGCACAAGGGGAGAAAAAAATTGATTTAAATTACAAAATTAACAGTGAGAAAACACATGATACCAGTTATATGGCAGTGAAGGAACATTTGATACCCTATATATTGCCGTCTATGGACTTGATAAACACATTTGTATTTCCTTGTAAGTCTTGTATTGCTTGGATCTGAATTTACCACATCTGAATGTTTATCCCATTTTATGTTGAAATGTGGTGTTGGAACAGTCAGTAATTTCCAGTTCTGGCACTGACTGGTTCTATATAATGTTGCTAGGCTGTGATCTATGATGTCAGTTCTGGCACTGACTGGTTCTATATAATGTTGCTAGGCTGTGATCTATGATGTCAGTTCTGGCACTGACTGGTTCTATATAATGTTGCTAGGCTGTGATCTATGATGTCAGTTCTGGCACTGACTGTTTCTATATAATGTTGCTAGGCTGTGATCTATGATGTCAGTTCTGGCACTGACTGTTTCTATATAATGTTGCTAGGCTGTGATCTATGATGTCAGTTCTGGCACTGACTGTTTCTATATAATGTTGCTAGGCTGTGATCTATGATGTCAGTTCTGGCACTGACTGTTTCTATATAATTTTACTAGGCTGTGATCTATGATGTCAGTTCTGGCACTGACTGTTTCTATATAATGTTGCTAGGCTGTGATCTATGATGTGATTTTGTAAAGAACATTTTCAGCCGACATAATGAAGCCCATTGCTATATCTTCAGGTTTGTGCTGTAGAACCTGTACATCTTCGTGTGGACTTGTTGATGCTGAAGCACACAGTACAGCTGCTGATGGGTCAGCCCGTCATATCTGGTTGGAGATGTTGTTACGGAATATAAAGCCAAACAGAAACCTTTATTCAGAGCTAAATATGCCATGGTGCGGTGTCCCTCGTTCTCACAGAGGTATCGTTTTTTGACTTTTTATGTGTAAAGTCTTTGCTTAATTTGCTTACACTCATTCAACCTCAAAGGTACATTGCTCTTGGTAGAAGAAACACTAGTGTTTTTGGGGTCAATAGGTCAAAAGACGAGGTCGACCATGATCTATATGAAAATAAGCATTCTGGAAGTTAACTTCAAAACCATTACATCCGTACTCCTAAAACTTCATAGGTACATTGCTCGAGGTGGGAGGAGGATCCCTGTTGTTTTTGGGGTTAGTAGGTCAAAGGTAAGGTCACCATGATCTTATATTGAAATCACATTTTGCAGAATAACGTCATAACATTTGCACTCACGAAACTTCAGAAGTGTGCTTTTTGAAAGGAAGAACCTTATTGTTTTTGTGGTCAGAAGTTCAAAGGTCAATGTCACAAGCTCTTTTAAAGCATCACACCAACGTTGTTGTTTTTTTTGTTAGAAGGTCTAAGGTCAAGGTTGACCTCACACCTAGGAAATGCGAGTGATTGGTATAAGCCATAGGCTTGTTTCACAATTTTTGTAAAATAAATAGGTTTAAACTAAACTAACATAATAACTGGATATTTAAATTAGATTGCTCTTTTAATTTTATACTTATAATTCTTTTCAGGAGCATAACTTGAACACTACAATGTGAACCATGACTGTAATTATAGTCTGAGAAAATACAGAAGTATCCCTCTTTGTACTCTTACATTTATTTCAGTATAGCATCTAGTCTGGAATGTAACGGATAGATTCTTTTTCTAATTGATATGCACCAGTTGTCTGAGAAAATAAGTCATCTTTAATAACACACAGACCTACATAAGGTTAGTTTAATAAACATTTTCAATTTAACTTTATGACCACTGATAAAACTTCATTTACACAAAGCTTCTACTTTATGGAGCATCCATTGGTGCTGCAGATATCCTTGTTCAGTGATAATAAAAGCAAGGTTATATTAATATATTATTGTTCACCCTTATAATTATGTATTCCATGACATGTAGAATTCACAATCTTTTATAACTGTTTATATATATATATTTATTTAATACCATGTACATTTCTATGCCCCTGCCATTTGAAGAATGGGGAAGGGGCATACAGTGATACCCTTGTCCGTCCATGCGACCGTGTGTTCGTCCGTCCGTCCATCCAATAAAAAGCAAAGTTACATTAATATACTATTGTTTACCTTTATAATTATGTATTTCATGACATGCATAATTCACAATCTTTTATGACTGTTTATATATATATATTTATTTAATACCATTTACATTTTTATGCCCCCGCTATTCGAAAAATGGTGAAGGGGCATATAGTGTTATCCTTCTCTGTCCATGTTGCGTCCGTGTGTTCATCCGTTCGTCCATGCAAAAGCGATGTCGGCACTCTAACTCAGCTAATTGTTATCGGATCTTTTCCTAACTGTCAAATAGTATATGGGCACAATATCTCGACCAAGTTCAATAATCGGTCCCATCATCCCAGTAGTTCCAGAGTTGTGGCCCTTGGAATAGTAAAAAATTGCGAAATTAATGGTGTCCGCACTCTAAGTTGGGTAATTGCTATCTAGTCTTCTCCAAACTTGGTCAAATTGTATATGGGTACAATGTCTCGGCCAGTTTCGATGTTTGGCCCCATCGTCCCAGTATTTCTGGAGTTATGCCTCTTGGAATGTTAAAAAATCCCGAAATAAATATTATAGCAGGGGCATCTTTGTCCCATGGACACATTTCTATTTAAAGATAAAATCAATTTTTAAATGTTAGATAATATTAATATAATTAATTCTGGATTAATTACGGCAGAACTTTAACCCAACAGTTGTTAATGCTACTGCCTTATTGGATCTTTATAAATATATATGACGTATCATTTTAATAATTCTGTATGTCTGTAGACACAATCTTTCCTGCTCTGCAACTCCTTTCCCCATTGAGCAAATCTCATAAAATTTCATGGGTAGACTGCCTGTGGTGAGAGGATAACCGCTATTGATTTTGATGTCAGTAGGTCAAAGACCAACATTACCCGATCATGAAAATCCTTATCCGCTGTGTTAATTCCTGTCTACCTAAAGCATATCTCATGAAACTTCATGGGTAGACTGCCTGTGGTAAGAGGAAGACCCCAATTTGAGGTCAGTAGGTAAAGGTCAAGGTCACCATTACCCAATCATGAAATTCCTTATCCGCTCTGCAACTCCTTTCCCACTTGAGCAAATCTCATGAAACTTTATGGATGGACTGGTGGTGATAGAATGTTCCCTATTGAATTGAGGTCAGTAGGTCAAAGGTGAACGTAATCATGATAATCTTTGATTGCTCTGTAACTTGTCTCCCTCTGAAGCAAATCTCATGAAACTTCAAATGTGGAATGTTCACGATGAAAGAATAACCCTTTTAAATTTTGGGGTTCAGTCAGATAAAATCTGTTCTAAGAAATTCAAAACGTGAGAAAAATTATCAATTGCTGTTGATGATTTATCTTTACCCAAACAGTAGAGAGAGAGTAGGGGCGTATATTACCTGTCCCTAAAGGGCAACAACTCTAGTTTAAATTGTCTTAAGTTTGATGAAATAGATGTTTCTATTATTAATATTCTGAATGGATCAAATAATCTGATTAAATAATTCGAATTGTTATTTACTGTTTATATGTTAATATGTATTGTCTGGTGTGATGTGGGGATGACAGTTTCCTCACACAAACTTTAAAAAGAAAGTATAATGCTTCATGGTCATGACCTCTTGTTATATTTCAGCTACATGAACTATCAGAATCATATGATAAAGGCCTGATGACAGTGACAGATACTGAATCCATCTACTTGGTAAAAGGTAGGACAGCTTTTAGAAATCTTAAAGGGACACACGGCAATCTTGAAGGTTTATCAAGCATCAAAATTAGTGTCTCGATTTATTTATCCAGTATCAGAACGCTTTGAGTTTTAAAAATATCAAGATGTCGTGTGTCCCTTTAAGTTTTTTACTCTTAGATTTGTCATTGACTCTTTAGCTCTACTGGGCAATGGCCAGTAGGGCTTATGCTATGGTCTGTTGTCTATCGTCGGTCGTCAAAAGTCAGTTAAGCTTAAGCTAAGCTCTAGCACCTCAATTTCGCATCGTATCTTTACCAAGCTTGGCCAGAGTTTAATATTATATACCTGTTGATGGGCACCTGTTGATGGGCATTTGTTGATTTACATATATAGTTATAATACTACCATATCATCCCTTATTTGTAAATAGTTTTATCTTTATATATTTACATTAATTTTTAATTACTGCTTCATTTCTTCATCTTTCATCAGTTTTTGCGCCCAATATGACCTATTTATGTGTGGACATGCTGTAAAACACCATTAATACTGACGAATTAAACGTATTTTGGATATTTAACAGGGTTAGGGCCCTTGATTTAATGAAAAGTGCTATATATTTTGCCTTGTCAACCCTCTTAACACTTTTATTTTGGATCTGAACCTAATCCATAACTGGATGACAGGTAGTTATACATATTCTTCTTCAATTGCTTCATTTGGTAAACGTTGTGTTGTGTTTATATTTAGCCTATAAGGCCATTTCTTCTTTTATTTTTAGGTTTACTGACCCTCCTACCCTAAATTTGGCAAAAGTGGCAAAGAATAATGTTATTTTTCCAAAATATTATTGCCTCCGACGTGAAAATATTTCAATCTAATTCTTTAATATTATTGTACACTGTATATATGGATGTAAACCATTGAAATTTTTATTTTTTATTTTACTATAACCTTCATGTGCACATGCAGTCATTAGGTATAGTGAAACACAATAATTAAAATGAAATAGAATAGAAGACGAACCGTGGTCTCTTTGGTTGTTGTGAGTCACTCCATAGATATGCTGGTGTGATTGGTTAAACCAAAATATTTGAATTTTATACCCATCAAAAGGAACTAAATTTTCTTAATTCTAGTACATTATTATCCATTGACTATCTTTTAGGATATTCAAATCTCCGTTAAAGGTTGTTACCTCTATATTCCTCAAATCCAGGCTTATGGTTTACTGATTTCTGTCTGTCCCTCCATCCATTTGAACTTTTATTTTATGTGTAATTTTCAAAACCTTAGCACTGATAATTAAGAAATAAATAGGCAAGGTTAAGTTCCAGGTTAAACCGTTTTCAAGGGAAAAATAATTAAAATATGGGATTCAAAGAGTTATGGGCCTTTTTCAAAGTATTTATTCAAACAAGTGTGAAGTTTTACTTTGTATGTAAATTTCAATTAAAATTTCAAAGCCTTGGCACTTATAACTAATAGTGTTTATTCCTTCATTCCATTGTTTACTCCTTTTCCTTACAGTGTTTATTCATTCTCCTAGTGTTTATTATTTTTCCTGTTTATTCCTTTGCCTTATAGAGTATTCCTTCCCCTTACAGAGTTTATTCATTTTCCTTACAGAGTTTATAAATTTTCCGGTTTATTCCTTCTCCATGCAGTGTTTATTGCTTTTCCTTTCATTCCTTTTCCTTACAGAGTTTATTCATTTTCCTTACAGAGTTTATTCCTTTTCCATACAGAGTTTATTCATTTTCCTGTTTATTCCTTTTCCATGCAGTGTTTATTCCTTTTCTTTTTATTCCTTTTCATTACAGTATTTATTCCTTCTCCTTACAGTGTTTATTTCTTTTCCTTACAGTATTTATCATTTTCCTGTTTATTCATTTCTTTATAGAGTTTATTCCTTTTCCTTACAAAGTTTATTCCTTTTCCTGTTTAGTATTTTTCCTTGCAGTATTTATTCCTTTTCCCTACAGAGTTTATTCCTTTTCCTGTTTATTCCTTTTCCTGTTTAGTATTTATGCCTTTTCCTTTTTATTCTTTTCTTTATAGAGTTTATTCCTTCACCTGTTTAGTATTTTTCCTTGCAGTATTTATTCCTTTTCCTGTTTTTTCCTTACAGTTGTTATTCCTTTTCCTGTTAATTCCTTTTCCCTGCAGTAATTATTCAATTTCCTTACAGAGTTTATTCCTTTAATCACAATGTTTCTCAACTGTCCCAACCATTTTACATTTCTTGGATACACCTTAACAAAGTGACGGCTTTGGTGCACCATTATACATGTTAATTTCTTGGATACACCTTAACAGGGTGGCAGACTTGCCCCACAATTCTACATGTTCTAAGATACATCTTAACAAGGTGACGGCCTTTGCTCCACCATTCTACATAAATGACATATAGTGTGCTATAGAAACCACAGCGTCCAAACGCAATGGCATCTTAGGCCCGCATATATTAATTTAATACTATTTAATTAATTATACAATGAAAAATACAACAAAGGTTGGTGACGACAGGGTTACCAACTTGGAACGGTCGGTAGGCAATAAGGCCTAAATGTTAGTTTGAATCAATTTTATGTGCACACAATTCTCGCTATTATCCTGTCAGCGCTCAAATAGATTTAAGACAGTGCAAAAAAAACTACATCCCATCAAAAGGAATTCTCTAACAATAAAGTCCTCATCCGGAGAAACTAACAACAATGTTCATTACTAGTGTGACAGCCTTGTCCAACCATTCTACATGTTCATTTCTAGTGTAATAGCCTTGTCCCACCATTATACATGTTCATTACTAGTGTGATAGCCTTGTCCAACCATTATACATGTTCATTTCCAGTGTGATAGCCTTGTCCAACCATTATACATGTTCATTACTAGTGTGATAGCCTTGTCCAACCATTATACATGTTCATTTCTAGTGTGATAGCCTTGTCCAACCATTATACATGTTCATTACTAGTGTGACTGTCCTTCCCTACCATTTTACATGTTCTTAGATACATCTTAACAGCAAGACGGCCTTGCCTTACCATTCGACATGTTCTTCAATACATCTTATCAGGATGACATTCTTGCCCAAGCTCTACATGTTCATTTTTAGTGTGACAGCCTTGACCCACCATTCTACATGTTCTTAGATACCTCTTTGCAGTGTGACAGCCTTGTCCCACCATTCTACATGTCCATTTCTAGTGTGACAGCCTTGCTCCACCATTCTACATGTTGATTTCTCTAGTGTGACAGCCTTGGCCCACTATACAGTCTGTCAGCCTTGCCCCACTATTCTACATGTTCTTAGATACATCTTTGCAGTGTGACAGCCTTGCCCTATCATTCTACATGTTCATTTCTAGTGTGACAGCCTAGCCCCACCATTTTACCTGTTGATTTCTCTAGTGTGCCAGCCTTGGCCCACTATTCAGTCTGTCAGCCTTGTCCCACTATTCTACATGTTCTTAGATACATCTTAACAGCAAGACAGCCTTACCCTACCATTCGACATGTTCTTAAATACATCTTAACAGGGTGACATTCTTGCCCAACCTTTTTACATATTCATTTTTAGTGTGACAGCCTTGCCCCAACATTCTACATGTTCTTAGATACATATTAATAGAGTGACAGCCTTGTCCCACCATTGTACATGTTCATTTCTAGTGTGACAGCCTTGCTTCACCAAACTGCATGTTCATTTCTAGTGTGACAGCCTTGCCCCAACATTCTACATGTTCTTAGATACATCTTTGCAGTGTGACAGCCATGCCCCACCATTCTACATGTTCATTTCTAGTTTGACAGCCTTACCCTACCATTCTACATGTTCTTAGATACATATTAACAGAGTGACAGCCGTGTCCCACCATTGTACATGTTCATTTCTAGTGTGACAACCTTGCTCCACCAATCTGCATGTTCATTTCTAGTGTGACAGCCTTGCCCCACCATTCTACATGTTCTTAGCTACATATTTGCAGTGTGACAGCCTTGCCCCACCATTCTACATGTTCATTTTTAGTTTGACAGCCTTGCCCCACCATTCTACATGTTCTTAGATACATCTTAACAGAGTGACAGCCTTGTCCCACCATTCTACTTGTTCATTTCCAGTGTGACATCCATTTTAACAGGGTGGCAGCCTTGCCCCACCATTCTACATGTTCTTAGATACATCTTAACAGAGTAACAGCCTTGTCCCACCATTCTACATGTTCATTTTTAGTGTGACAGCATTGTCCCACCAATCTACATGTTCATTTCTAGTATGACATCTTTGCCCCATTATTTTACCTGTTGATTTCTCTAGTTTGCCAGCCTTGTCCCACTATTCTTCATTTCTTGGATACATCTTAACCGCAAGACAGCCTTACCCTACCATTCGACATGCTCTTAAATACATCTTAACAGGGTGACATTCTTGCCCAACCTTTTTACATGTTTATTTTTAGTGTGACAGCCTTGCCCCAACATTCTACATGTTCTTATATACATATTAACAGAGTGACAGCCTTGTCTAACCATTGTACATGTTCATTTCTAGTGTGACAGCCTTGCCCCACCATTCTACATGTTCTTAGATACATCTTTTCTGTGTGACACCCTTGCCCCACCATTTTACATGTTGAGTTCTCTAGTGTGTCAGCCTTGGCCCACTCTTCAGTGTGTCCGCCTTGGCCAACTATTCTACATGTTTTTAGATACATTTTAACAGGGTGGCAGCCTTGCTCCATCAATCTACATGTTCATTTCTAGTTTGACAGCCTTGCCCCAACATTCTACATGTTATTAGATACATCTTTACAGTGTGACAACCTTGCCCCACAAATATCTTAGATACATCTTAACAGGGTGGCAGCTTTCTCCCACCAATATAAATGTCCTTAGATACATCTTAGCAGTGTTACAGCCTTGTCCATCCAAAATACGCGTTCTTAGATACATCTTAGCAGTTTTACAGCCTTGTCACACCAATATACATGTTTTTAGATACATCTTAGCAGGGTGGCAGCCCGGCTCCACCATTTTACATGTTCTTAGATACATCTTTACAGTGTGACACCCTTGCCCCACAAATATACATGTTCTTAGATTCTTACAGCCATGCTCCACCATTGTACATGTTCTTATATACATCTTAACAGAGTGGCAGCCCTGCTCCACTATTTTACATGTTCTTAGATACATCTTAGCTGTGTTACAGCTTTGTACCACCAATATACATGTTCTTAGATACATCTTAACAGTGTTACAGCCATGTCCCACCAATATACATGTTCTTAGATACATCTTAACAGGCTGACAGCCTTGCTCCACCGATCTATATGTTCCTAGATGCATCTGTAAAGCGTGACAGACCTGTCCCATCAGTCTGCATGTTCTTAGATACATCTGAACAGGGTGACAGTCATGCCCCACCATTATACATGTTCTTAGATACATAATAGAAATGTGTCAGCCATACCCCCCATTGTACATGTTCTTTGATACAATTTTGCAGTGTGACATTCTTGCCCCACCATTCTACATGTTCTTAGATACATCTGAACAGGGTGACAGTCGTGCCCCACCATTGTACATGTTCTTTGATACATTTTTGCAGTGTGACAGTCTTGCCCCACCATTCTACATGTTCTTAGATACATCTTAACAGGGTGGCAGCCCTGCTCCAGCATTCTACATGTCTTAAATACATCTTAACAGGGTGGCAGCCTTGCCCCACCATTCTGAATGTAGATTTCTCTAGTGTGTCAGCTTTGGCCAACTATTCAGTGTGTCAGCCATGGCCCACTATTCTACATGTTCTTAGATACATCTTAACAGGTTGTCATCCCTGGTGGATTATCAGGGTGGCAGCCCTGCTCCACCATTCTACATGTTCTTAGATAAATCTTAACAGGGTGGCAATCCTGCTCCACTGTTCTACATGTTCTTAGATACATCTTAACAGGGTGGCAGCCCTTCTCTGCCATTCTACATGTTCTTAGATACATCTTAACAGGATGGCAGCCCTGCCCCACCATTTTATATGTTCTTAGATACATCTTAACTGGGTGGCAGCCCTACTCCACCATTATACATGTTCTTAGATACATCTTAGCAGTTTGACAGCCTTGCCCCACCAATCTACATGTTCTTAGATACATGTTTGCAATATGACAGCTTTTCCCACCATTCTACATCTTTACAGTGTGACAGCCTTTACCTCCAATCTAAATGTTCTTAGATTCATCTTAACAGGGTGGCAGCCTTGCTTGACTAATCTACATGTTCTTGGATACATATTTACAGTGTGGCAGCCTTGCTCCACCATTCTACATGTTCTTAAGGTACACCTTAACAGTTTGACAGCCCTGCTTCAGCATTCTACATGTCTTAAATACACCTAACAGGGTGGCAGCCTTGCCCCACCATTCTGCATGTTCTTAGATTCATCTTAACAGAGTGGCAGCCCTGCTCCACCATTCTACATGTTGATTTCTCTAGTGTGTCGGCCTTGGCCCACTATTCAGTGTGTCAGCCATGGCCCACTATTCTACATATTCTTAGATACATGTTCTTAGATACATCTTAGTGTGACAGCCTTGCCCCACCATTCTACATCTTCTTAGATACATGTTTGCAATATGACAGCCTTTTCCCACCATTCTACATCTTTACAGTGTGACGGCCTTCCCCTCCAATCTAAATGTTCTTAGATTCATCTTAACAGAGTGGCAGCCCTGCTCTACCATTCTACATGTTGATTTCTCTAGTGTGACAGCCTTGGTCCACTAATCAGTGTGTCAGCCATGGCCCACTATTCTACATGTTCTTAGATACATCTTAACAGGATTAACAGGGTGGCAGCCCTGCTCCACCATTCTGCATGTTCTTAGATAAATCTTAACAGTGTGGCAGCCCTGCTCCACTGTTCTACATGTTCTTAGATACATCTTAACAGGGTGGCAGTCCTTCTCCACCATTCTACGTGTTCTTAGATATATCTTAACAGGTTGGCAGCCCTGCCCCACCATTTTATATGTTCTTAGATACATCTTAACAGGGTGGCAGCCCTTCTCCACCATTATACATGTTCTTAGATACATATTAGCAGTGTGACAGCCTTTTCCCACCATTCTACATCTTTACAGTGTGGCAGCCTTGCTCCACCAGTCTACATGTTCTTAGATATATCTTAGCAGTGTTACAGCCTTATCCCACCAATAAACATCTTCTTAAATACATCTTAACATGGTGACAGCCTTGCTCCACCAAGACAATAACTAAGGTTCAGTCATTTTCATGTTATAGGCCTAATGTTAGATCTATAAGTGGATTGTGCTATAAAGGTTCACTTGAGGTCAGACACAGCAGTATTCCATGAACATGTGACACAGGTCTTACATATTTGGTGAATTATTACAAATCGATCTGTGAACACATTGCTGTTTTGCTATATAAAGACAGTTTAAGAACATGTTGTTGATGCGCTAACTTTATTGTCTGTATTACCCAAATGATTTAAATAAACTACAGGGTGACAGCCTTGCCCCACCATTCTACATTTAGTTTAAGAACATGTTGTAGATGATGTGCAAGTTTTATTGTCTAAATTTGACATATTTGAGCAATGGCATATTAAGGGCAGAGATGTGGCTTCAAACACAAACAGATATGTCTCTTTGATTTTATAACCATAACAAGTGAATTGATGATACTTGATTTTACTGTGTATAATGTTATGTTAGACATACCATATTTCCCCTAGTAAGAGCACCCTAATAGAAGCGCGCTCAATAAACTTTGTATTTTTTGTATTATCCTACTGATTTAAATAAACTACAAGATGACCGCCTTGTCCCATCGTTCTACATTTACTTATATTCACCATGACTGAGTGACAGCCTTGTCCAACCATTATACATGTTCGTTTCTAGTGTGACAGTCCTTCCCCACCATTTAACATGTTCTTAGATACATCTTAACAGCAAGACAGCCTTGCCTTACCATTTGACATGTTCTTAAACACATCTTAATAGGGTTACATTCTTGCACAAACTTTCAACATGTTCATTTTTAGTGTGACAGCCTTGCTCCTCCATTTTACATGTTGATTTCTCTAGTGTGTCAGCCTTGGCCCATTATTCAGTGTGTCAGCATTGACCCACTATTCTACATGTTTTTAGATACATTTTAGCAGGGCAGCCTTGCTGCACCAATCTACATGTTCATTTATATTGTGACAAGCCTTGCCCCACCATTCTGCATGCTCTTAGATACATCTTTGCAGTGTGACAACTTTGCCCCACCATTGTACATGTTTATTTCTAGTGTGACAGCCTTGTCCCACCATTTCAAATGTTGATTTCTGTAGTGCATCAGCCTTGGTCCACTATTCATTGTGTAAGCCTTGACCCACTATTCTGCATGTTCTTAGATAGATCTTAACAGGGTGGCAGCCTTGCCCCACCATTCTACATGTTCTTAGATACATCTTAACAGGGTGGCAGCCTTGCTCCACCATTCTGCATGTTCTTAGATAGATCTTAACAGGGTGGCAGCCTTGCCCCACCATTCTACATGTTCTTAGATACATCTTAACAGGGTGGCAGCCTTGCTCCACCATTATAATTGTTCCAAAATACATCTTAACAGAGCGACAGCCTTGCTCCACCATTGTACATGTTCTTAGATACATCTTAACAGAGTGCCAGCCCTGCTCCACTTTTCTACTTGTTCTTAAATACATCTTAACAGAGTGGCAGCCCTGCTCCACCATTCTATATGTTCTTATATACATCTTAACAAAGTGGCAGCCCTGCTCCATCATTCCCTATGTTCTTAGATACATCTTAACAGGGTGGCAGCCCTGCTCCACCATATTATATGTTCCTAAATACATCTTAACAGGGTGGCAGCCCTGCACCACCATTCTACATGTTCTTAAATACTACTTAACAGGGTGTCAGCCTTGCCCCACCATTCTACATGTTCTTAGATACATCTTAACAGAGTGGCTGCCCTGCTTCACCACTCCATATGTTCCTAGATACATCTTAACAAAGTGGCAGCCCTGCTCAATCATTCCCTATGTTCTTAGATACATCTTACCAGGGTGGCAGCCCTGCTCCACCATACTATATGTTCTTAAATATATCTTAACAGGATGGCAGCCCTGTTCCACCATTCTAAATGTTCTTAGATACATTTTAACAGAGTGGCAGCCTTTCCCCACCATTCTTCATGTTCTTAGATACATCATAAAAAAGTGGCAGCCCTGCTCCACCATTCTATATGTTTTTAGATACATCTTAACAAAGTGGCAGCCCTGCTCCACCATTCTACATGTTCTTAGCTTCATCTTAACAGGGTGGCAGCCCTGCTCTAGCATTATACATGTTCTTAGATACATGTTAACAGGGTGGCTGCCTTGCCTCACCAATATACATGCTTAGATACATCTTCACAGGGTGGCAGCCCTGCTCAAACCTTTTTACATTTTCTTAGATACATCATAACGGGGTGGCATCCCTGCTGTACCAATCTTCATGTTCTTGGCTACATGTTAACAGGGTGGCAGCCCTGCTCCACCATTCTACATGTTCTTAGATACATCTTAACAGGGTTACAGTCATGCCCCACCATTCTATATGTTGTTAGATACATCTTAACATAGTGGCAGCCCTGCTCCACCATTCTACATGTTCTTAGCTACATCTTAACATTGTGTCAGCCATGCCCACCATTCTACCTGTTCTTAGAACATCTTAACATAGTGGCAGCCCTGCTCCACCATTCTACATGTTCATAGATGCATCTTAACAGAGCAGCAGCCCTGCTCCACCATTCTGCATGTTCATAGATGCATCTTAACAGTGTTGCAGCCCTGCTCCACAACTCTACATGTTCTTACATATATCTGAAGAAAGTTGCAGCCCTGCTCCACCAATCTACATGTTCTTAGATACATCTTAACAGGGTGGAAGCCCTGCTCCAAAATTCTACATGTTGTTATATACATCTTAACAGAGTGGCAGCCCTGCTCTACCAGTGTACATGTTCTTAGATACATCTTAACAGGGTGGCAGCCCTGCTCCACCATTATACATGTTCTTAGCTACATCTTAACATTGTGTCAGCCATGCCCTCATTTCTACATGTTCTTAGAACATCTTAACAGAGTGTCAGCCCTGCTCTACCATTCTATATGTTCTTAGATACATATTAACAGGGTGGCAGCCCTGCTCCAACATTCTATATGTTCTTAGATACATCTTAACGGGGTGGCAGCCTTGCTCCACCATTCTACATGTACTTAGATTCATCTTAACAGAGTGGCAGCCCTGCTCAACTATTCTATATGTTGATTGCTCTAGTATGTCAGCCTTGGCCTACTATTCATTGTGTCAGCCTTGGCCCACTATTTTACATGTTCTTAGATACATCTTAACAGGGTGGTAGCCCTGCTCCACCATTTTACATGTTCTTATATACATCTTAGCTGGGTGAAAGCCCTACACCATTCTACATGTTCTTAGATATATATTAACATGGTGGCAGCCCTGTCCCACCATTTTACATGTTCTTATATACATCTTAACTGGATGGCAGCCCTTCTCCACTATTATACATGTTATCTACTTGTTCTTAGATACATGTTTGCAATGTGACAGCCTTTTCCACCATTCTACATGTTCTAAGATACATCTTAACAGGGTGGAAGCCCTGCTCCAAGATTCTACATGTTCCTAGATACATCTTAGAGTAGCTTTCCTGCTCCACCATTCTGCATGTTGTTTGATACATCTTAACATAGTGGCAGCCCTGCTCCACCATTCACATGTTCTTAGCTACATCTTAACATTGTGTCAACCATGCCCACATTTCTACATGTTCTTAGAACATCTTAACAGAGTGGCAGCCCTGCTCTACCATTCTACATGTTTTTAGCTACATATTAACGGGGTGTCAGCCCTGCTTCACCATTCTACATGTTCTTAGATATATCTTAACAGGGTGGCAGCCCTGCTCCAGCATTCTACATGTTCTTAAATACATCTTAATGGGGTGGCAGCCTTGCCCCACCATTCTACATGTTCTTAGATTCATCTTAACAGAGTGGCAGCCCTGCTCCACCATTCTATATGTTGATTGCTCTAGTATGTCAGCCCTGGCCCACTATTCATTGTGTCAGCCTTGGCCCACTATTCTACATGTTTTTAGATACATCTTAACAGGTTGTCATCCCTGGTGGATTAACAGGGTGGCAGCCCTGCCCCACCATTTTACATGTTCTTAGATACATCTTAACAGGGTGGCAGCCTTGCTCCACCATTATACGTGTTCTTAGATACATCTTAGTGTGACAGCCTTGCTCCACCAATCTACTTGTTCTTAGATACATGTTTGCAATGTGACATCTTAACAGGGTGGCAGCCTACTGCGTTGATGAGCCGTTAAACAACATTCAGTTTAGTTCAGTTGCTTGACCAATTTACATGTTCTCGGATACATATTTACAGTGGGACAGCCTTGCTCCACCATTCTTCATGTTCTTAGATACATCTACGCAGTGTTACAGCCTTGTCCCACCAATAATGTTCTTAGATACATCTTAAAATGGTGACAGCTTTGCTCCACCAAGACAGTAACGAAGGTTCAGTCATTTTCATGTTTGCCATATTCTTTTCATTGCGTCATAACCTATTAACTTAAGCATTAAGAATGTTGCCTGTTAACTTAGGCATTCAAATGTTACCTATTTACTTAAGCATTAAAATGTTGCCTGTTTACTTAAGCATTAATAATGATGCCAGATAACTTAAGCATTCAAATGTTACCAGTTAACTTAAGCATTCAAATGTTACCTATTTCCTTAAGCATTAAGAATGATGCATGTAAACTTAGACATTCAAATGTTACCAGTTAACTTAAGCATTAAAAATGTTGCCTGTTTACTTAAGCATTCAAATGTTACCTATTTACTTAAACATTCAAATGTTACCTATTTATTTAAGCATTAAGAATGAAACCTGTAAACTTAGACATTCAAATGTTACCAGTTAACTTAAGCATTGAAATGTTACCTATTTCCTTAAGCATTAAGAATGATGCCTGTAAACTTAGACATTCAAATGTTACCAGTTAACTTAAGCATTAGGAATGTTGCCTGTTTACTTCATTCAAATGTTACCTATACTCAACAAAAAAAGAAACTTCCGCAACTTTACCCATACATGTAGACACAATGAAAATATATTTTGTTTGGTCTTAAATGTTAATACCTTTGTTAAAAGGCCAGCACTGTCATGAAAACAACTTTCCTTGAATCAAACTTGTACGCACAGTTATTCCCCTTGTTTTGGTTTAAACAGCATTTCCGGGTCTTGTGGTTTACACTTTGATTTAACACAGTTTTGTTCTATTGAAATAGACAGAAGATAACCCCAGCACCGAAAAGACGGGGAAAGTAAGCTGACCTGTTCATTCCCTTTTGCTTCATACAGCTTTCAGGAATGAATATTTTCAGATTACCTCCCTTTATAATACAAATTTAGTGATTTCGCAATTTGAATAAAACACGTTTTAGCATCAACACTCTAACTGTGGTTTTTGATGATTATTAATATTGATCAGAATGATTGAGTGATAAGTATAAAATGATGAAATTGTATCTTGATAGGTGTACAAAGTGTAACAAAATCAACCATATGCAAATCACAGCTTAAAATTCGGAAGTTTCTTTTTCTGTTCAGTATATTTATTTAAGCATTAAGAATGATGCCTGTAAACTTAGGCATTCAAATGTTGCCTGTTTACTTAAGCCTTCAAATGTTACCTATTTACTCAAGCATTAAGAATGTTGCCTGTTTACTTAAGTCTTCAAATGTTACCTATTTACTTAAGCATTAAGAATGTTGCCTGTTTACTTAAGCATTCAGAATATAGCGTTTTTACTTAAGCATTCAAATGTAACCTATTTACTTAGGAATTAAGAATGTTGCCTGTTTACTGAAGCAATCAACTGTTACCTATTTACTTAAGCATTTAGAATGATGCCTGTTAATTTAAGCATCAAAAGTTACCTAAGCACCCCGTGTGGTTCCGGGGCAAAGAATAGGGCCACTGCAGATCCCGTTGGAGTGGTAGGCAGAGGGTTAAAACCCCGCCCCTACACCCCCAACTCCCCAACTCCCTCACCCCCACCCCAACACTAAATTCAAATTCATTTTATCATTTTTAGCTCTACTGATCAGAGATCAGCAGAGCTTATGCAGTGGTGCGGCGTCCGGCGTCCGTCTGTCCGTCTGTCCGTAAACTTTTATTTGTAGCGACTTCACAGCTGAAACTACTGGATGGATATTCATGAAACTTTACAGAAATGTTGCCCATAAAGTCTAGTTGATCCTAGCAAAAATTCATGTTGATGTGAAATCCAAGATGGCCGCCAAAGCTAAAAATAGAGTTTTAAAATACAAGTTTGTAGCGACTTCTTCTTGAAAACTATAAGTGATATTGATATGGGACTTTTTCTAAAATGATCAGCATGACATGATGTTGATCCTAGTCAAAAATTGTTTTGATTCAACGTTAAACATGGCTGCCAGTGGCCATCTTTGTTTACATAGAGTTATATTGTAAAAACTTGTAGCGACTACTTCTCTGAAACTACTTGGCGGATTGTCATGAAACTTTACAGGAATGTTGCTCTTGATGTCTAATTGATCCTAGAAAAATTTCAGGTCGGCCGGAAATTCAAGATGGCCGTCACAGCTAAAAATAGATTTTTAAAAAATAAGTTTGTAGTGACTACTTCTTGAAAATTATAAGTGATATTGATATGGGACTTTTTCTAAAATGATCAGCATTACATGATGTTGATCCTAGTCAAAAATCGTTTTGATTCAACGTTAAACATGGCTGCCAGCGGCCATCTTTGTTTACATAGAGTTATATAGTAAAAACTTGTAGCGACTACTCCGCTGAAACTACTTGGCAGATTATCATGAAACTTTACAGGAATGTTGCTCTTGATGTCTAATTGATCCTATCAAAATTTCAGGTCGGCCGGAAATTCAAGATGGCCGTCACAGCTAAAAATAGATTTTTAAAAAAATAAGTTTGTAGCGACTACTTCTTGAAAACTATAAGTGATATTGATATGGGACTTTTTCTAAAATGATCAGCATGACATGATGTAGATCCTTGTGGAAAATTATTTTGATTCGACGTTAAACATGGCTGCCAGTGGCCATCTTTGGTTACATAGAGTTATATAGTAAAAACTTGTAGCGACTACTCCTCTAAAACTACTTGACGGATGTTCATGAAACTTGACAGGAATGTTGCTCTTGATGTCTAGTTGATCCTAGAAAAATTTCAGGTCGGCCGGAAATTCAAGATGGCCGCCACAGCTAAAAATAGATTTAAAATAAATAAGTTTGTAGCGACTTCTTCTTCAAAACAATAAGAGATATTGATATGGGACTTTTTCTAAAATGATCAGTATGACATGATGTTGGTCCTTGTCGAAAATCGTTTTGATTTGACCTTAAACATGGCTGCTTTGTTTACATAGAGTTATATAATGAAAACTTATAGCGACTACTTCTTTGAAACTACCTGACGGATTTTCATGAAACTTCACAGGAATGTTGCTCTTAATGTCTTATTGATCTTAGCAAAATTTCAGGTCGGCCGGAAATTCAAGATGGCCGCCACGGTTAAAAATAGATTTTCAAAAAACAAGTCTGTAGCGACTACTTCCTGAAATCAAAATCAATCAGTAGAGCTTCAAGGTCATTGACCTCTTGTTTGTTCATGTTAGTGCACCTTCAAAACCTAATTCAATTCAATTCAATTGTTCATGCTCATTAAAGGTCTTCATCATTACCCCTGCATTGTTTCAGGTGCCATCTTGCTCAAATCACTAAAGCAGTGGCAGAAAAACAATAAACGTGGCTCCAGCATAAATGGAGTGTCTACAATAGAATTTGCAGCAACTCTGCAGTTCTGCAGGTGAGAAGGTTCTAGACCCATTCTCTCTATTTTATCTAGATGTACATGGAGGATGAGCTGGCATGTTCATTCCTGTTAGGCACCATTTAACCTTTCATGTGTTGGTGCACCTTAAAACCCAATTCAATTCAATTCAGTAATTTACTTAAGTATTAAGAATGTTGCCCGTTTACTTAAGCATGTTATCTATTTACTTAAACATGCAAATGTTACCTATTTACTTAAGCATTCAAATGTTACCTATTTACTTAAACATTAAAATGTTACCTATTTACTTAAACATTAAAATGTTACCTATTTACTTAAACATTAAAATGTTATCTATTTACTTAAGCATTCAAGTGTTACCTATTTACTGCAGCATTCAAATGTTACCTATTTACTTAAGCATTCAAATGTTACCTATTTACTTAAGCATTAAGAATGGAGTCAGTTAACTTAAGCATTCAAATGTAACCTATTTACTTAGGAATTAGGATTGTTGCTTGCTTACTGAAGCATTCAAATGTTACCTATTTACTTAAGCATTTAGAATGGAGCCTGTTAACTTAAGCATTTAAATGTTACCTATTTACTTAAGCGCCCCGTGTGGTTCCGGGGCAAAGAACAGGGCCACTGCAGATCCCGTTGGAGGTCTACAATAGAATTTGCAGAAACTCTAAAGTTCTGCAGGTTATAGTCGCAATCTCTATATTTTATCTAAATGTACATGGAGGATGAGCCTAGCATGTTCATTCCTGTTAGGCGCCGTATAACCTTTCATGTGTTGGTGTGCCTTAAAACCCCAATTCAATTCAGTAATTTACTTAAGCATTAAGAATGTTACCTTTTTACTTAAGCATTCAAATATTACTTATTACCTAAAGGTTCTAGGTCCATTCTCTATATTTTATCTAGATGTACATGGAGGATGAGCCTGTCATGTTCATTCCTGTTAGGCGCCATATAACCTTTCATGTGTTGGTGCGCCTTAAAATCCAATTCAATATCAATTCAGTAATTTACTTAAGCATTAAGAATGTTGCCTGTTTACTTAAGCATTCACATATTACCCATTTACTTAAGCATTCAAATGTTACCTATTTACTTAAGTATTCAAATGTTACCTATTTACTTAAGCATTCAAATATTACCCATTTACTTAAGCATTCAAATGTTACCTATTTACTTAAGCATTCAAATATTACCCATTTACTTAAGCATTCAAATGTTACCTATTTACTTAAGCATTAAAAATGTTGCCTGTTGACTTAAGCCTTCAAATGTTACCTATTTACTCAAGCATTAAGGATGTTGCCTGTTAACTTACGCATTCAAATGTTGCCTATTTAGTTAAGCATTAAAAATGTTACCTATTTACTTAAGCATTTAGAATGATGCCTGTTAACTTAAGCATCAAAAGTTACCTTTTACTTAAGCACCCCATGTGGTTCCGGGGCAAAGAATAGGGCCATTGCAGATCTCGTTGGATGGGAAGGCAGAGGTGTAAATCCCCGCCCCCACCCCCGAAATCCCCAACCTCCCCACCCCACCCACACTAAATTCATGTTCGTTTTATCTTTCATAAAATGTTGCGCCTTTAAAACCCAATTCAATTCAATTGTTCATGCTCATTAAAGGTCTTCATCATGACCCCTGGATTGTTTTAGGTGCCATCTCACTCAAATCACTAGAGCGGTGGCAAAAAAACAAACGTGGCTCCAGCGGAAATGGAGTGTCTACAATAGAATTTGCAGCAACTCTGCAGTTCTGTAGGTGAGAAGGTTCTAGTCCCATTCTCTATATTTTATCTTGATGTACATGGAGGATGAGCCTGGCATGTTCATTCCTGTTAGGCACCAAATAACCTTTCATGTGTTGGTGTGCCTTAAAACCCAATTCAGTTCAATTAAATTATTTACTTAAGCATTAAGAATGTTGCCTATTTACTTAAGCATTCAAATGTTACCTATTTACTTAAGCATTCAAATATTACCTATTTACTGCAGCATTCAAATGTTACCTATTTACTTAAGCATTAAGAATGTTGCCTGTTTACTTAAGCATTCAAATTGCTACCTATTTACTTAAGCATTCCAATATTACCTATTTACTTAAGTATACAAATGTTATCTGTTTACTTAAGCATTCCAATTGTTACCTATTTACTTAAGCATTAAGAATGGAGCCTGTTAACTTAAGCATTGAAATGTAACCTATTTACCTAAGTGCCCCGTGTGGTTCCGCGGCAAAGAATAGGGCCACTACAGATCCCGTTGGAGTGGTAGGCAGAGGGTTAAAACCCCGCCCCTACACCCCCAACTCCCCAACCCCTCACCCCCACCCCCGACACTAAATTCAAATTCATTTTATCATTTTTTGTTCATGTTGGTGCACCTTTAAAACCCAATTCAATTCAATTCAATTGTTCATGCTCATTAAAGGTCTTCATCATGACCCCTGCATTGTTTCAGGTGCCATCTTGTTCAAAACACTAAAGTATTGGCAGAAAAACAATAAACGTGTCTCCAGCATAAATGGAGTGTCTACAATAGAATTTGCAGCAACTCTGCAGTTCTGCCGGTGAGAAGGTTCTAGTCCCATTCTCTATATTTTATCTAGATGTACATGGAGGATGAGCCTGGCATGTTCATTCCTGTTAGGCGCCATATAACCTTTCATGTGTTGGTGCGCCTTAAAACCCAATTCAATTCAGTAATTTACCTAAGCATTAAGAATATTGCCTGTTTACTTAAGCATGTTATCTATTTACTTAAGCATTCAAATGTTACCTATGTACCTAAGCATTAACAATGTTGCCTGTTAACTTAAGCCTTCAAATGTTACCTATTTACTCAAGAATTAAGAATGTTGCCAGTTAACTTAGGCATTCCAATGTTGCCTATTTAGTTAAGCATTAAAAATGTTACCTATTTACTTAAGCATTAAGAATAGAGCCTGTTAACTTAAGCATTCAAATGTTACCTATTTACTTAGGAATTAAGAATATTGCCTGTTTACTGAAGCATTCCACTGTTACCTATTTACTTAAGCATTCAAATGTTACCTATTTACTTAAGCATTCAAATGTTACCTATTTACTTAAGCATTAACAATGTTGCCTGTTAACTTAAGCCTTCAAATGTAACCTATTTACTCAAGCATTAAGAATGTTGCCAGTTAACTTATGCATTCCAATGTTGCCTATTTAGTTAAGCATTAAGAATGTTGCCTGTTTACTTAAGCATTCAAATGTTACCTATTTACTTAAGCATTAAGAATTTTGCCTATTTAGTTAAGCATTAAAAATGTTACCTATTTACTTAAGCATTAAGAATAAATCCTGTTAACTTAAGCATTCAAATGTTACCTATTTACTTAGGAATTTAGAATGATGCCTGTTAACTTAAGCATTCAAATGTTACCTATTTACTTAAGCATTAAGAATGGAGCCTGTTAACTTAAGCATTGAAATGTAACCTATTTACTTAAGTGCCCCGTGTGGTTCCGCGGCAAAGAATAGGGCCACTGCAGATCCCGTTGGAGTGGTAGGCAGAGGGTTAAAACCCCGCCCCTACACCCCCAACTCCCCAACCCCTCACCCCCACACCCGACACTAAATTCAAATTCATTTTATCATTTTTTGTTCATGTTGGTGCACCTTTAAAACCCAATTCAATTCAATTCAATTGTTCATGCTCATTAAAGGTCTTCATCATGACCCCTGCATTGTTTCAGGTGCCATCTTGTTCAAAACACTAAAGTATTGGCAGAAAAACAATAAACGTGTCTCCAGCATAAATGGAGTGTCTACAATAGAATTTGCAGCAACTCTGCAGTTCTGCAGGTGAGAAGGTTCTAGTCCCATTCTCTATATTTTATCTACATGTACATGTAGGATGAGCCTGGCATGTTCATTCCTGTTAGGCGCCATATAACCTTTCATGTGTTGGTGCGCCTTAAAACCCAATTCAATTCAGTAATTTACCTAAGCATTAAGAATATTGCCTGTTTACTTAAGCATGTTATCTATTTACTTAAGCATTCAAATGTTACCTATTTACTTAAGCATTAACAATGTTGCCTGTTAACTTAAGCCTTCAAATGTTACCTATTTACTCAAGCATTAAGAATGTTTTTTTTTTTTTTTTTTTTTTTTTTTTTTTTTTTTTTTCAGTTGCCATAGTGGTCAACCCATTTATTATCCCCGTAAATAAGTGTGTTGTGGGTCGGGGTTCCCACCGCACACTGTACAATCATCACATACATATATACAAATAGAAAACACTCTCACACCACATTTTTTTATCACCTTATTCATTTATATAATACATCTGGCTTACGGCATATGATAATGTACGTTTATCAAACAATTTATATTGGGAACAATAAATAGTCAACTTTTAACTTATTTAAGGATTATGATTATTTATAGAAGATAAGGTTTTGGGTGTGGTATTGCCTTCTTCACCTGGTCCAACTTTATTATTATATATTAACACAAGTTTAAAAATATGTTTGTTGCCAGTTAACTTAAGCATTCCAATGTTGCCCATTTTGTTAAGTATTAAAAATGTTACCTATTTACTTAAGCATTAAGAATGGAGCCTGTTAACTTAAGCATTCAAATGTTACCTATTTACTTAGGAATTAAGAATATTGCCTGTTTACTGAAGCATTCCACTGTTACCTATTTACTTAAGCATTCAAATGTTACCTATTTACTTAAGCATTCAAATGTTACCTATTTACTTAAGCATTGACAATGTTGCCTGTTAACTTAAGCCTTCAAATGTAACCTATTTACTCAAGCATTAAGAATGTTGCCAGTTAACTTAGGCATTCCAATGTTGCCTATTTAGTTAAGCATTAAGAATGTTGCCTGTTTACTTAAGCATTCAAATGTTACCTATTTACTTAAGCATTAAGAATGTTGCCTATTTAGTTAAGCATTAAAAATGTTACCTATTTACCTAAGCATTAAGAATAAATCCTGTTAACTTAAGCATTCAAATGTTACCTATTTACTTAGGAATTTAGAATGATGCCTGTTAACTTAAGCATCAAAAGTTACCTATTTACTTAAGCGCCGTTGGATGGGTAGGCAGAGGGGTTAAACTCGCCACTCCCCCTCCTCCAACTCCCCAACCACCCCACCCACCCCCACCCACACTAAATTCATGTTCATTTTATCATTTTTTGTTCATGTTGGTGTGCCTTTAAAACCCAATTCAATTCAGTACTGTTAGGCACCAAATAACCTTTCATGTGTTGGTGTGCCTTAAAACCCAATTCAGTTCAATTCAATTATTTACTTAAGCAGTAAAAATGTTGCCTGTTTACTTAAGCATGCAAATGTTACCGATTTACTGAAGCTTAAAATGGTACCTATTTACTTAAGCATTAAGAATGTTGCCTGTTTACTTAAGCATTCAAATTGTTACCTATTTACTTAAGCATTTAGAATTATGCCTGTTAACTTAAGCATTCAAATGTTACCCATTTATTTAGGAATTAGGAATGTTGCCTGTTTACTTAAGCATTTAAATGTTATCTATTTATTTAAGCATTTAGAATGATGCCTGTTAACTTAAGCATTTAAATGTTACCTATTTACTTAAGCGCCCCTTGTGTTTCCGGGGAAAAGAATAGGACCACTGCAGATCCTGTTGGAGGGGTAGGCAGAGGGTTAAAACCACGCCCCCACACCCCCTACTCCCCAACCCCTCACCCCCACCCTCCATGCTAAATTCATATTCATTTTATCAATTTTGTTCATGTTGGTGCACCTTTAAAACCAAATTCAATCCAATTCAATTCATGGTCATTAAAGGTCTTCATCATGACCCCGGCCCCGTTCGGTCACGGGGCAAAGAATATGACCACTGCAGATCCCTTTGGAGGGGTAGGCAGAGGGGTAGAATCCCCCCAAATTCATGTTCATTTGATCATTTTTTGTTCATGTTCATTAAAGGTCTTCATCATGATCCCTGCATTGTTTCAGGTGCTATCTCGCTCGCATCAAAAGAGCAGTGGCAGAAAAACAATAATGTGGCTTCAGCGTAAATGGAGTTTCTACGATAGAATTTGCAGCAACTCTGCAGTTCGGGGTGAGAAGGTTCTAGGCCCATTTTCCATATTTTATCTCAATGTAAATGGAAGATGAGCCTGGCATGTTGATGCCTTTTAGGCGCCATATAACCTTTTCATGTGTTGGTGCGCCTTAAAATCCCAATTCAATTCAATTAATCATGACCCCTTCATTGTTTCAGGCGCCATCTCACTCAAATCACTAAAGCAGTGATAGAAAAATATAAACGTGGCTCCAGTGTAAATGGAGTGTCTACAATAGAATTTGCAGCAACTCTGCAGTTCTGCAAGTGAGAAGGTTCTAGTCCCATTCTCTATATTTTATCTTGATGTACATGGAGGATGAGCCTGGCATATTCATTCCTGTTAGGTGCCATATAACCTTTCATGTGTTGGTGCGCCTTAAAGCCCTAATTCAATAAAATTCAGTAATTTACTTAAGCAGTAAAAATGTTGCCTGTTTATTTAAGCATTCACATGTTACCTATTTACTTAAGCATTAAGAGTGTTGCCTGTTTACTTAAGCATTCACATGTTACCTATTTACTTAAGCATTAAGAATGTTGCCTGTTTACTTAAGCATTCAAATGTTACCTATTGACTTAAGCATTAAGCATGTTGCCTGTTAACTTAAGCATTCAAATGTTACCTATTTACTTAAGCATTAAAAATGTTACCTATTGACTTAAGCATAAAGCATGTTGCCTGTTAACTTAAGCATTTAAATGTTACCTATTGACTTAAGCATTAAGAATGTTGCCTGTTAACTTAAGCATTCAAATGTTACCTATTTACCTAAGCATTAAAAATGTTGCCTGTTAAGCATTAAGAATGGAGCCTGTTAACTTAAGCATTGAAATGTTACCTATGTACTTAAGCATTAAGAATGATGCCTGTTTACTTAAGCATTCAAATGTTACCTATTTACTTAAGCATTAAGAATGATTCCTGTTAACTTAAGCATTCAACTGTGACCTATTTACTTAAGCATTAAAAATGTTGCCTGTTAACTTAAGCATTGAAATGTTACCTATGTACTTAAGCATTAATAATGATGCCTGTTTACTTAAGCATTCAAATGTTACCTATGTACTTAAGCATTAGGAATGATTCCTGTTAACTTAAGCATTCAACTGTTACCTATTTACTTAAGCATTAAACATGTTGCCTGTTTACTTAAGCATTCACATGTTACCTATGTAATTAAGCATTAATAACTTAAACATTAAAAATGTTGTCTGTTTACTTAAGCATTCAAATGTTACCTATTTACTTAAGCATTAAGAATGCAGCCTGTTAACTTAAGCATTAAGAATATTGCCTTTTTACTTAAGCATTCAAATGTTACCTATTTACTTAAGCATTCAAAATGTTGCCTGTTTACTTAAGCATTCAAATGTTACCTATGTACTTAAGCATTAAGAATGATGCCTGTTAACTTAAGCATTCAAATGTTACCTATTTACCTAAGCATTAAAAATGTTGTCTGTTTACTTAAGCATTCAAATGTTACCTATGTACGTAAGCATTAAGAATGTTGCCTGTTAACTTAAGCATTAAAAATATTGCCTGTTAACTTAGGCATTCAAATGTCGCCTATTTAGTTAAGCATTCAAATGTTACCTATTTACTTAAGCATTAAGAATGTTGCCTGTTTACTTAAGCCTTCAAATGTTACCTATTTACATAAACATTAATAATTGAGCCTATTTACTTAAGCATTAAGAATGTTACCTATTTACTTAAGCATTCAAATGTTACCTATTTACTTAAACATTAATAATTGAGCCTGTTAACTTAAGCATTCAAATGTTACCTATTTACTTAAGCATTAAAAATGTTGCCTATTTACTTAAGCATTAAGAATGATGCCTGTTAACTTAAGTATTCAAATATTACCTATTTACTTAAGTATCTTACTTAAGCATTAAACATGTTGCCTGTTAACTTAAGGATTCAAATTTACCTATTTACTTAGGAATTAGGAATGTTGCCTGTTTACTTAAGCATTCAAATGTTACCTATGTACTTAAGCATTAAGAATGTTGCCTGTTAATTTAAGCATTAAGAATATTGCCTGTTTACTTAAGCATTCAAATGTTACCTATGTATTTAAACATTAATAATTGAGCCTGTTAACTTAAGCATTCAAATGTTACCTATTTACTTAAGCATTAAAAATGTTGCCTATTTACTTAAGCATTAAGAATATTGCCTGTTTACTTAAGCATTCAAATGTTACCTATGTACTTAAGCATTAAGAATGATTTCTGTTAACTTAAGCATTCAAATGTTACCTTAAGAATGATTTCTGTTAACTTAAGCATTCAAATGTTACCTATGTACTTTAGCATTAAACATGTTGCCTGTTAACTTAGGCATTCAAATGTCGCCTATTTAGTTAAGCATTCAAATGTTACCTATTTACTTAAGCATTAAGAATGATGCCTGTTTACTTAAGCATTAAACATGTTGCCTGTTAACTTAGGCATTCAAATGTCGCCTATTTAGTTAAGCATTCAAATGTTACCTATTTACTTAAGCATTAAGAATGATGCCTGTTTACTTAAGCATTAAACATGTTGCCTGTTTACTTAGGCATTCAAATGTCGCCTATTTAGTTAAGCATTCAAATGTTACCTATTTACTTAAGCATTAAGAATGATGCCTGTTTACTTAAGCATTAAACATGTTGCCTGTTAACTTAGGCATTCAAATGTCGCCTATTTAGTTAAGCATTCAAATGTTACCTTTTTACTTAAGCATTAAGAATGATGCCTATTAACTTAAGCATTCAAATGTTACCTATGTACTTTAGCATTAAACATGTTGCCTGTTAACTTAGGCATTGAAATGTCTCCTATTTAGTTAAGCATTCAAATGTTACCTATTTACTTAAGCTTTAAGAATGATGCCTATTAACTTAAGCATTCAAATGTTACCTATTTACTTAAGCATTAAACATGTTGCCTGTTTACTAAAGCATTAAGAATGATGCCTGTTAACTTAAGCATTCAAATGTTACCTATTTACTTAAGCATTAAACATGTTACCTATTTACTTAGCATTAAGAATGTTGCCTGTTTACTTCTAAACATTCTAGGCTCTGTGTGGTTCCCGGGGGCCCCAGTTTGGTCATGGGGGCAAAGAATAGGGCCAATGCCGATCCCTGAGGGGTAGACAGAGGGGTAGAATCCCCCCAAATTCATGTTCATTTCATCATTTTTTTTTCATGTTCATTAAAGGTCTTCATCATGATCCCTGCATTGTTTCAGGTGCTATCGCTCGCATCAAAAGAGCAGTGGCAGAAAAACAATAACGTGGCCCCAGCATAAATGAAGTTTCTACGATAGAATTTGCAGCAACTCTGCAATTCAGGGAGAAAAGGTTCTAGGCCCATATTCCATATTTTATCTCAAGTACATGGAGGATGAGCCTGGAATTTTCATGCCTGTTAGGCGCCATATAACCTTTCATGTGTTGGTGCACTTTAAACCCAATTCAATTCTTATGTTCACCTAGTATTTAAACCAGGTTCTTATGTTCAACTGGTATTTAAATGAGGCTCTGATGTTCACCTGATTTTTAAACCAGGCTCTTATGTACACCTGGTATTTAATAAGACTTTTATGTTCACCTGGTATTTAAACCAGGTCTTACGTTCACCTGGTATTTAAACAAGACCCTTATCTACATTTGGCATTAAAGGTCTTCATCATGACCCCTGCATTGTTTCAGGTGCCATCTCGCTCACATCACTAAGAGCAGTGGCAGAAAAACAATAAACGTGGTTCCAGCGTAAATGGAGTTTTTACGATAGAATTTGCAGCAACTCTGCAGTTCAGGGTGAGAAGGTTCTAGGCCCATTTTCCAAATTTTTATCTCGATGTACATGGAAGATGAGCCTGGCATGTTCATGCCTGTTAGGCGCCATATAACCTGTTATGTGTTGGTGCGCCTTAAAACCCCAATTCAATTCAATTAAACCAGGTTCTTATTTACACCTGGCATTTAAACGAGGCTCTCATCTACATCTGATATTTAAACCAGGCTCTTATGTACACCTGGTATTTAAATGAGGCTCTTATCTACACCTGGTATTTAAATAAGGCTCTTACATTCATGTGGTATTAAAACCAGTCTTTTATGTTCACCTGGTATTTAAATGAGGCTCTTATCTACATCTGGTATTTAAACCAGGCTCTTATGTACACCTGGTTTTAAATGAGGCTCTTATCTTCACAAGGGAATTTAAACCAGGCTCTTATGTTCACCTGGCCCCGTGTGGTTCTCGGGGGGACCCGTTTGGTCACGGGGCAAAGAATAGGGCCACTGCAGATCCCTTTGGAGGGATAGGCAGAGGGGTAGAATCCCCCCAAATTCATGTTCAATTTATCATTTTTTGTTCATGTTCATTAAAGGTCTTCATCATGATCCCTGCATTGTTTCAGGTGCTATCTCACTCGCATCAAAAGAGCAGTGGCAGAAAAACAATAACGTGGCTCCAGCGTAAATGAAGTTTCTACGATAGAATTTGCAGCAACTCTGCAGTTCAGGGTGAGAAGGTTCTAGGCCCATTTTCCATATTTTATCTCGATGTACATGGAAGGTGAGCCTGGCATGTTGATGCCTTTTAGGCGCCACATAACCTTTTCATGTGTTGGTGCGCCTTAAAACCCCAATTCAATTATGTTCACCTGGTATTTAAACCAGACCCTTATGTACACCTGGTATTTAATTGAGGCTCTTATCTGTATCTGATATTTAAACCAGGCTTTTATGTACACCTGGTATTTAAACAAGGCTCTTATCTACACCTGGTATTTAAACCAGGCTCTTATCTATACATGATATTTAAACCAGGCTATTATGTACACCTGGTATTTAAATAAGGCTCTTATCTACATCTATTATTAACGTCTGGTATTTAAATGAGGCTCTTATCTACATCTGGTATTTAAACTAGGCTCTGATATACATCTTGTATTTAAACCGGGCTCTGAAATACACCTGGTATTTAAATGAGGCTCTTATGTTCACCTTGCTTTTAAATGAGGATCTTATGTTATTTAAACCAGGCTCTTATCTACACATGTATTTAAACAAGGCTCTTATGTTGACCTGGTATTTAAACAAGGCTCTTATGTACACCTGGTACTTAAACCAGGCCCTTATGTACACCTGTTAGGTAAACAAGTCTCTTATGTACACCTGGTACTTAAACCAGCAACTTATGAATATCTGGTATTTAAGCCAGGCTCTGATGTACACCTAGTAATTAAACCAGGCTCTTATGTACACCTGTATTTAAACAAAGCTCTTATGTTTGCCTGGTACTTAACCAGCCACTTATGTACATCTGGTATTTAAGCCAGCATCTTATATTCACCTAGTAATTAAGCCAGGCTCTTATGTACACATGTATTTAAACAAGGCTCTTATGTTCACCTGGTATTTAAACAAGACTCTAATGTACACCTGGTACTTAAACCAGGCTCTTATGTACACATGGTAGGTAAACAAGGGTCTTGTGTACATCTGGTATTACAGGCCGCTACTTTGTATTCTATAAGTACTGGTATCCGGTTGCCAGTCTACTGGTGAGTGCTGGTATGCCGCTACCAGGCCACCAGTTTGTATTTTATAAGTACTGGTATCCAATTGCCAGTGTACTGGTGAGTGTAGGTATGCCACTACCAGGCTACTAGTTTTCATTCTATAAGCACTGTTATCCCGTTGCCAGTCTACTGGTGAGTGCTGGTATGCGGCTACCAGGCCACTAGTTTTCTTTCTATGAGTACTGGTAACATGTCACCAGGCCATTATTTTCCATTCTATAAGTACTGGTTGCCAGTCCACTAGTGAGTGCAGGTATGCCACTACCAGGCCACTACTTTTCATTCTGTAAGTACTTGTATCCCATTACAGGCCATTAGTTTGTATTCTATAAGTACTGGTATCCCGTTGCCAGTCTACTAGTAAGTGCTGGTATGCCGCAACCAGGCCACCAGTTTGTTTTTGTTTGTTTTTTACATATGTCTTTGTTGGTTTGTTTTATCAAATCTTCACCTATATCAATGATGCGCTGCCATCCTGCTTCCACCCCCAACCCTCCATTTGTTTATGGGCTCCCCTAACATGGAGGACAGGGGTAGGGGAATTGTTTTCATTTTATCTTCTTATTTTGATATTAAAATTTTAATTTGAACGCAATCATTTACATATAAGAACCATAGGAATCTATTCGATAATAAGAGTAGGGCAGGTTCCCGGATTCCTATGTATCCTTCCCCTCTCTCTGGGGCGGCCCTAAATAACCTGTACTGTGTTGATGAGCAGTTAAACAACATTCAAATCATTTACATATAAAACTATTTAGATTAAAAACAGATACACAGATGAATATCAATAAAAATCCCTCCCAGAGTTGCCTTCCGACCACAAATTTCTTTAAAATAATTTGTATGAGATTCTAACATTAATTTTATATCGGCCCGAGTTTCTATACCCGCTCCACAACCCCACCCCCACATTGTTTTAGCCTTGTTTTCTGATGGTATCTACTGGCTATATAATTTATTATTCTCTGAAAAATCGAAGAGTCTAGCTGCGCTGATAGCTCTTGTTTTCTTCACGAAAACTTAACATTGCTATAACTTTCTCATTTCTTGATATTTCTTCATCAAACTTTTAGTGTATACTTGTCATGACACCATCAACATGGCCATACTAAAATATAAACGTCAAGGTCACACTGAAGGGTTAAATACTCATTTTTTCTTCATGGAAACTTACTCAGGCCAGTTTGTCAAGGTCATTTATAGGGATCCAAAAAACCTTGTTATACCTACAAAGCACTGACAGGCGACACACGTGTTCCGCGGAGCACTCATCTAGTTCACCTTCTAAACCCTCCTAATATGCTCCTATCTTTCACTTCCCCGCACTCCATCTTTCGCCACTTCTGGCATTGTCCCTGTTACTGGATGGTTATCTGCCGGGACTCACTTTCTGTTGAAACATCACTGTTTACCCTGCTTCGATGCTGACTGGCTTTTCACCCACAATTCGCCTGATCATTTCCTTTTTTACTTAGAGTGGAATGTTTCTGGGACATTGCTGATGTGTCATTTATTGTAGTCTGTTATTGGGATGCAGCATCCCCATACTACTCAATGGTATTGCAATCAAGCTCATTGCCACTACTAGGCTACTGGCCGCTGCATGCTTCAGATGCGCCAGACTAAGAACCAATGAATTCTGTCTACAGCGTTCCTTCTTTCAATAAATGTCGGCCTAGCATAATCATAAGACAGCAGTTAGGTACTTACTTCTTCCAAAGCAAATTTGAGGGCCGAGAATGTGGCTTATGCTGAATGGTGATGAAAAATGAGCAATGAATAAATAAAACATGATATGAAGAGACCAGCATCAGGCAGGGTTTGAACTCACAACTTTACGCTTGTGGGCACAGTGCTCTTACCACTAGGCTGTTGAGGCCTTCTGTAGACTAAAAATACATGGAGTGCCAGCCCTATCCCACCATTCTACATGCTGTTAACATGTTACCCTATCCCACCAACATTCTACAGGCCTTTTACAAAACAAGGAGCGCCCACCCTCTCCCAGCATTTTACAGGCTGTTAACATGGAGTGGCTGCCCTACCTCACAATTCTCCAGGCTGTAAACATGGAGTACCTGCACTATCTCACCATTTTACAGGCTGTTAACCTGGAGTGGCTGCCCTACCTCACAATTCTCCAGGCTGTAAACTTAGAGTACCTGCACTATCTCACCATTTTACAGGCTGTTAACATGGAGTGGCTGCCCTACCTCACAATTCTCCAGGCTGTAAACATAGAGTACCTGCACTATCACCATTTTACAGGCTGTTAACATGGAGTGGCTGTCCTACCTCACAATTCTCCAGGCTGTACACATAGAGTACCTGCACTATCTCACCATTTTACAGGCTGTTAACATGGAGTGGCTGCCCTACCTCACAATTCTCCAGGTTGTTAACATAGAGTACCTGCACTATCTCACCATTTTACAGGCTGGTAACATGGAGTGGCTGCCCTACCTCACAATTTTACAGGCTGTAAACATAGAGTTCCTGCACTATCTCACCATTTTACAGGCTGTTAACAATACATGGAGTTGCTGCCCTGTCCCACAGTTTACAGGCCGTTTACAAAACATAGTGTGCCCGCCATATCCCATCATTCTATTGGCTATTAACTAGGTAGTGCCCACCCTGTTCTACCCTTCTGCATCAGTATACCCCCTCTTTCACAAAGTGACGTGGAATCACGTTTTCCCCAACGTCCCGTTCCATCCCGTCCCATCCCGTCCCATCCCATCACACATTTTTGTTCCGTCGTGTTGTGTCGAGTCGCGTCGCATACATATTTTTATACTTCCATATCTCAAACACTTTTGAATGGATTGTTCCCGAACTTCATATACTCATAACAACTGATGAACTTATGTCCCTTTACATCACCCATCATTGATTGCCTAATTTATTACAGAATTATGGTCCTTTGTTTGACTTAGAATTTTCCACTTGTATACCTGTTATCATATTTTTTTCTCAAACAATTTCGAATTGATTGTATCCAAACTTCATGGACATTACCTTATGTCCTTCTACATCACAAATTATTTCACTTTAACACTTTTCATGGATTGTTATTACAACTAACATACAGTTCACATCTGATGATATTATGTGTCTGCATTGATGGTTGTTTGATTCTGCGATTTTTTTTACAGAATTATGGACCTTTGTTTTAATTAGAATTTCTTTCACTTTCAGAAATTAACAGATATTTTAGACATTTATTAGTCCCCTACCGGTGTGTCACCGGAGGGGGCTATAGGTTTACCTCCCGTCATTCCATCAGTTCATCCAAAAAACTGGATCCTGCTATAACTTAAAAACTATAAAAGATATTTTCATCGAACATTTTACATGTGGTAGAGAGGCATAAGGAGATTAAGCACGTTATTTAATTTTGTTGATATGGCCAAAGTTGTGGTTGCTATGGCAACAATATAGTAAAAAAACCATGTCAGTCCATCCTGAAAACTGGATTCTACGATGGAGTGCATGCCCTGTCCCACCATTTTCCAGGCTGTTAACATGGAGTGCTTGCCCTGTCCCTCCATTCTTGAAATTCAGGCTGTTAACTTGGAGTGTCTGCCCTGTCTCACCATTATCCAGGCTGTTAACTTGGAGTGCCTGCCCTGTCACAATTCTATGGGATGTTAACATAGAGCAAGGATTTGTACAATAGGAGGATAAGAAAATATGATGAAATCTCGTAGACTCTCGCGTAGAAAGTACGAGATTTCAACGTCTATCGATAAGGCGGGTCTTCCGATAAGACGGGTCCGATCGATAACGATAACGCGGCGAGCTTACCTGTACGTTTCAACACAAAACCAGTTCGGTGCTACTGCTGTGTTTATCTCATATATTACATGAGAAATATATAGCTTCTTTTTAACTGGCGGCTTGTTAATTACTTGATTACATAGTCAATAGAAAAATCCCTAATTGCATAAAGCACTCGGGAATTATGGCTCAGGGTTGTGTCACGAACACGGAGACTAGTTCGAAAATGGTGTTAATAAAATGTATAAACACACGGTGATACTCTGATTACCGCGAAAATGATGACGATCCTATGCTCTAAATATTTAATTGTAGCATGGTCACAGACAATTCTCTTTGTTCAGACACAGGTGTAAATCGTTTAATTGAAAATAAGACCTGTCAGAATAACTGTGAGAATAACAGTTAGAATAACTGAAATAGAGCTGAAATGGACATGCTACAAAACAAATAGAGTATGGTTTCATCTCGTTGGTTAATTTAAACACCTCGATGGGATATGCCCATCTCAATGTTTAAATGAACCAACTCAATGAAACCATACTCTATTACTTATTCCTTTCTGTAATAATAAAATACTTTAAATACCAATAATTATCGGACATTTTGTTTTATAATTCTTAAAGTGTTTGGATTACCAGGCGTAAATCATTAATATTAATTGTATTGTTTTCGCTAGGAAAACTAACATTGTGTGATGCGGTGTGGGTTGATATTTGTTTTCTTCTTTTGTAACGATTTTAACCGTATTGCAATTAGACCAATTGAATTAAAAAAATGCATCTTGTTTGTGCAAATGTATGGTAATTAATTAGCAAAATTATCCTTTATTTTCTTCGAGTTTAAAGCGCGGCGTCGGCCGATCCTTTTGATATGTCCCGAGACTTGAATGCATAATTATAGTTTGCTGCTTAAACTGTTATTTTAATCAATGCTTTATTAAAAAAAAAACTGTGAACATGCATCTCTTGTACATATTTACCATTTGGTAATGTCATTCCGATTATCTTTACGTACATGAACATGTCTTACGGAAAAGAAGATTTTTATTAATTTTGATGATCTAGATCTTGAAGCTTTATTAGGCGACTTTACTGCCAGTGGAAATGAGGTCTCTGATGATGAACTCACTGTGTGATAATGATGTAGATATGAGTAATAAGCCGACTCCTAAAATTGTCCATGCTATGCATGCCACGAATCATACATACATTTTTTTTAATTTGTTTGTGCGTGCGTACTTTATCAAAAGCTCCCAATCCTCATCCCATTCCACGGACGTTTGAATTGTTAGCTCCACTGAGAGTCTTAGCGCATGTCATAAAATGCGGTACTTACTCGTGTTTTATTGCTATGATGTTAAGTATATATTTATGCTCGCCCTATGGCACTAGTGTCTCATGCTGTGAGTGTCATAAAATATATACCGAATATGCACCCTATTTGAGCGAGTTCCTTATCTTTTCTCAAAACACAATGTCATAAAACTGGGTATTGAGACCCATGCTATATTGATTTGGTAGTGCCATAAAACACATGCCGAATATGCAGATATTTAAGCAAGTTGCCGCCTTATCAGTTGCTAATAACAACACCATGTCATAAAACCCGGTATTGAGATCCATGCTATATATGCAGCTCATTTGAGCTGGTGTCTTATATTTCGCTGTAACAACACTAGGTCATTAAAATCCGATATTGTCCCATACTACATGTAGAGTGCCATACCTGAAGCAACTATTCAAATAGATGCTCCACAAGCTAAACAATAACAAGAAGACAAAATTCAGAAATTCATAACTTTTTATTTGAGTTATTTATGTAAACAGAACATACGGTTATAAAAGAGTTTTAATTAAATTAACATAAACAAGAAATGACACATACAGTGCAAAAAAAAACCCCAAAACATTTCAATATATGGTTCAAATTTGCAGTCCCGTGCATAGGAATGTATAAAGTAGAGTATGGAGTTGTTCCTGAATTCCTCTGTATCCTTCCCCTTTTGAAGCGGCTGAAAATAAACTAAGATAAAGTGTTACTTTTATAAGGGATTAAATGCAGAGTATTGGTTTAAAACTGAATATTAATGTTATAATTAATATTAAAGGTTTGCAGCCATGTGGTCAAGATTTGTTTCGATTTTATTTGTGTTAAGTATATATACCCATGACTTACAATCTGTGTTACGTTGTATTAAGTATCACCTCGTGAGTTTTCAACATGTACCACTTATTGTAGTAGTATTTTTAAAATGTTAGAATTATTTTTTAAAGAAATATTGTGTCCCATTGAAATGTGAAAAGAATATACACATAATGTTTTGCTTGATAAAAGGACAACCATGCAGTATGAAAACTATGTAAGAACACAAATATATTATTTAATTATATATATATGTATATATAAAATTATATATTTAAAAAGAACATGATTGTGTTCCTTTATATTAAAAAGGCGATAACACATGGTATTTTTTTGATTTTTTAAATTATTTCTTAGAAGAAATAATTTGCCAATTTGAAAGCTGAAGAAAAAAATATAATGCTTTGTATGATGAAATAAAGGTTACCATGCAGTATAAAAATTATATAAGAACGCAAATATGAGTATTTTTCAGAAGATGAACATGATTTTATGCTTTTCTATTAAAAAGGCACTAACACACTAGTGTTTCTTAATTTAGTTTTTTATAAGTTCAAAGTGAATTATAACAAGAAATATATGCCCATTTGAAAGCTGAAATACTTTTTTTTTTATAATGCTTGATATAAAATAAAGTTAACCATGCAGTATAAAAATATATAAGAACACAAATATGTGTATTTTTTTGGAAAATAACATGATTGTATGCCTTTCTACTAAAAAGGCAGTAACACACTAGTGTTTCTAAATTTTGCTTTTAAAAGTTCAAAGTGAATTTTAACAAGAAATATATGCCCATTTGAAATCTATAATTCTTTTTTTATATAATGCTTGGTATGAAATCAAGTTAACCATGCAGTATAAAAACTATATAAGAACACAAATATGTGTATTTTTTTAGAAAAAAACATGATTTTACGCCTTTCTATTCAATAGACAGTAACACACTAGTGTTTCTAAATTTTCAAAGTGAATTATAACAACAAGAAATATACTGCCCATTTGAAAGCTGAGAAAAAAATAAAAAAAATACTTTGTACAAAATAAAGGTTACCATGCAATATTAAAATTATATAAGAACACAAATATGTGTATTTTTTAAAAATTGAACATGATTTTGTGCCTTCCTACTAAAAAGGCGGTAACATCGTATTTTTTTTTTTTGGTTTTAAACTCAAAGTGAAATTGAAATCAGAAAAAAATACGGAATGGTTTCGATATCAATATGTTATTTATTAAATTTTAATAACCAAGTCGTATAACGAATACATTTATAATCAAAAACGTATTTCCTTCAATGGAAAACATATTTTATATCAATATCCCTAAAAATACGATTACCCCACCCGCCAACATCACACTGTCGAGAATCGGGAGAATATCAACATAAAATTACACTACCAACGAAAAACATTTGGAAAATAAACACTTCCTCATTAAAATACATCATATTAAACTAATACTTACTCGATAAATGCTTATATAAAGCGTTATCTTGCTGTTTATCATGATGTTAACTTGGAGTGCCTGCATTGTCCCACAATATCCAGGCTGTTATCATGGAGTGTCTGCCCTGTCCCACAATTATCCAGGCTGTTAACATGGAATGCCTGCCCTGTCCCACCATTTTCCAGGCTGTTAACTTGGAGTGCCTGCATTGTCCCACAATATCCAGGCTGTTATCATGAAGTGTCTGCCCTTTCCGAAATTTTCCAGGCTGTTGACATGGAGTGCATGCCCTGTCCCACCATTCTCCAGGCTGTTAACATGAAGTGCCTGCCCTGTCTCATTGCTCGGACTGCACGTAGTGTCATAATAAGAATTCTATACATTTATTAGGCCCGTACTGGTAAATATGCACTCATTTTGTTAAAGAGTGCCTGCCCTGTCCCACCATTTTCCAGGCTGTTAACATGGAGTGCATGCCCTGTTCCACAATTCTACAGGCTGTTAACATGAAGTACCTGCCCTGTCCCACCATTCTCCAGGCTGTTAACATGGAGTACCTGCCCTGTCCCACCATTTTCCAGGCTGTTAACATGAAGTGCCTGCCCTGTCCCACCATTTTCCAGGCTGTTAACTTGGGGTGAGTGCATTGTCCCACAATTATCCAGGCTATTATCATGGAGTGCCTGTCCTGTCCCACCATTTTCCAGGCTGTTAACTTGGAGTGCCTTCATTGTCCCACCATTCTTCAGACTGCTGTTAACATGGAGTGCCTGCCCAGTCCCACAATTATCCAGGCTGTGATCTTGGAGTGTGTAACAAGATGGACCAAGTGGAGATAACTCACCATGGGAGAATCAAAAATAAATAAATTGACAAATTTATTTACAACAAACGAATATATATACAAATGAAGACAATTGACAAAATAGAAATCTCAACGGTTTAAATCATGTTAAAATGAAGTCCACTACGTTAGATTAAACTGTTCTGTTTTTAGTCAGACTGAATATCTGATATCTGTATTTATGATATATATATATACTATATCACACGCTATCTTATCTCTCAAAGCTATATCTAACTGAGTCCTTCCGGTACAGTTCCCGGCACTAACACTTCACTCCCGCGTTATATTGCAATCCCGTCAGCGGTTGCTCTTCGTCCCGGTACCACACATACTTCCGGTGACGTAATCTACATGCGACGCCCACTCGCACGATCCTCTCCCGCGATGGCCCAAGTCCCGGTATTACACATCCGGTGATGTTATCTGCGTAGCTATCTGCGTAACCAAGCCCTCTTGCCTAACGTCTCCATGGCTACCATCTGGTCTGTCGCCCAAATAGCGAATGCTGTCGTTCCCGCGTCCTATGACTGCGTTCCCAACCTACGATCCCGTAGACCACGCTCCCGACAATACGCTCTATGTGCTCTACGCTCCTAGCGTGTACGTACGCTCCTAGCGTGTACATACGCTCCTAGCGTGTATGTACGCTCCTAGCGTATACGTACGTTCCTAGCGTATACGGCTACAAAATATATACCCAGTCTTACAATGCTATCACAACATGTATTTTATAATAGCGCTAAGGTATCACCCTACCTAATACTTCATTGCAAAGCAATCTCTATTCAGAATGAATAAACCCGAATTCTAAACTTTCTTCGAATAGACATTATGCTAAACTTTAACAAAACGTGTAAAACAATTATAGATGTAATGTATCGACAATGAAATCTCACATTTCTAGATGTAACGCAAAACTTACAACATAATAATTCAACCACAGACTGAATGAATAATTGGTTTACATCCCGTTAACACATTATAGGCTATAATGGTACAGCGATCTCGGGGTGATTGAATTATAATGACAATATGAAAAACAACCTCAGAGAGATTTATACTGCACAATAAATAATAACCGTTTATGCAATAATGTAATGACAGTTAGAAACCTCCGTAGAAAAAGTACATACAATCTGAATCGCGTATTCCAGTTACTATCTACAGAACAACTGGCATTATCAATAATGTAAATATATGCCCCAATAATCTTATCGGACAATACTTTGCTAAAATATTCTGACGTTTGAAAACGTACAATAATTAAAGACAATATCCTGCTAACTTTCTATGGCTTTTACCGGCAGATATCTACTTCAGAACAATAATTTAAATATGACAATAATTTACAACAAATAAAATAGATTTGACTTACCCTTTGCCATAATGATTCCCAGGTGAAATGAAGACCATGGTCTACCATGGTCACCACGGTTTTTGATTGCCTACCATGAACTACCATGGTCGACCATCAAATACCATCAAATACCATGGTCTAGACCATGGTCGACCATGGTCTAGACCATGGTCAAATTTAAAGATCATGGTACACCATGGTCGACCATGGTACACCATGGCCGACCATGGCCAAGATTTAGAGACCATGGTCAATATTTAAAGACCATGGTCGACCATGGTCAAGATTTGACAAAGGTGTTTGACCACGTTAAATACTGGCAATTGAAACCAAAAGAAATAATGGTAAAAATAAATATATACTGTATGATAAATAAAAGCAGATTTAACACTTGATAAGTTATTAAATTTAATTTAATTTAATGACATACATTGCACTGTGTAGTTTTTGACAAAATCTTTTATATATGAGTGTTGCAAACACAGAATATTATTAGCTGCCATTTAACACAAGTGTGAAAGCCATGCACCCTCTCTTTTGGATTCTAATTGGTGAAGAGTTGCTCTTCATAACCTTTATACAATTACAAAAAATGCAAAAGCACAACAAAATGGTAGTTCTATAGTTCTTGACAAAATAGTTTAAAGATCATATAAATGAATATTATTAGTTGCCACTTCCCACAAACATATTAACAGCATATATAAAAGCTTTTGAAACAAGTTGGCTGTTGGACACATTCCATATGAGATTATGAATTATTTTAATCTTAAGAAACCTTTTGGCAAGTTAAAATTAAAAATAATTCATAACGAGTTTCATTAATCTTAAATGGAATGGGGATGAATTTAAGATGCCTTTCATCACATATCATTACAGTCAAATGTGTAAAGAATAATTAAGATTGCCATAAAATTGCCTTGACATCAGACAAACTTTTGCGCCAAAACATCACCTCTTTTATCATCAAAACTACATGTGACATCATAACGTCAGGTCATGAACAACGTTGTAAAATAGAAAGGCTCCAAAGATTTTGTTTCATCTCTTTCAAAACAGGTGTTTTATGATGAAACAATTATTGTAAAATGTTAATTAAATATTATAGATTTCTGGTAAAATATTAGATTCGGATGGATTTTTAATAGGACAAAATAATTTCTGCTAAAAAGATTAGCCCCGACTCCCTGGCCTCCCATGATGCTTTGTACAGGAACTAAACTGTGCAAAGCATCACTCCTGTGCAAAGCCAGGGAAACAGGCTAAGATTTGAATAGTGTTACAGATTTTATAAATGTTATGTCCAACCAAACAAAATCATTCCTTGTGGTATTACACATATGTACATATAATAGCATATGAAATGGGTGTTTGACACCGTTAAAAGGGAACATTATGTGATAATATATGATCTTGAATCAGTGCTACAAATATTAATTTTGCTTAAGACAATTCTTTAAACAAAAGCAAAACAGAGCGAACCTCCAGCTATCTTTGTTACATCCCTTGTATCCTTCATTGAATATATAGACAGAGCTGTAGATAAGCCGAGTTTTTGAGCATTTTACTCATGCTTTTTTTTTACAAAAACCCTCAAGTTTTTTAAAATTGTGAGTATCATAACTCATCAACGTACTACAAATACTCATAACTTTTAAAAATCATGAGTATTATATTTATATGTTTTGTTTTGTGGAACTGTTTATTCCATATTTACACAATGAAAATTGTTCGAAGCATGTGTTTACTGTTAAGGTCATACAGTGTTTCTTTTGTTTTTACTGAACTTCCATTTAATCAAGAGTAGTTGTTTCATTTAAAATGTATTAATTCACATCCATTTTGAAAACATGAACTGTTGAAAGCAAGTGTCTACTCTGAACGAGTTCCCTTTACTCATTCATTTTGAATCTGACGAGTAAATACTCATTGCAGTCAAAAATTATATACAGCTCTGTATAGACAGCTTAGTAAGTCCTAAAGTCTATTTAAAAACACTGTGGCCAATCATATTTGGCATACAGGCAACATATGCAAGTCCATCGATTTGCATGAAAAATACTTTTTCAACGATGTCTTCAACAGGGAAAATGACAGTTTCATCATTTTCCATTACTCTGATGATGTGATGGGGACCATTCTCACAGACGAAAACTCTGCTCATGTACTTTGACTTTTTTTGCCTAAGCAAAAATGCGGGTAGCACTTGTGTTTACCAGGTAAAACATAATTTTCCTAATATCACCATTTGTGCAACGCACCACATAACATACACGTTTTTTCATACGTGTGTACTCCTCTGAGTACAGCTTCTGATCTTTAATTTTCACCCTCAGTGCTTTCTTTAAAGATTGCACGGTAGGGGATCCAGTCTCCCTCAAAAGAGCCTCAATATTCTCCTCTGGTAAGCATTGCATCCAGTTGTTGCACACCTAAAAACAACTGGATCGTCAGAAAATCTACCACTGCATATAGAACAATAATGCACCGTTTTACAGTTTGATTCCCCTGCTAACAGCATCACTTTTTCATATGTAATGTTTTCAAGATTAGACCCAGGATATAATATTGGTAAAAGTTGAAGCAGGTCCTTAATGGCAACACCAGATGAATTATGTCGAAGAAAGTATGACATTAAACACAATATATTTAGTTCACTTTCAGAATAGTGAGTTTCATTGTTTGAATCATGCGGTATTTCATCATGTGATTGATAAATACTAGAATCAGACTGTTCTGAATCTGACTCAGTAGACGACCAAATATCGGATGCCACATATGAGCTACTGCCACTATCACTATCTAAATCATCATCGCTATACAAATCAATAGTCGGACTTGACTGTTCACCAGCTCCATATGGTTCTTGATTACTTTGAGAACTAGCAATCAGGCTCGACTGTTCATCAGCTCCATAGGGTTCTTGAGAACGATCGTCTTCATCGGAGTCTTGGTTGAATGAAAAATCAATATCATCTAAAGATGTATCCATATGTGAGTAAGCACCAAGAAGACTCTGCCTTGCTGAGGAGTGTCTAACAGATGTGCGTTTTGGAATTGGAATTGTTGGATCCTCTTTGTACTGTTGATACACCCTTTTTAAAGGACCTAAAAGGAAAACAAAAAATCACTGCTTACAACTTTTCCAAAGATTAGAGATTAATGAGACTAAAATCAATGCGGCCAAGTTTCTTAAAAATCCAAAAGTTTTGAAGACATGTTTAATAGTTTATTTGTAGTTATAAGATATATCCATGATACCAATGCTACCAGTATAATAATTGGATTCTTAAAGTATACGTAACATATAGTCGATACAAGATCACAAAGGTGTCATGAATCGTTTGAAATTTTATGAAACAAGTTTTGGGAATATTGTTAGTGCTATTTATAACAAAACCCAAAACAAGTGTCATTGACACACACAATTATTTGGATAACAAGAATTTAAAATATCATGTATAGCTATTGTAAATTGTACTCTTAAACTGAACAGGCTGCTAGTATACACTTCCAATGATAAAATGTTTATTATGACTACACTTCAAATGATAAACAGTTTATTACAATACAGATACTCTTCAATGATTAATGATTGTTTGTATGGTATTTTACTTCATTTTCAACACATGTAAGGCTATCCGTAGGAATCAACACTTCCTCACAAGTCCAGCTCCCAGTAACTTACTTCAAATGATAAACAGTTTATTACAATACAGATACTCTTCAATGATTAATGATTGTTTGTATGTGACCCCCCGGGCAGGGCCAAATGTGACCCCAAGGTCACCATTTGAACAAACTTAGTAGAGGACCATAAGCTGATGCTACATGTAATACATGAAAGCTCTGTGCCTTATGGTTTCGGAGAAAAAGATTTTTTAAAGTGTTTTCCTATATAAGTCCATGAAAAACATGCAAAACCGAAATATACAAACGTTGGACCCCCAGGGCAAGGTAATTTTTTAACATGGGAACTTCACTTGAACAAACTTGATAGTCTAGGCATTGGCGATCATTTTAAATCCAGCGGTTCTTGAGAAAAAGTTTTTTTAAGGTTTCGACCATATATGGTAATCGCGGTCATCTTGGATGTCGCGCAGACCTAATTTTAACAAATCTAAAAAACATTTAACTGTGGATCATCCACATGAAGTTTGGTCAAAAGTGGCCATGCGGTTTCTGAGAAGTCGTTTGAAGCAAAAGTTGACGATGGACGAAGAGTGATCCCAATGGATCAAGTTGACGACGGACGAAGAGTGATCCCAATGGATTTTTTTCATTTTTTTTTAAAACAAAAACCACATTTCTCCCTTAACTTTATAATGTACTTACTTTTGCTGTGTTTCTTGTTGAGATGTGTCAAATGCGCTGTTTTCGAGAGAGGAAGCGTCCACATATTTTACACTGATACTGTGTTTTGTCCCCAGTTTGATGCAGTGTGTAGCAATTTTCTTTGGATAATTCTTCCATTATGATGGACCTAAATATTAAAACAATAAATATGTCATTTAAATTTCCCAAACCATAAACGGAAACAATCCGACAGAAAAATTGTAGTGCCTGAGTGGTGTCCCACAAGGGAGCGTCTTGGATCCTACCCTCTTCCTTGTTTTTATAACTGACCTTCCTCTGAAACAATTGTCAAACTTATTTGCAGATGAAAAAAAAAGCACTAGTAAAACCTCAATTACATACATGCAAAACCTCCCGCATTCTCCGGTAGACTAACGAACTTGCCTTTGATCTACCGATCACACGGACGCCCCTTATATTCTCCTGGAAATCAATTATTTACCGAGTATGGTTGATTGCCTGTAATTTGTAATACACAGCATGTGTTTACAAGTGTCAAACAATGAGTTCGCAGATGTCGCGCTTCAAATCGATCAAGGCGGGGTTACGATCATGCAACCAACCAATGAAATTGCAGCTAGCGTCTCGCGGCACAGGACGAGATTTAGTGAAATATGGCCGGTTAAACTGAGAGGGATTTTGCCGAAATCGGCACCTTTTGATCAATGCATTCGGTAAATCGTCTAGAAACAATGTTATATCCTCCGCAATATTACAACTAAACCAGTCTTTCATAATTGCAACACCCTTTACAGCTTTAATGATAACAAACACCATTTACTCCCATTTAGTTTGCCAATTTCGAGTCGTTTTGTGAAGAAATATTGTACCTCAACACCGGTTATTACGCTTCCGGGTTATTACATATTATTTTTGTTCAAATTCATAAATTTGTTAGTACTATTACTACAGACTTCTTCGGGTCTATGCTCAAGTTTTCATGCACAGTATACATTTCAAAAGTCAGACAGTTATTTGGTTATGCTCATTTATCTGCTTACTTAGGGACAGTGTCACTTTAAGAGGACTCAACACACATTGGCACAATCATCCAAAAAAATGTGTGGTTGTTTCCCCAAGAGTGCGCAGTTGACAATCTCATGCAAAAAAACAACAGAGAAAAGGCCCACCAGAAGCCATTGGCTTGCCTTCGGCTTTCGACCACTTAAAGTTAAAGCAATTATCAATACAAGTTCGACTAACAAGCTTATTTCTCTTACCATTTAAAGCATCTGTTGAAATTTCAGGCAAACCATGTCTCATGAAATCCCACCCTTCCTGATACTCGACAACAACTTGAACTGCCAGGCATGAACTGCCAGGCAGATGGTGTCATTTGAATGTGTAGAAAACCTGTAAACAATAAACAACTTAACATATAATATAAATCCATAAATGCTGATTGCCTATAGTATATCGTTAGAAACCTAGTTCAATATCAGTGGAATTCAATAAATTTCGGAAATAAACAATTGTTTTGTTTATATTTAGTTGACTGCGAGTTTTGTGTAGCGATTAAATTTGCGCCAAAACGAAATTTCATTAATTGTCATGTGTTTTCGCGAGCGTGTAGTTGAATGTTTCTTCTCTGTAAACGCCTTTCATTCTTGATTCGAGTAACAAATCTCGGACGATTACACATTACCTAAACATTGATTTTGCAGGACTAGTTACTTATTAAGTTGTATACTGAGGATAAATGAAGAATTTTAACTTACTGTTCGGAGGATGCAAATTCATCGCTCTTTGTCTTTGAATCGGTATTTTTTTCCTTCCGTGGTCAGGTGACGTTGATAGGTATATATTTTCAAGGATAAAGTAATTTTAACCTTATTTTAGAGTTACTGGATTGACCCGAAACAAGTGCAATGATTTTAAATCAATAAGTTTTGACGAAGTTGTTTTCCGTTTCTGACTTTGTTGCAGCGGATGCATTGAATATTCGTGGTTCCCGGTGCACAATTACATGTTATTTATATATTCGGGCCAAAGAATCCCGGCAAGTGAAATGGTCACATGTTCTTCACGTGACACTCCAGTTTCGGTTGATGATCGCTTTTCAATATAGTGCGATGTGATAAAGTGACCGATTTGAATAAATTTGATTTGTTTCATTAGTAAATAGTAACTATTTATACCAGACGTTGCTAAACGAATCCTTTTAAGTGGTGTTTCATTCTAAATCAGATGCTGACAAAATGGTCACGTGATAATGAAACTGCTTCCGGAGAATGGAATCGGTGCCATCGGTGCCACTGATTGGCAGACAAATCTACTTCCGCTATATATTTCGAATAAGCGTGGAAAAACTGGAAAAGCAAACGTAAACGTTCTAAGAAATATGTCTGAATTACAGCTCTTCGTTCTTATGCATTACGACGATAAGGCAATTTTAACAATCCCAATTTCGTGCATTCAAATTCCAAGGAAATGTTTTACCGATTATTTAGTTGGTGACCATGTTCAAGCAAAATGCCCCGGGTATCGAGGAGTGCATGGCGGCACCATCAAAGGGATTGACAGTAAGTGTTTTTTTCTCAGGTATTTACTGCTAAATAATTATTTGTAATGGGTATATCAAGTCATATTAGGTCTGTTATTAGGTCTGTGCTATAATCAATAAAGTAACGCATTCTGGACTAACCTGTTGGCAGCAAATAGGTGGTAATAAATGTAAACAATGGGAAATTGAAAAAAAAGAGCCCAAATCGAAGTAATCAATTGTTGTTCAGTGCAGCACATCGACAAAGGTATAAACAAAAGTGGTTATTAAAAGCGTTTTTAGGTACTACTAAGTAAACAATACTGCACACAATTATTTCTGGCAGCCTCATTTCCGAGAAAAGGGTTCTACAGGCTTAACACAGGGTTACATGGCTCTTTAGCACTGCTAAATGATGGCATACTTTCACAGTACCTTGTTAAATTAAACAAGGTCCCGAAGGAGTGCATTAAAAAAACTCGAAACACGACCCACCGCAGCTTCTTAAATTTCAGACCAAATTCAACAACATTTTAATGTGGAGACAAAGGGTTAAGGCCAAATTCTTCGGTATTTTAATGGTGGATTTTATCACAAACCATACCACTAGTGTTTCTGGACATTGAAAATACTCTGCCAATGATGCCCAACCTTAAATATGAAATGTAAAGTATGTTTCTCTTCTTTTTTTTGCTCGGACTCTGAACTAAATTCCCTCAAAACTCTTGTCTGGAAAATGTTAAAATTAACTATCCCTACACACTTTGTTTTTCTTTATTTTTAGTATGCATTCTTTTTTGTCTGTTTTCAGGTGACAGAGACTTGTTGAAGAAACAAGGAGATGAATTAAGGCGTATACAGGCATTACAGGATGGTTAGTCACTTGTACATTTGTAATTCATTAACAACATCTCTATCACAAGAGGGCTGGCGTGGCACTGCGGATTTGTAACCGGAGGCCCCGGGTTCAATCCTTCGTAAGAGTACGGGAACCGTAAAGAACCATAGGAATCTATTCGATAAGAGTATGGCACGGTTCCCGAAGTCCTATGTATCCTTCCCCTCTCTCTGGGGCGGCTCTAAATGACCTTTACTGTGTTGATGAGCCATTAAACAACATTCATATCTATCACATCTTTGGAGCATAGAAGATTTCCATATTGGTTGCGACATACTATCATGATGAGCCTTTAAGATTGCCTCCAAAAAAAGTTCAAAATCAAATTTATCATCAGAGTTTTGAAATGCCATTTAGCCAATTGCTCCATCTATAATTTATTTACATAAATGCAGTGATAAAACTTTCATCTGTATTGTTAATAACAAACATGCAACACTAATCAAGGTCATAGTAATGTTTTTTTCCCCTACCAGTTTTGTTTTGAAATCAAAATCATGCAAGATGTACTAGGTAAACAAAAATGTTACCATTATGTCATAGTCATGGCCAGGCATCACGCATGCGTCTAGTTAAATTAGTATGATGTGTTTGTTACCGAATTTGAAATTGATATTATTTCAAATGTTTATTATTTTCTTTATCAGGTAGCGGAGTGTGTGTAAAAGCGTCGTTTGAATCAAGCTCTGGAGCAAGGGCGGGTGAGTTCCTGAATAGTTCATTTGTAATTTGTTTTAATCTCTATTTTTCATCGATTTGTTTTACCAATGGATGTATTCAATTAATGATGTCATGTTTTATGCTTTTGACTATTTAGCATTATAGGAATCGTTTTTAAAGAGTCGCAGACTCCAGCACCTCCAGATAAGCTGCTTCGTAAGCCTTATATGGAAGTCTGTTGACATTTAAATAGTCTAGACTCATATGTTCAGATTGCTGGATTAATTTACCATGTAACTGTAGAAATGATAAAGAATTAATAATTTGAGTTTCAAACTTTCAAGGTTGTCATGATTCCAATTATACCATTTAACTTTCCATTCAAGTTGACACCAAACAAATTGAGACCACAAAGATTCAGGAAAAAAAGACTTGTCAGAAGAACAACAGTGTGGAAAGGGCACCTGAGAAAAAGAGAAAAGAAATTTGTGAGAATGTTGGTAAGTGATAGAAAAGGACTTTAAAATTTGTTCAAAATAGTTAACTATTGGGGCAGTATCTCTGACAGTTGTTTGTGTTCATTGATGCCATCATGGTATCTAAAAAGGGTATTGAATCATTTAATTTTGAATCATACATGACTAATTTAGAGTTATGTAAATCAAGCTCTAAAGGCAAAGGCCAAAAGGTGGCAAGTTCCTTTTTTTATTTGTTCAGTTAGGAGATACTTACAAATGTCTGGAGACATTTTTTTATGCTCCCCGAAATTTTCGAGGACATAATATTATAGTCACCACGTTGTCAGTCCTTCCGTCCATCCCACTTTTGTCCGGAGCATAACTTGAAAACTACTGATTGGCCTACAATGAAACTTCTCACAATGGTAGAGATCAATGAGAGGATGTGCAGAGTGCAAGAACCATAACTCTTATTCAAATTAAGAGTTATTGCCCTTTGTAATTTTATGCTTGAACTTCTTGTCCGAAGCATATGTCAAAAATTTAAACTACTTAAAAACTGCAGATTGAAAACTGCTGGGTGATAGAAGGCCATATGATAAGTTGAGGATAGTTTCGGGGAGCGTGGTTTTACCGATTTTCTTTTTTTTTTAACAGTAGTTACTGTGAATGACTGACATGTACTGTGTTCACCAGAATTTCTTGTGCATGTAGTGTAAGCGCAAAATATAAACAGTTCTCAACAGTCCAGCAAAAATTCATACAGACAAGTTTATGTAACATGTTTGGTAAGAATCATAATATTTTAGTCAGCATTCGATTTTCGTATGACTATATCGACAACTTTTTATTCTTTTAAACTGATCTTCACATACATTGAAATAAAATTAATGATTAGTTAGCTGTGCTGTTTAAATGGCAACCACTTAAATGTAAGATTAGTTTAGTTTATTTGTCACAAAACTTCTCATTCAAGGTGATGCAAAAAAGCTGAAGATTGTAGAGACGAGCCAGAAGAACAAAAGTGATGTGGTAAAGGACACTCAGAAGAAGAGGAAAGACGTTGATGAGAATGTTGGTGAGTGAAAGAAATGTCTTTCCAGTTCATTTAGAACACTAAAATTGAATGCCTTACATTTTTTATTGTTAGAGAAATCTTGAAAAATGCAGCTGCATCATTTGCACACAAACATCTCAAGAACATCACAATACATTATTATTTAGTCTGGTTTAAATATCACTTAATGAAGTCAAGGGACTGGCATGGCCCAGTGGTTAGCAATGAGTTTCGTTGACGTTTTCTTGGGCAACACTATCCTGTAGCCTTGTCTATTGGATGGGAATGTAATTGAAATGAATTGAGTTTTAAAGTGCACCAACACATGAAAGGTTATATGGCGCCTAACAGGCATGAACATGCCAGGCTCATCCTCCGTGTACATCGAGATAAAATATGGAAAAAGTGCCTATAACCTTCTCACCCTGAACTGCCACTGCTCTTTTGATGTGAGCGAAATAGCACCTGAAACAATGCAGGGATCATGATGAAGACCTTTATTGAACATGAACAAAAAATGATAAAATGAACATGAATTTGGTGGGTTTCTTCCCCTCTGCCTACCCTTCCAAAGGAATCTGCAGTGGCCCTATTCTTTGCCCCGTGACCAAACGGGGGCCCCCGGGAACCACACGGGGCAGGATGGGAATGTAAACCTCCATAATTCATGAAGGATTGCATTTGCACCCCATGTCTTCAAACTTTATAGTTAGATTGTACTTGCTGAAATAGCACACGGCAGGCGACACAAATGTTCTATTGCAAGTATAGGCAAAGCTTTGTGAGCTTTGCCTAAAATAAATACCGAAAACCATTTGCTGAAAAATGTTGATCAGATTTAACTGGCAATATTTTTGACGTTATTACCTTTAGGCCAAATAAAATAATATGTGTGGTTCCGGTTACCCGACCAACCCTAGATTTTTGGGCCGTTTTAGCCGACGTTAAATATTTTTTCCCATTTTTTGAAAAAAAGTATGTAAGTACATGGGGCGAGTCTTCGTACTCAGAAAGACACTTTCGGTAAGCAAGATGGCAGCCTCCTCGATTTTAATCTTAGGAATATGTATCGAGAAATTTAACGGCATTAGCAAATTATGTTGATTTAGGAACACTACCTAGCATGATGGAGGAAGTTACAAGGTAACAAGCAAGACCAACTTCCAGTCTAGGCTTTTTTACTGGTTCGAAATCTGACTTACCGTCCCTATTTTTGTTCCCAATGTAACCGGAATCCACACATATTATTGTATTTGGCCTTATTGGGTACGACTTTTACAAGGTGTAACTGAGGCCCTACTTTTTAAACCCAAAGAACTTCCACAACTTTGATATCTCTTTACCCTTCAGTGTAATCGTAAATTTCATCTTCGACTGGTCTGAAATGACGCATGTAAAGTGATCTCTCTTATGAGATATTTAATTTAAACAAAGCAGTTAGAAAGCATTGTTCCCGACATCGTTCATGGTTGAATACAATCGATTATCACAGATAACTTCTATAAGAGGTAAACTATTATAAAGATAACCTTTTTTTGATTTACATATGTTTTCCAGATGAGGAATCTGTACCATCCAAAACATTGGAGTGCCAGGTACAGAAGGATTTGGCCGAAAGCCTGCTCAAAAGAATGCGAACCAGCCAGAGCAGTAAAGAATCGGCCTCCATTGACCACAAAGAGTAAGATTTGAGTTTAAAATTATTTTTTTTTTCTCCTGTAATGATGAGAGCTGGGTTATATTTAAGATTACAGTTTACTTATTGTTTCAACTACCTTTCATTTGAGGTTTTAGCAGGAATATTTATTGTAAGGAAAATGGTTTTGTGAATAGTGAAATAAGTCCCCGTGTTAGGCAGCAAATTCCAACAACTGAAACCACTAAGGTCCACAGGTCTGCCAACTCGGAGGCATTATGTATGTTGAGTGTTTATTTCAGCCAGATTTTTTATCTGAAAAGATTAAATACTCTCCCTGAAGCCAGACTTGATTATAAAGAAGCTACATTCTAGAAAAATACAAGTAGAAACTGTTACTAAACTCTATAAAATGAACTTTTGTAACCATTTTAACTTTTTTTGTGTGTTTTAGCTGTGTTTCCAGGAAAGAGTTTCTGGAGTTGAAAGAAGACGTTCGGCGCCTTCGACGAAAGGTACAGAACCTCGAGAATATGCCGTCACCTTCACCTTTACCGCCTTTACCGCCTTTACACATGTTACAGACACATTCGCCATCGCATTCTCCACTCCCGCCATCTCCGTTCATGGTCCTCTCACCGAAGATTACACCGCAGAAACCAGCAAATTTGCAGCAAATACCTCTTTCACCAAGTATCTTGCCACTTTCATCAACAGAAAACAGTGCCAGGGGAAATCAAGAGTCCCTGTATAATGGTCTTACTACGTCGAATCTGGAGGACAGTATAGGGCACCTGGATAAGCTCTACGATGGAGTTAAAGTGTTGCTACTAAAGCTTTTCCCAGAAGAATACATTTCTTCTCATAGTGTGTCTGGAAAGGCATCGAATAAGCAAACGTCCGCAAAGCCAATCTTTGATTACCGTTTGTATGGAATCATGGTGACGGTGTTAAAGAAAAAATTTGGCTCTACAGACAAAGACATTACGGAGAAGGTGCATTCCGTTCAGAAGTTCGTAAAAAAAAGGAATTAAAAAATGTCTTCTGAGTTCAATTTAAAGGGACACAATTTTATCTTGATGTAAATGGAGGATGAGCCTGGCATGTTCATTCTTGTTGGACGCCATATAATCATTCATATTTTGGTGCACCGTAAAACCCAATTCTCAACTTTTTCCTGAAAATTTTTATAAACAAATGCTGTCTATACTGTAAAAACACATATTTTTAATGTTTGTATATACTTTTTTTAAATACTACAGGCCAATTAGTTGTGAATATCCAAATGTATTCAAAGGCAGCTGTACTTCTTTCATATAGAATTTACTTGTTTATATGGCTTTATATTTTCCTCAGCAGATACTTTTTTTTTGAGGATGTAGAAGAAAATACTCTTCTTTTCTGCACAACATGTAGTACTGTGCGCAATAGCTACCATGCGAGTTCACAAAACTTTAAAATGTGTTTGGGTTTGATTCTGAATAGAACGCCTTGTTAAGTTGTTGATGTATGTCATATATTTAGTGTTTTTTATCCGTTTAAATCAGTTTCATGTTTCTAGTCAGTTGATTTGTGTATGATAATTCCAACATGAGAGCAACCTAAACAAATAATCTTACTCTGTGTCAAATATGTTTGTAGTGTTGTAATATAATCTTAGAACTTAAACCAAAATAAAATTTTAAATATAATCATTTTTGTTTTGTCCATTTCAAAGTTGAATCTTTTAAATATACACTCCTAAATTGTATACATTCACTGGTCTTGCTTGTTTTTTATTATGGTTATCGACTTTTATAGCTACTGACTTTTATGATTGGAAAACGATATACTGTGGTAGTTAAAGGTTGAGATTGAGACAATTGTCAAAAGTGCTATGGTAAGGGGACCACGATGGTCTACATGGTAGTTCATGGTAGACCATGGTAGTTCATGGTCTACCATGGTAGTTCATGGTAGACCATGGTAGTTCATGGTAGTTCATGGTCAGGAGACCATGGACTACCATGGTAGTTCATGGTCAGGAGACCATGGTCGACCATGTTTTGGTAAATGGCACTTGATGGTCAATGACCATGGTCCCTGACCATGGTAGTTCATGGTCTCTGACCATGGTAGACCATGATCAGAGACCATGAACTACCATGGTGACCATGGTCAGAGACCATGAACTACCATGGTCATTGACCATCAAGTGCCATTTACCAAAACATGGTCGACCATGGTCTACCATGGTCTACCATGGTCTACAGACCATGAACTACCATGGTAGTTCATGAACTACCATGGTAGTTCATGGTTTTAAACCGTTCATTTCGCCTGGGTATTGGCCCCTGACTACTCCGGATAATGGCTTGCGATCCTGTGACAAGTTCTTACGATTTCGACACCCATATATACAGTCTCTACACGGATACCTGGTGAAACACGCCATCCATGCAAATGTCATATTACTCGGACTGCTCGGACTGCACGTAGTGTCATAATAAGAATTCTATACATTTATTAGGCCCGTACTGGTAAATATGCACTCATTTTGTTAAAGAGTGCCTGCCCTGTCCCACCATTTTCCAGGCTGTTAACATGGAGTGCTCGCCCTGTCCCACAATTATCCAGGCTGTTATCATGGAGTGCCTGCCTTGTTCCACCATTTTCCAGGCTGTTAACTTGGGGTGCCTGCATTGTCCCACAATTATCCAGGCTGTTATCATGAAGTGTCTGCCCTGTCCCACAATTCTCCAGGCTGTTAACATGGAGTGCATGCCCTGTCCCACCATTCTCCAGGCTGTTATCCTGGAGTGCCTGCATTGTCCCACAATTATCCAGGCTGTTATCTTGGAGTGCCTTCCCTGTCCCACAATTATCCAGGCTGTTAACATGGAGTGCATGCCCTGTCCCACAATTCTACAGGCTGTTAACATGGAGTGCCTGCATTGTCCCACAATTATCCAGGCTGTTATCATGGAGTACCTGCATGCCCTGTCCCACCATTTTCCAGGCTGTTAACATGTGTGCCTGCATTGTCCCACCATTCTTTAGACTGCTGTTAACATGGAGTGCCTGCCCTGTCCCACAATTATCCAGGCTGTTATCATGGACTGCCTGCCCTGTCCCACCATTTTCCAGGCTGTTAACTTGGAGTGCCTGCATTGTCCCACCATTCTCCAGGCTGTTAACATGGAGTGCCTGCATTGTCCCACAATTATCCAGGCTGTTAACATGGATTGTCTGCCCTTTGCTACCATTCTCCAGGCTGTTATCATGGAGTGCCTGCCCTGTATCAGAATTCCACAAGCTGTTAACCTGGAGTGCTAGCCCTCTCTCACCATTCTCCAGGCTGTTAGCATGGAGTGCCTGCCCTGTCATCAGAACTCCACAAGCTGTTAACCTGGAGTGCTAGCCCTCTCTCACCATTCTCCAGGCTGTTAGCATGGAGTGCCTGCCCTGTCCTACCATTCTCCAGGCTGTTAGCATGGAGTGCCTGCCCTGTCCGACAATTCTACGGGCTGTTAACGTAGAGTGCCTGCTGTCTCCTACAATTCTACAGGCTGTTAACATAGAGTGCCTGCCCTGTTGTACCATTCTACAGGCTGTTAACATGGCCTGCCCTGTCCTAACATTCTGTAGGCTGTGAACATGGAGTGCCTGCCCTGTCCTACCATTTTACAGGCTGTTAACATGACCTGCCCTGTCTTACCATTCTATAGGCTGTGAACACAGAGTGCCTTCCCTGTCCTACCATTCTTTAGGCTGTGAACATGGCCTGCCCTGTCCTACCATTTTATAGGCTGTGAACACGGGAGTGCGTGCAATGTCCCACCATTCTACAGGCTGTTAACATCCAGAGTGCCTTCCCTGTTCCACCATTCTACTGGCTGTTAAAATCGAGTGCCTGCCCTGTCGTACCATTCTACAGGCTGTTAACATGGTATGCCTGTCCTGTTCCACCATTCTTCATTCTGTTAACATGGACTGCCCTGTCTTACCATTCTATAAGCTGTGAACATGGAGTGCCTGCACTGTCCCACCATTCTACAGGCTGTTAAAATGGCCTGCCCTGTCCTAACATTATGTAGGCTGTGAACATGGAGTGCCTGCCCTGTCCTACCATTCTACAGTCTGTTATGTTAACATGGCCTGCCCTGTCCTACCATTCTATAGGCTGTGAACACGGAGTGCCTGCACTGTCCCACCATGCCACAGGCTGTTAACATGGCCTGCCCTGTCCTACCATTCTATAGGCTGTGAACACGGAGTGACTGCCCTGTCCCACCCTAGGCTCTTCATTGGATTTTTGTTTAGGCACTTTTGGCCAATTTTTTTTAGCCACTTTAACAGAATTTAATACAAAAATTCTGATTAAATATTTGTATAACTTTCTTATCATTAATATATATATATAGGTCAAATAAAATTCTTTTGTTAATATAATTCTAGAATCAATAGAATCAGTTATTTCATATAAACTGTGTTTGTGCCACTAGTTTGTGCACCGTAAAACCCAATTAAATTTTCATGTTCATTGGTTAATTACTGTGGTACCATGAAGGTGGTACCATCCAAAGTAGATGATCAAGTTGAATTTCAAGGTAGAATAAAAGCACAGTGTGTTGAGATGGACAGTCAGAACATGGGGGTGAGGATGTTGTTGGCTCACTTTGCATAATTGTTATCTTGTAAATGGAGAGGGAGCTTTCCTTTTGATTACATAATTATGACCTTTGAATGTGTTGGTGCGTTGTGAAATCCTTCAATCAATCAAGCAATCAAGCAAGCAAGCATGTAAATTTACCCATGATGGAAAAAACGGATGACACAGTAATCGTTCTGTTTTTGTGGTGACGCATACAACTCAAAATAATGGCCTGGTTTCAATGCGCGAAAACAGATGACAATGTAATGTTTACATGTTGTTTACATGTATGTATCATGGGCTAGTTTCTCTTTTGAATAACGGAGTAACAAAGTCATTATTTTAGCTAAAAGGATGTAAATCTTAGTATGCAAATGGTTATTAGAGTTAGACGTCTGTGTTGCTTTACGCACCTTTTTACATTGTTGTTGTTGTTGTTGTCGACAAGCTCTTGTTGGGTTTCTAATTTTCGTCCAGTATAGGCACACCAAGTGAGTTGCAGTTAGACGTCGCTATGGCTGGCGTGGCGCAGTCGGTAGTGCGGCGGATTTGTAACCGGAGGCCCTGGGTTCAATCCTCCGTGGTGCCACTGAGTTCCGTCGGTGTGTTCTTGGGCAAGACACTTTTTCTTAGCCTCGGAGTTGCTGCCCCGTCTCACCATTCTACAGGTGTAAGCATGGAGTTGTTGCCCAGTCTCACCATTCTACAGGCTGTCAGCATGGAGTTGCTGCCCTGTCTCACCATTCTACAGGCTGTCAGCATGGAGTTGCTGCCCAGTCTCGCCATTCTACAGGCTGTCAGCATGGAGTTGCTGCCCCGTCTCACCATTCTACAGGCTGTCAGCATGGAGTTCCTGCCCAGTCTCACCATTCTACAGGCTGTCAGCATGGAGTTGCTGCCCCGTCTCACCATTCTAAAGGCTGTCAGCATGGAGTTGCTGCCCAGACTCACCCTTTTACAGGCTGTCAACATGGAGTTCCTGCCCAGTCTCACCATTCTACAGGCTGTCGGCATGGAGTTGCTGCCCCATCTCACCATTCTACAGGCTGTCAGCATGGAGTTGCTGCCCCGTCTCACCATTCTACAGGCTGTCAGCATGGAGTTGCTGCCCAGTCTCACCATTCTACAGGCTGTCAGCATGGAGTTGCTGCCCAATCTCACCATTCTACAGGCTGTCAGCATGGAGTTGCTGCCCTGCCCACCATTCTACAGGCTGTCAGCATGGAGTGCCTGCCCAGTCTCACCATTCTACAGGCTGTCACCATGGAGTTGCTGCCCAGTCTCACCATTCTACAGGCTGTCACCATGGAGTTGCTGCCCAGTCTCACCATTCTACAGGCTGTCAGCATGGAGTTCCTGCCCTGTCGCACCATTCTACAGGCTGTCAGCATGGAGTTGCTGCCCAGTCTCACCATTCTACAGGCTGTGAGCATGAAGTTTCTGCCCAGTCTCACCATTCTACAGGCTGTGAGCATGGAGTTGCTGCCCAGTCTCACCATTCTACAGGCTTTCAGCATGGAGTTGCTGCCCAGTCTCACCATTCTACAGGCTGTCAGCATGGAGTTGCTGCCCAGTCTCACCATTCTACAGGCTGTCAGCATGGAGTTGCTGCCCAGTCTCACCATTCTACAGGCTGTCAGCATGAAGTTGCTTCCCAGTCTCACCATTCTACAGGCTGTCAGCATGTAGTTGCTGCCCCGTCTCACCATTCTACAGGCTGTCAGCATGGAGTTGCTGCCCAGTCTCACCATTCTACAGGCTGTCAGCATGGAGTTGCTGCCCAGTCTCACCATTCTACAGGCTGTCAGCATGGAGTTGCTGCCCAGTCTCACCATTCTACAGGCTGTCAGCATGGAGTTGCTGCCCAGTCTCACCATTCTACAGGTGATTGAAAACTTAGTACACATCTTCAGCATGAATCAATGAATACATCTAATTCATAGTTTTTTTAATTTTTCCTTCTGATAAAAGGTTTACCTGGAAATTAACTTTTCCTTTTACAAGTGATTATCGCTCATTGATACTTTTCTATGTATTAGTTCTACAACATTGAAACTGTTTGTCCATCTTCAGCATGCTGTAAAGGTTTTATATGAAAATGACCCGTTACTATGATTCATCATTTTTTAATTATTTCCTTTCGAAACAATATTTAGCACCAATGGCCAAATATTGACCTATGATCATGAAACTTTATACAAGCTGTTATGGTGATAAAAGAATTAAAAAGACTAGCCATATCAGACCAGAAACAGGAGAATTATGAACTTTGAATTATTTAATAGGTCCTTCATTTCTTCATCCAATCTTTGCCAGATTTGTTAAGAATGTATTGAGAAGCTCAGAAAAGTTGGAAACAGCCATATCTTAGACCCCATCCCATTTGATCGCCCCATCTCATTTGATCCCTCATCACCAACCCCCGACTTCCTGCCAGTTTTAAAACGCTTTGTCACATGATTTCCATCAAATTGGTAAATCCAGTAGAGCAATACATTTCCTCTTATGCCAGCCACCTCTTATTTTTTCTAGGTTAGAGTATTGCCAGTGAATTTTGATTGTACGGTGTTCGTGTTTTACATCATTTTTAACACATTTAAGGTTAAATTTGACTAGTCGATTTTAGATCAGCTGCGCCTTGCTCAAGGTGATCTATTGGGATCACTCTTCGTCCGTCGTCGTTGTTAACTTTTCTTCAAACGGAAACCGCTTGGCTAATTTTGTCCAAACTTCACATGGGTGATCCTTAGGTGAATGCTTTTTAGATTTGTTAAAATAAGGTCAGTGCAACATCCAAGATGGCCGCCATTACCATATATGGTCGAAACCTTAAAAAATCTTCTTCTCAAGAAACGCTGGACAGATTTCAACAGTTTTTCTTTTCAAATGATTGCCAACGCCTAGACTATCAAATTTGTTCAAATGAAGTCCCCGGAGTCAAAAATAGCCGTGCCCCGGGGGTCCAAAGTTTGTATATTGAGATTTTGCATGTTTTTCATATAGACATATAGGAAAAAAACTTTAAAAAAATCTTCTTCTCTGAAACCACAAGGCACAGAGCTCTCATGTATTACTTGTAGCATCAGCTTATGGTCCTCTACTAAATTTGTTCAAATGGTGACCCTGAGGTCAAATTTGTCCCCGCCCCAGGGATCACAGTTTTACATATATAGACTTATATAGGAAAAGAAATTAAAAAATCTTCTTCTCGGAAACTACAAGAGCCAGAGGTTTGATATTTTGCTTTTACTATAAGCTAATGGTCCTTTACCAAGTTCGTCCAAATGGTGACCCTCGGGTCACATTTGGCCCCGCCCCAAGAGTCACATGTTTTACATAGACATGTATTGGGAAAAACTTAAAAAATCTTCTCTGAAACTGCAAGAGCCAGAAGTTTAATATTTTGCATTTGCTATAAGCTTATGGTCCTTTACCAAGTTTGTTCAAATGGTGACCCAGGGGTCAGATTTACCCCCACCCCGGGGTCGCAGTTTTACATAGACTTATATAGGAAAAAACTTAAAAAATCTTCTCTGAAACTGCAAGAGCCAGAGGTTTAATATTTTGCATTTGCTATAAGCTTATGGTCCTCTACCAATTTTGTTCAAATGGTGACCTCAGGGTCACATTTGGCCCCGCCCCTGGTGTCACAGTTTTACATAGGCTTGTATAGGGAAAAACTGAAAAAAATCTTCTCTGGAACTGCAAGAGCCAGAGCTTTAATATTTTATATTTACTATAGGATTATGATCCTCTACCATGTTTGTTCAAATGGTGACCCTGGGCTTAAATTTGACTCTGCCCCGTGGGTCACAGTTTTCCATAGACTTATATAGGAAACACATTAAAGTCTTCTTCCCTGGAACTACAAGAGCCATAGGTTTAATATTTTGCATTTACTATACTCTTATGGTCATTTACCAAGATTGTTCATTTGGGTCATGTTTTACTTAGACTTGTATAGGGAAAAAATCTTCTCTGAAACCACAAAGCTCTCATATATTACATATAGCCCTGGGGTCACATTTGGCCCTGCCCCTGGTGTTACACTCTAGCACCTTCATTTTATATTTGATATTTACCAAACTTTGTCAGTGTCTTTATATCAATGTTGTTTTACACAACAGAACCCACATTTCTTGAACAATATTAACCAAACTTGCACAGATTGTATATGACCATAAGATTTTGAAGAAGTTCGATAATGTGCCAGTACTCAGGTGATCGATTTAGGGCCATCTTGGCCCTCTTCTTTTTTTTGGTGGAGACCGACCTCTTACTTTTCCTGTACTGTACACCTCCCACCATCTGTACAATTTACACTTCCTCACAAGTCTAAAACGCCGTGGAAAGTCAGGAGGAAATGATATTTTTTGTCCAGAATTTGCGTAACATGGCTAGTTATATAGAGTTAACATATATGTTTCCAGTTACATTGATGATAAACAAAGTTTGTAAATTTATATTCAGTAATAAATAATATTGGTCATGATATAAGTAACTAGAAGGCTGAAAGGATTTGCAACCCTATTAAGGTTACTATATCCCCCGGAATGGGGATACATCCATCCCATTTCGTGTCCACTCAATTAACTCGAAAACTGCTAATGGGACTGCAATCAAATTTCACACAATGATTGAGGGTAATGACAGGATTTGCAGAGCGCAATAACCATAACTCTGATTTCATTTAAATTATAGTTATTGCCCTTTGTAGTTTTATACTTCTTATAATTTGTGTCCGTTCAATAACTCAAAAACTATGATAGGGACTGCAACGAAATTTCACGCAATGATGGAGGGCGATGAGAGGACGTGCAGAGTGCAAGAACTACAACTCTGCCTTCAATTAAATAAGAGTTATTGCCCTTATTAATTTTATACTTATAATTTGTGTCTGCTCAATATCTCAAAACCTATTGGATGGATAAAATGATAGCATGCAGTGAGAGGAAAGTGCAGAGCACAAGAACCATAGCTCTATCTTCATTATACCCCTGCTAAACGAAGTTTAGGTGGGGAGTGTTATACTGGTTTCACCCTTCATTTCATTTTACTTTCTGCTTTATGTGCACTGATAAAACTTCTTTAAAACAAAGCACCCAATCATGGGTTCTACAGCTATTTAGGAAAAAACACTGGCGGGGGATATGGCTGTCTCTTAGACTGCATCTTGTTAATTATTAGAAGATAGGGAAAGCTAGATCCCTCTCTGTATTATGTATTATAGGCATTTGAAACTTCGCATCGAAAGGGTTAAACCTGCTTGCATGTATATAAGTAAATAAAATTTAAGTTTTATTCTACCATGGGTTTAAATATATTATTGGTGCAATATAATCACCAGTTAATAATATGGAAAAACAATTTGCTGAATACTATTATTTTAATCAAAATTAAAGATTGAACAGATGCAAGATAACAACAGCAATGATTGACATGAACAACATCAACCGACTGAACATCAAGAACAACAATAGACTTGAACAAAAAACAATAACAGACGACCGGAACAAAAACAAAAATAGATCTGAACAACAACTACAAATGACATGAACAACAACTAAACACCTGAATAACAACAACAATAGCAACTATCGACCTGAACAACATCAACCATCTGAACATCAACAACAACAATAGCCTGAACAAAAAAACAATAACAGACGACCGGAACAAAAACAACTATAGACCTCAACAACAACAATAGACCCGAACAACAACAACTGACCTGAACAAGAACAACAAATGACCTGCAAAACAACAACAATAGATCTGAACAAAAAAACAATAACAGACGACCAGAACAAAAAGAACAACAGACCTGAACTCCAACTACAAATGACATGAACAACAACCACAAAACATCTGAATAACAACAGCAACGATCAACATGAACAACATCAACTGACTCAGCATCAACAACAATAGAATAAAAAACAATAAACAATAACAGACGACCACAATAAAAACAAAAATAGACCTGAACAACAATTACAAATGACATGACCAACAACAACAAAAAACGACCTCAACAACAACAACAACAACTGACCTGAACAACAACAACAACAAATGACCTTTAAAAACCAACAGTTGACTTTAACAAAAAAACAGTAACAGACGATCGGAACAAAAACAACAATAGACCTGAACAACAACTACAAATGATATGAACAACAACAACTAAACACCTGAATAACAACAACAATAGCAACGATCGACCTGAACAACACCAAATGACTGAACATCAACAACAACAGTAGACCTGAACAAAAAAACAATAACTGACGACCGGAACAAAAACAACAATAGACCTGAACAACAACTACAAGTGACATGAACAACAACGAATAACAACAACAATAGCAACGATCGACCTGAACAATATCAACCGACTGAACATCAACAACAACAATAGCCTGAACAAAAAAGCAATAACAGACGACCGGAACAAAAACAACAATAGACCTGAACAACAACTACAAATGAAATGAACAACAACAACAACAAACGACCTCAACAACAGCTGACCAGAACAACAACAAATGACCTGAAAAACAACAACAATAGACCTGAACAAAAAACAATAAAAGACAACAGGAACAAAAACAACAATAGACCTGAACTACATATGACATGAACAACAACAACTAAACATCTGAATAACAACAACAACAATAGCAATGATTGACAGGAACATCAACCGACTGCAAATCAACAACAACAATAGACCTGAACAAAATACAATAACAGACGACCGGAACAAAAACAATAATAGACCTAAGCAACAACTACAAATGATGTGAACAACAACAACTAAACACCTGAATAACAACAACAATAGCAATGATTGACCTGAACAACATCAACCGACTGAACAACAGCAACAGCAATAGACCTGAAAATAACAAACAATAACAGACGACCGGAACAAAAACAACAGACCTCAACAACAACTACAAATGACATGAACATCAACAACAACAAATGACCTGAACAACAACAGAAACAATCGACCTGAACAACTACAACAATTAACCTGAAAAATAACCGACCTGAACAACAACAACAACCGACATGAACACAACAACATATGGCTTAAAAAACAACAACAAATGACCGAAATAACAGCAACAGCAAAGAACCTCAAAGAGACCTGAACAAAAAAACAATAACAGACGACCGGAACAAAAACAAAAATTGACCTGAACAACAACTACAAATGACATGAACAACAACAACAAAACATCTGAATAACAACAACAACAGCAACAATCGACATGAACAACATTAACCGACTGAACATCAACAACTACAATAGACCTGAACAAAAAACATTAACAGACGACCGGAACAAAAACAAAAATAGACCTGAACAACAACTACAAATGACATGAACAACAACAACAACAAACGACCTCAACAACAACTAAACACCTGAATAACAACAACAATAGCAAGATCTACCTGAACAACATCAAACAACTGAACATCAACAACAACAATAGCCTGAACAAAAAACTAACAGACGACCGGAACAAAAACTACAATAGACCTGAACAACAACTACAAATGACATGAACAACAACCACAAAACATCTGAATAACAACAACAGCAGCAACAATCGACATGAACAACATCAACCGACTGAACATCAAAACCAACAATACACCTGAACAAAAAACAATAACAGACGACCGGAACAAAAACAATAGACCTGAACAACAACTACAAAATGACATGGACAACAACAACAACAAACGACCTCAACAACAACTGACCGGAACAACAACAACAAATAACCTGAAAAACAACAACAATAGACTTGAGCACAAAAAAAAAAGACGACCGGAACAAAAACAGCAATAGACCTGAACAACAACAACAATAGACCTCAACAGCAACAACTGACCTGAACAACAAAAACAAATGACCTGAAAAAGAACAACAAATGACCTGAACAACAACAACAATAGACCTGAACAAAAACTACAAATGACATGAACAACAACAACAACAGACCTCAACAACAACATACCTGAACAGAAACCACAAATGACCAAAAAACAACAGCAATAGACCTGAACAAAAAAACAATAACAGACGCCCTCAACAACAACAAACGACTTCAACAACAACTGACCGGAACAACAACAACAAATAACCTGAAAAACAACAACAATAAACTTGAGCAAAAAAAAAAAGACGACCAAAACAAAAACAACAATAGACCTGAACAACAACTACAAATGACATGAACAACAACAACAATAGACGTCAACAGCAACAACTGACCTGAACAACAAAAACAAATGACCTGAAAAACAACAACAAATGACCTGAACAACAACAACAATAAACCTGAACAAAAACTACAAATGACATGAACAACAACAACAGACCTCAACAACAACAGACCTCGACAACAACTGACCTGAACAACAAATGACCTGAACAACAACAACAACAAATTACCAAAAAAACAACAACAATAGACCTGAACAAAAAAACAATAACAGACGCCCTTAACAAAAAGAACAATAGACCTGAACAACAACTAAAATTAACAACAACCACAAAACATCTGAATAACAACAACAACAGCTACAAATGACATGAACAACAACAACAACAACAACAAACAACCTCAACAACAACTGACCTGAACAACAAAAACAAATGACCTGAAAAAGAACAACAAATGACCTGAACAACAACAACAACAATAGACCTGACCAAAAACTACAAATGACATGAACAACAACAACAACAGACCTCAACAACAACATACCTGAACAGCAACAACAAATGACCAAAAAAACAACAAATGACAAAAAACAACAACAATATACCTGAACAAAAAAACAATAACAGACGCCCTCAACAACAACTAACGACTTCAACAACAACTGACCGGAACAACAACAACAAATAACCTGAAAAACAACAACAATAAACTTGAGCAAAAAAAAAAAGACGACCAAAACAAAACAACAATAGACCTGAACAACAACTACAAATGACATGAACAACAACAACAATAGACCTCAACAGCAACAACTGACCTGAACAACAAAAGCAAATGACCTGAAAAACAACAACAAATGACCTGAACAACAACAACAATAAACCTGAACAAAAACTACAAATGACATGAACAACAACAACAGATCTCAACAACAACAGACCTCGACAACAACTGACCTGAACAACAACTGACCTGAACAACAACAACAAATTTACAAAAAAACAACAACAATAGACCTGAACAAAAAAACAATAACAGACGCCCTAAACAAAAAGAACAATAGACCTGAACAACAACTAAAATTAACAACAACCACAAAACATCTGAATAACAACAACAACAGCTACAAATGACATGAACAACAACAACAACAACAACAAACAACCTCAACAACAACTGACCTGAATAACAACAACAAATGACTTGAAAAACAACAATAGACCTGAACAAAAAACAATAACACGACCGGAACAAGAACAACAACAGACCTGAACAACAACTACATATGACATGAACAACAACAACTAAACACCTGAATAACAACAGCAGCAACGATCGACATGAACAACATTAACCGACTGAACATCAACAACAACAAAAGCCTGGACAAAAAAACAATAACAGATGACCGGAACAAAAACAACAATAGACCTGAACAACAACTACAAATGACATGAATAACAACAACAACAATAGACCTCAACAACAACAACAATAGACCTCAACAGCAACAACAACTGACATGAACAACAACCAACTAAACACCTGAATAACAACAACAACAATAGACCTGAACAAAAAACAATAACAGACGACCGGAACAAAAACAACAATAGACCTTAACAACTACAAATTACCTGAAAAACAACAACAATAGACCTCAACAAAAAAACAATAACAGACGACAGGAACAAAAACAACAATAGACCTAAACAACAACTACAAATGACATAAACAACAACAACTATACACCTGAATAACAACAACAGCAATGATCCACATGAACAACATCAACCGACTGAACAACATAACAGACGTCTGGAACAAAAACAACAATAGACCTGAACAACAACTAAACACCTGAATAACTACAACAATAGCAATGATCGACCTGAACAACAGCAACCGTTAATCATAATTATAAGATAGCAGATGACAAAAGGAGATTGTGGTAAAAATCTCATGAAGATTGAGGCACAAATGGTGTAGTTATCACACAAATGCTACATATTATGAAAACATGTTTTGGACTTTTATTTCACAGCGGGAACTTGTCGAATCCACGCGTTACTCTCAATCACATAATCCTGAATTATTTCACTTGTAAATATGATAGAAGCATGCTTATGGTCTTTTTTTATAGGTACTGCACATAGCTACTAAATGTTATGTTATGGATGATGTTGCTAAAAATACTTACTCTCTTCAAGATTAGCTAATTTTTCATCATAGTCACACAGACGTGTTTTTTTTAAAGCCCGTTATACACCTTGATTCAATTGATTTGTGTGTTAGTTTCAAAGTAATGATTTGTCAGACAATTTCAACTAGTTGTTGGTACAAATGAAGAATGTGTTTGGCACATATTGTGTCCAGTATATGCCCATATCAGGTATTTGATATAAATCTCATAATACCATTTTCGAGCAATTTGTGTGCATGTATGTATACTTTTTTGACAGATGTGTAATCATGACAACTCATGTGATAAATAAAAACGTGATGTTTTCTGGTGTGTACATGTGCATTGTGTCAGAAGCCACATGTTTCTGTAAGGAAATATCACAGAGACAGCAGATATCTAATTTGATATATCTGATATCTGCCATATTGTTGATGTCTGAAATTTAAAGTTGTCAACAACTCATCTTTGTATGCCATACTGGACAGTGATCACATAATTGATTGTTGTTGCTGCTGTTGTTGTTGTTGTATCTTCCAACTATCAAGTTTCTGTTGGTGTTTTCCATATTTATTACAGAGACAAATAATGTTGCTGTTCTGTTTAGGTGGAATTTCTCATTATTGTATTTCTGTTATCTAGTCGAAAGAGGTGCAGTTCTTGAATTTTTTATTTTTTTACCGAAACAGTTACAGGTACAGCTTCAATTATTTTTATTCTATATGGAGTATTTATGTATTGTGTTGCATTTCCTGAAAGCAGGTGACACAGATCATGTTTGGGGACATTTTCATGCAGATTGAGACAAAAATGGCAGATATATTACAGAAATACTACATTTGGTGGCGTTTCTTGCGTATTTTTATGTTAAAGGCACAATACCGCCAAAATTCAAGTGATACTCAGACTTTCATATTTTTTCATATACTCAGACCTAAGCTTATTTGGGGGTTAATTTGACATGTAGAATCTAAATGTATAGCTATTGACTGGTATACTTTAGACTTTTATCTTGTTACCATGGATACAGAAAGAAATGATATTTTTCCTATTCAAATTTCAGCAGTTGATCATTGAATACATGTGTTTGATACCATGATATGAACTAATATTATTTTAATCATAATTATAAGATAGCAGATGACAAAAGGAGATTGTGGTAAAAATCTCATGAAGATTGAGGCACAAATGGTGTAGTTATCACACAAATGCTACATATTATGAAAACATGTTTTGGACTTTTATTTTACAGCGGGAACTTGTCGAATCCACGCGTTACTCTCAATCCCATAAGCCTGAATTATTTCACTTGTAAATATGATAGAAGCATGCTTATGGTCTTATTTCATAGGTACTGCACATAGCTACTAAATGTTATGTTATGGATGATGTTGCTAAAAATATTTACCCTCTTCAAGAGTAGCTAATTTTTCATCATAGTCACACAGACGTGTTTTTTTTAAAGCCCGTTATACACCTTGTTTCAATTGATTTGTGTGTTAGTTTCAAAGTAATGATTTGTCAGACAATTTCAACTAGTTGTTGGTACAGATGAAGAATGTGTTTGGCACATATTGTGTCCAGTATATGCCCATATCAGGTATTTGATATAAATCTCATAATACCATTTTTCGAGCAATTTGTGTGCATGTATGTATACTTTTTTGACAGATGTGTAATCATGACAACTCATGTGATAAATAAAAACATGATGTTTTCTGGTGTGTACATGTGCATTGTGTCAGAAGCCACATGTTTCTGTAAGGAAATATCACATAGACAGCAGATATCTAATTTGATATATCTGATATCTCCCATATTGTTGATGTCTGAAATTTAAAGTTGTCAACAATTCATCTTTGTATGCCATACTGGACAGTGATCACATAAGTGATTGTTGTTGCTGCTGTTGTTGTTGTTGTATCTTCCAACTATCAAGTTTCTGTTTTTGTTCTCCATATTTATTACAGAGACAAATAATGTTACTGTTCTGTTTAGGTGGAATTTCTCATTATTGTATTTCTGTTATCTAGTCGAAAGAGGTGCAGTTCTTGAATTTTTTATTTTTTTACCGAAACAGTTACAGTTACAACTTCAATTATTTTTATTCTATATGGGCTATTTATGTATTGTGTTGCATTTCCTGAAAGCAGGTGACACAGATCATGTTTGGGGAAATTTTCATGCAGATTGAGACAAAAATGGCAGATACATGTATATTACAGAAATACTACATTTGGTGGCGTTTCTTGTGTATTGTTATGTTAAAGGCACAATACCGCCAAAATTCAAGTGATACTCAGACTTTCATATTTTTTCATATACTCAGACCTAAGCTTATTTGGGGGTTATTTGACATGTAGAATCTAAATGCATAGCTATTGAGTGGTATACTTTAGACTTTTATCTTGTTACCATGGTTACAGAAAGAAATGATATTTTTCCTATTCAAATTTCAGCAGTTGATCATTGAATACATGTGTTTGATACCATGATATGAACTAATATTATTTTAATCATAAGTATAAGATAGCAGATGACAAAAGGAGATTGTGGTAAAAATCTCATGAAGATTGAGGCACAAATGGTGTAGTTATCACACAAATGCTACATATTATGAAAACATGTTTTGGACTTTTATTTCACAGCGGGAACTTGTCGAATCCACGCGTTACTCTCAATCACATAAGCCTGAATTATTTCACTTGTAAATATGATAGAAGCATGCTTATTGTCTTATTTTATAGGTACTGCACATAGTTACTAAATGTTATGTTATGGATGATGTTGCTAAAAATATTTACTCTCTTCAAGAGTAGCTAATTTTTCATCATAGTCACACAGACGTGTTTTTTTTAAAGCCCGTTATACACCTTGATTCAATTGATTTGTGTGTTAGTTTCAAAGTAATGATTTGTTAGACAATTTCAACTAGTTGTTGGTACATATGAAGAATGTGTTTGGCACATATTGTGTCCAGTATATGCCCATATCAGGTATTTGATATAAATCTCATAATAACATTTTCGAGCAATTTGTGTGCATGTATGTATACTTTTTTGACAGATGTGTAATCATGACAACTCATGTGATAAATAAAAACATGATGTTTTCTGGTGTGTACATGTGCATTGTGTCAGAAGCCACATGTTTCTGTAAGGAAATATCACAGAGACAGCAGATATCTAATTTGATATATCTGATATCTCCCATATTGTTGATGTCTCAAATTTAAAGTTGTCAACAACTCATCTTTGTATGCCATACTGGACAGTGATCACATAAGTGATTGTTGTTGCTGCTGTTGTTGTTGTTGTATCTTCCAACTATCAAGTTCCTGTTGGTGTTCTCCATATTTATTACAGAGACAAATAATGTTGCTGTCCTGTTTAGGTGGAATTTCTCATTATTGTATTTCTGTTATCTAGTCGAAAGAGGTGCAGTTCTTGATTTTTTATTTTTTTTACCGAAACAGTTACAGTTACAGCTTCAATTATTTTTATTCTATATGGGGTATTAATGTATTGTGTTGCATTTCCTGAAAGCAGGTGACACAGATCATGTTTGGGGAAATTTTCATGCAGATTGAGACAAAAATGGCAGATATATTACAGAAATACTACATTTGGTGGCGTTTCTTGTGTATTTTTATGTTAAAGGCACAATACCGCCAAAATTCAAGTGATACTCAGACTTTCATATTTGTTCATATACTCAAACCTAAGCTTATTTGGGGGTTAATTTGACATGTAGAATCTAAATGCATAGCTATTGACTGGTATACTTTAGACTTTTATCTTGTTACCATGGATACAGAAAGAAATGATATTTTTCCTATTCAAATTTCAGCAGTTGATCATTGAATACATGTGTTTGATACCATGATATGAACTAATATTATTTTAATCATAATTATAAGATAGCAGATGACAAAAGGAGATTGTGGTAAAAATCTCATGAAGATTGAGGCACAAATGGTGTAGTTATCACACAAATGCTACATATTATGAAAACATGTTTTGGATTATTAATTTCACAGCGGGAACTTGTCGAATCCACGCGTTACTCTCAATCACATAATCCTGAATTTTTTCACTTGTAAACATGATAGAAGCATGCTTATGGTCTTATTTTATAGGTACTGCACATAGCTACTAAATGTTTTGTTATGGATGATGTTGCTAAAAATATTTACTCTCTTCAAGAGTAGCTAATTTTTCATCATAGTCACACAGACGTGTTTTTTTTTAAAGCCCGTTATACACCTTGATTCAATTGATTTGTGTGTTAGTTTCAAAGTAATGATTTGTCAGACAATTTCAACTAGTTGTTGGTACAGATGAAGAATGTGTTTGGCACATATTGTGTCCAGTATATGCCCATATCAGGTATTTGATATAAATCTCATAATAACATTTTCGAGCAATTTGTGTGCATGAATGTATACTTTTTTGACAGATGTGTAATCATGACAACTCATGTGATAAATAAAAACATGATGTTTTGTTTTGTGTACATGTGCATTGTGTCAGAAGCCACATGTATCTGTAAGGAAATATCACAGAGACAGCAGATATCAAATTTGATATATCTCATATCTCCCATATTGTTGATGTCTCAAATTTAAAGTTGTCAATAACTCATCTTTGTATGCCATACTGGACAGTGATCACATAAGTGATTGTTGTTGCTGCTGCTGTTATTGTTGGATCTTCCAACTATCAAGTTCCTGTTGGTGTTCTCCATATTTATTACAGAGACAAATAATGTTGCTGTTCTGTTTAGGTGGAATTTCTCATTATTGTATTTCTGTTATCTAGTCGAAAGAGGTGCAGTTGTTGAATTTTTAGCTCTACTGGCCAAGTGGTGGTCCTCTACCAAGATTGTTCAAATGGTGACCCAGGGGTCACATTTGGCCCCTACCCGGGGGTCACAGTTTTACATAGGCTTGTATAGGGAAAAACTGAAAAAAATCTTCTTCTCTGGAACTACATGGCACAGAGCTTTCATGTATTACATTAATTGAAACTTCACAGGAAGCATCCTTGGGTCAGGGGAAAGCAAAGTTGTTCAAATTTTGGCATTGTGCCGAGGGATTTGGTTTCCATGGCAACCATGTTAAAAAATCTTCTTTTCTGAAATAGCTGGTCTGATTTTGAAATTTTTTTCACAAAAGTGTTCCTTTAGGGATTGCCTTTCATAGTTGTTCAAATTATTTGGATCGGTCAAAACACATGGCCGCCACAGGGGCGGGGCTTTTTCTCCTTATATGTTTATTATATAAAAAGTTGAAAAATTCTTTTCTGCTGAAACTGCTGGTTGGATTTCAAAATAATTTCACACAAATGTTCCTTGGGTGACTCTCTACCAAGATTGGTTAAATTGTTTGGATTCGTAAAAAAACATGGCTGCCAAAGGGCGTGGTCACTTTTCCCTATATGTATTTAGAGAAAATATTGAATTTTAAAAATGACATCTTCTCTGAAACCGTTTGATGGACTTTGATGAAACTTAATCACAATGATATTTGGGATAGTCCCTCTGAGATTTTTGTTTTTCGTGGCCGCCAGTAATCCAAGATGGCCGCCATGGCTAAAACTAGGTGAAATTTAAGGAAATTTCAAACGACATCTCCTCCGAAACCACTTAATCCATTCAACTGAAATATCATATACATGTTCCTTGGGTTGACCTCTATCAAGTTTGTGTTTTTCGTTATCGTCAAATAATAAAAATGGCCGCCACGGGTACCCAAAGTGTACAAAGAGTTATATAGGAAAAGGTTAAAAATTACATCTTTTCTGAAACCGTCTGAAAGATTTTGATGAAACTTAAGCACGATGATATTTGGGATAGTCCGTCTCAGATATGTTTTTTTCACGGCCGCGAATCATCCAAGATGGCCGCCATAGCTAAAACTAGGTGAAATTTAAGTAAATTTCAAACAACATCTCCTCTGAAAACACTTATTCTTTTCTTGTGAAATATCATAAACATGTTCCTTGGGTTAGCCTCTATGAAGCTTGTGTTTTTTGTTATTGTCGAATAATCAAAATGGCCACCACGTCAACCGAAAGTTTACATAGAGTTATATAGGAAAAGAGTAAAAATGACATTTTCTCTGAAACTGGTTGAAGGATTTTGATGAAACTTAATCACAATGATGTTTGGGATAGTCCTCCTCAGATTTATGTTTTTCGTGGCCGTCAGTCATCCAAAATGGCAGCCATGGTTAAAATTAGGTCAAATTTAAAGAGATTTCAAGCGACATCTCGTCAAAAACCACTTACTCCATTCCAGTGAAATATCATATACATGTTCCTTGGGTTGGCCTCTATCAAATTTGTGTTTTTTGTTATCATCGAATATTCAAAATAGCCGCCACGATGACCCGAAGTTTACATAGTTATATAGGAAAAGGCTAAAATTGACATCTTCTCTGAAACTTCTTGAAGGATTTTGTTGAAACTTTATCACAATGATCTTTGGGATAGTGCGCCTCAGATTTGTGTTTGTCGCAGCCGCCAGTTGTCCAACATGGCCACCATGGCTAAAACTAAGTCAAACTTAAGGAAATTTCAAACGACATCTCCTCCGAAACCACTTAATCCATTCCAGTGAAATATCATGTACATGTTTCTTGGGTTGGCCTCTATTAAACTTGTGTTTATCGTTATCATCGAATAATCAAAATGGTTTCCATGGTGACCCAAGGTTAACATAGAGTTATATAGGAAAAGGTTAAATATGAAATCTTTTCTGAAAACTTTTGAAGGATTTTGTTGAAACTTTATCACAATGGTTGGCGTCTATTAAGTTTGTGTTTTTTGTTTTCTTGCAATAATCAAAATGGCCGCCATGGCGACCCAAAGTTTATATAGGAAAAAACTAAATATGACATCTTCTCTGAAATCGCTTAAAGGAGTTTGATGAAACTTAATCACAATGATTTTTAGGGAAGTCCCCTTCAGATTTTTGTTTCTCGTGGCGGCCAGTTTTCCAAGATGGCCAACATGTCTAAAACTAGATAAAAATTAAGGAAACGACATCTACACACATAATTATTAGATTTGTGATGAATTGCATTATATTCACAGATTGAGAGGTTATGTTGACTAAAAAGCAAGAAACACTAAAATTCAAGGCAAATGTTTAACCCGTACGAACTGTGACGCCCGTAAAGCAGGCGTAATATTGATAACTAAACCAGGCGTTATTTTGATGGTGACCAGGCGTACTGGTGGTTTTGGTAAGAATGTAGAAACCAGGCGTAATCCAGGCGTAATATGTAAATGAGTCCGTCTGGCCAAAAACCAGGCGTAAATAAAACCAGGCGTAAATAATAAGCCGGGCGTAAATAATAAGCCAGGCGTAAATAATAAACCAGGCGTAAAATGAGGCGGAATTCAGGCGTAAAATGAGGCGTAATATGCAAATGAGTACGCCTGGTCAATAACCAGGCGTAATAATAAATCAGGCGTAAAATGTGGCGCAATCCAGGCAAATAAGACTCAGCCTGGAAAAAAACGACAAGAGGTCAATGACCTTGAAGCGCTACAAGTTTTAAGAATATAAGTCTATGTAAACAAAGATGGAAACTGGCAGTCATGTTTAATGTTGAATCAAAAAAAATTCAACAAGGATCAACATCATGTCGATCATTTTAGAAATAGTCCCATATCAATATCACTTATTTTTCACAAATATTTCGCTACATTTCAAAAAATCTATTTTTAGCTGTGGTGGCCATCTTGAATTTCCGGCCAATCTGAGATTTTGCTAGGATCAACTAGACATCAAGAGCAACATTCCTGTTTAGTTTCATGAAAATCCATGAAGTAGTTTCAGAGTAGTCGCTACAAATTTTTACTACATAAACTCTATGTAAACAAAGATGGCCGCTGGCGGCCGTGTTTAATGTTGAATAGAAATAATTTCGACAAGGATCAACATCATGTCATGTGAGCAAAGTGAGCGACATGAGCAATCAGGTGTATTGTTACCCTGTGAAATGCATACAAAATTAATGGTGAGTTTGCCATTAAAACACAGATGCTTGTTTGACTATGTCGCCTTCGAGCACAAATGCCCTTCTTCAACCTTATTTGAACAATATTGTAAACAGACAAGGATACCACTATTATACTGTATGCTCTTTCCATAGGGTGAAGCATAATGACAAGAGTAACTTTTTCAATTTTTAATATATAAATCAGGTAATAAATCAAGAACAGTTAAACAAAACAAGTGACAAAGGTACTTACCGGCAATGCAGATTTTCAAAATTGGAAGCGAATTATCTTAGTTTTGTGTCTCTTAAGTGCGTATCTAAATTATTAAATTCACAAACCCAATGATCATATGATAATATTAAAATCACATGTACTCACAAAAGTAATCTACATATTTTCGCTGTTTCTGAAGAAAAAAATTTATAATGAAAAATAACTTCATTATATATATTTTTAAATATGGTTTGTTAAGTGTCAGTGTTCTTTTCTCTGGCTCTCTCATTTAACATTAACATCTCACTGTCTTCGGCATCCATGGAATTTAATTCATCTGCACTTGAGACATTCTTCCATTCCATCCGCTACCCGTGGACTGATCTCAAAGACTCTAACCCTGAAAATAAATATATTAAACTTGTTATTGATAATATTCCATTTTGTCAAAGTATTTGCAAGTTATAAAAAATAAATATAATAGCTTAATAGTAACACATATAATTGTTAAAATATCATGAAGGTAATGTAATTTTCGCATACTAATTTTGAGTATACGGCTAAAAATAGATTTTTAAAAACAAGTTTGTAGCACTACTTCTTGAAAACTAAAAGTGATATTGATATGGGTCTTTTTCTAAAATGATCAGCATGACATGATGTTGGTCCTTGTTGAAAAATTATTTTGATTCGACATTAAACGTTTGGACAAAATATTTGACAAGCAAAAAAAATGAAAACTTTATTCAAGCTCATGTACACCAAAACATACACCATAATATGATTCCTACGCCTGGCGGCCATCTTGAATTTCCGGCCGACCTGATATTTTGCTATGATCAACTAGACATCAAGAGCAACATTCCCGTGAAGTGTCATGAAAATCCGTCAAGTACTTTTAGGAGTAGTCGCTACAAGTTTTTTACTATATAACTCTATGTAAACAAAGATGGCTGCTCACGTTTGACGTTGAATCGAAACGATTTTCGACAAGGACCAACAACATGTCATGCTGATTATTTTAGAAAAAGTCCCATATCAATATCACGTATAGTTTTCAAGAAGTAGTCGCTACAAACTTGTTTTTTTAGCTTTGGTGGCCATCTTGGATTTCACATCAACAGAGGAGTTGTCGCTACAAAAAAAGTTTACAGACGGACAGACGACAGACACCGCACCACGGCATAAGCTATGCTGATCTTTGATCAGTAGAGCTAACTTGGTACAGCTCCTCAGAAATGCTGGATATAGTTATAATGGACATCGCTCCAAGCTGGTTATTCATTGTGGCAAGTTTGAAAGAAAATTATTAAGAGATATAGACCCGACACACAACATAAGTGGGTGGTCTGCTTCCACCGCAATACAAACACCATTATACATAGCCTAAATTGAATTGAATTGAATGTTGTTTAACGGCTCATCAACACAGTATAGGTTATTTAGAGCCGCCCCAGAGAGAAGGGAAGGATACATAGGAATCCGGGAACCTGCCCTACTCTTATTATCGAATAGATTCCTATGGTTCTTTAACGTGCTCGGAAGATAGACCGATACACGGGACCGCCCGGTTTACGTCCCCATCCGACGGACGAGGCTAAGGTAAAGTGTCTTGCCCAAGAACACACCGACGGAACTCAGTGGCACCATGGAGGATTGAACCCGGGGCCTCTGTTTACAAATCAGCCGCGCTACCGACTGCGCCACGCCAGCCCCTATATACATAGCTTAAAATGTGCTGAAATGACACCAATAACATCTTCCTATAAATAATGAACTGTCTTAAATCAGATATTTAAAATTTTATTTTAACAACAGATATACACGGTTTCTAAAGCTACTGATGACGAGGTTACACATACACCTTACATATTTTGAGAATTCAAACTCTTTTGACAAATTAAAACCGGCCAGGACAAACCCAAAAACTGGAGTGTCAAATTAAGTTACCAACTTGTAATTGATTTTATGCATATTCATTCATGGATATTTTAAGAACTGGTGAATAAACCCATACTTTTTATCGATAAATATACATAATACACTTTGTAGGCTATTTTTCTTTTTGGCCTTACCTAAGAGTGGTTTAACTTGTTACAGTGTCTTCATAGTTTCCACAGTCACGTCATTTTTTCCAGTCATAGAAGCAACTGGTGCTTTGAACACTGGTACGTACTGGAACAAACATCTCCTGTCTGCAATAAAGTTCACAATAAAAAAATATATATCATTATGCTGTGAAACAAAATATTAAAGACACTGACACTACAAAAACAATTATATCAACATTTTATCCAGGTCATATAATAATGTACATGTGCCAATTGAAAGTGTAGTTTTATTCACGGATTCTTAAAATACCCATGATTAAATATGCATCAAATGAATTACAAGTTGATTTTGAAGTTTGGCCTTAAGTCTCATTTCCCCCACCACAAGCCATGCAATTATCACAAATCATCTCGCTGTTCCTAAAATGTGTATTTTATGCACTAAGGGCCTGTCCTGGCCCAGGTTAAACTTAAAAGCTGTTGTTTAATATTGTATCTACAGAGAGTAGATCCTCAAAATATGTAAGTTATATATATATAGTACCGGTCATCTGTACAGGTAAATTTATAAAGTTCTGTAGTTTACAAGTCATACAATTTGGCTGCTGATGTGGGGATAGCTAATTTAAGAAGTAAAATCTACACAAATTTCAAACTTACTGTACAGTTGTACAGATTGCAGTAACTTGAATAAAACATTTATCTTACCATACCAGACTTTGCAAAAATGGTAATCCCTTGCTAGACGTTCAGTATATGAACAGTAGTTCTAGGACAGGTAGGCCCGGTGTCATTATGTGACTGGGTGGGGTATCATGTCATGCATCTACTGCACGATAATTTCAGTGTGGCAGCCCTATATAAGTTGAGCCTAGAGCTCACTGCATTGTTAAAAGTGATTTTAAACCCATGCATACATACTCGTTGTCTGTCTTGCCCATGGATGTACAGCGTCAGTAGACGTCATCTCCAAATATCTTCTTTAATAGCTGGGCCAGGTGTTTCTACTGAGATACTTTGATCTATGCACCGCGACAGCTACTCCCGCCTCATCCGCACGCCATATTTGGCTGCTACAAGAAACCTAACTCTGAAAATAGTTTTCCTAAAATCATAATACATCAAGTGACGTGTGCTGCCTTAAATAGTATAAATTATTTTTAGGAAAACCTTTAAAAAAACAGTTTTTCTGAAATTACCAAATATTTTATCACACCTTATACAAAAGGTATGCATTTAGGGCCGTTTGGCCATCTTGTTAAATATATGCTTTCTCAACTTAGTTTTTGAAGCTGCAGCGTTTTTGGCCCATCCTCCATATTTTATCTTGATGTAAGAGGATGAGCCTGGCATGATCATTCCTGTTAGGCGCCATATAGACTTTCATGTGTTGGTGCGCTGTAAAACCCAATTCAATTGTTTGAACTAAATTAATCTTTTGTTACATTACCAATTTGAGCACATATTCTTTTAACATCAAACATTTATAATATTTAATGTTTTTTTTAACCAATACCAAATTTAATACAAACCAGCAATTTTCTACCTTCTGACAGCCATCATGTTTCTGTCTCCTCACACAGTTGCAGTTCCACAGCATCTTGCTCAGCCTTTTAAGCCTACCGAAATATAAAACGTAAACAAAATGTTTATCAAAACAAGAAATGTCAACACTGTGAGACAAGTCAACAGGAAGTTTGATTAATAAATATACCACGGGTCTGATTCTCATAGTATGCTAAACTTATTGGGAACATGTATCAAGCCGCAGCAGTGCGTAAAGAGGCCCAATTATTGTGGACTACGCTCCCTTCCACTCCCCAAATTTTGAAATTTTATTTTAAATTAGCAACAATAATATCAACTACCCATACCATGCTTAAAATATTGTAAAGCAAATGAACACACTGTCTGGGACTGACAAATGATTTCTAAAAATAATTAAGTCGTACGTCCTATAATTATTTCTTTAAATTTCCCCCTATTAAAGTTTAAAAGTTTTAAATGTAACCTATAATTAAAAACTCATTTGATAATGGATTCTTTAATATTGGTAGTTGCATATTTTGAAATAAAAAGAGAACCTTATTTGTTTCAGAACACATTTTGTCCGAAATATATACTATTCGAATTTACTACTACTTTTGCCGAATCCCAACTGTCATTAGATTGTAAAACAGTATTCACACTTTAAAACGGTAAACATGTATTTTTTTCTTGAAAATTCTCATTATATTGATACAATTCTTTGTTTTAATAAGCAAGCATATCTTGTGTTTATAATATAAAGCAGATTAACTTTCGTTTTGGCTCAGTGACGAGTCGATTTAATTTGGGAAACCGCGGTCATAAAACCACTTCATTTTTTGTTTATGGTCATATACTACTATTGCATTTTACATAGGGTTACATTATAGCCTTTTGGCCCTAAAACACATTTTACATACCCAAGGGAACCTTTTAGGCTACTTTATTTTCAAGAACTATCCTAGACACACTTAAAAAAGTGAAAATAATTGGGGGGTTTTGTAATGCTTTCACCTACTTTCGGTTTGATGAAGGTGCTGACCGTCGGGCTCGCAGCAAATAAATGTGAATTTCTGACAATTTACTATACCTGCAATTTTCTCAATAAAATAGCCCAGATGCAAGAACAAATACAGTTGTTTGTTTTTTATCACCTACACATATTATTTTGACATTTTATGTACACCAGTTATGATTAAGGCAATTCTACCCAATCAGAAAATAGCTCTTTCGAAAAAGATATACCCTAATAGCGAGCGCAAGCGAGCTCCTATGGTATCATGCAGGCGAAAAGTAAACATACCATCTATCCTTTTGAAAAGTCTTGGGTCATTTACGGCAGTTTATGGGCGACTTCAACCGTAAAGTAGCATATTTAGTTACGAAATTAACAAGATAAGCATTCGTAGAAATCATTAAGAATGGTGATTTCCAAGCAGAATGAGTTGAAAAAAACATTAAAAACATTTCTCGAACCCATCCAAAAATGACAATGAAATTGCATTTTTACCTATGTCGCCAAAACGGCCATTAACCGGAAGCATTGCCCAAAGTGTTACCTTGCGCGTTGTTCATTGGCGAAAATTCGTCAACACGTTTCACAATTTAATAAAAATAGATTTCGTGTCGCAGAAATGTATATGTCTTGCTAACCGATTAGGATAAACAAATAATTTGGTTAAAAACTATCTTTCATTTGTTTATTTTCCCGTAAATCCATAAATGCAATCGGAATTCTTCGCAGATTTCCGTATTCGGTCGTCTACTATTGTAAGCCATTGACGGAAATCGACGAGGTTATTCCGTGTTCATTCGTGTCAAACCCGAACAATCTTGCAATTTCCAGAAATTATAATACAATGACAAGACGTCATTGATTTACGTCATCATCGTATGTCGTCACATTATGACGTATGGACTGTTAGTACAATTAGTGAGCAAGGTGCTTAGTACCGATCCATCTTTCTTTGTTTCTTTTTCTTTCTTTCTTTCTTTCTTCCAATACTATTGACGCACATACTTATGATTATAACAGTTTCGTTTCTGTGGATTGGTTTACCTGCAGGCTTTTTTATGATATTCACAGAAGTTCAGAGAGATTTTTAACCTGAATAGGGTATTCTCTACCTGCACAGGAGACCAACGGCTTTACATCAGTAGGGGAATGACATACTTTCACAGTAACTTTAACTATCTTATACGAATAGTTCTAGATCTAAGGGAATGCGTTATCAATTATCGAGACGTGAACCTCCGGGAGTCGAACCCCAGACTTCTATATCCAGAGGCAAGTAAGCTAACCACTCTGTCATCGCATCTTTTTTTACCGCACAGTAACATTATGGTCCATTATGAAAAAATATAACTACTAGTATTTAGAACAACACCAGGTCTAGGGTGACTAAACGATGGTTAGGCCCAAGATGTTACTCAAACTGACAGGGGTAGGAACAGCCTCCTTCCCGAGATCCCAATAATTTGACTGGCGTGTTTAGGTAGGGGAAGTTCAAAAGGTATTTTTACCCTATGTTGCATATTTTGAGGCGTTTCGACCTTTTATCCAAAAATGGTTTTAATGAGTTGGGCAAACCGAAATTAAGACATTCTGAAACTATTGAGGCTAACTGAAGTTATATTTGAGATTTCTTATTTTTTTGCTGTCCCAGCAACACGGCAGATGTACACCCGAAAGAGGCGAATGCATGATGTAGACAGATAGATGGGAATTTACATACAAAAAGCCTCATCTGAACTGATGGCTGTAAAATATTTATTTTTTAACCGAATTTCCAAACTAAGGTGTTTTTATTTACCTGTTTTTATTTACCACTAAAATTGCCAGTTCCAATTATATATAATGTATTTATATTTTGTTAAATTTACTCACTCACATAGCTGAAAACCTTTAGCTTAAACAAACGCCCGAAATTATAGCAAATTTGTCGGGTTTAGACTCAACCATAATGTACAGAATTTGTATTATTTTTTTTTGGCTCGATTGCGTAGTTTGGCGATTTCCATGTGTCTTTCCGTCTGTCCATCCGTCCGTCTACGAGTTTTGAAGTTTTCGTTAAAGTTTTTGTTTTTTCCACATTTCTCAAAAATGAATTGTCGAAAAGCTTTGAAAACTTGACACTTGTTCAACATCATTACACATCTTATATGAAAATAACCCTAACTATGTCATGTATTTTACCTGGACTACCCCACTTTTCACAAAGATTTTTCACTTAAAATGTTAAATTCGCAATCCGGCTTTCGCGCCACTATTGGTGCTTCATCCCCTTTTTTTTTTTTTTTTTTTACTTTTAAAACAGTTTGAGGTTTCCACTGGACCCCTAAATAAATGAAACGTTCCTATGCCAGTGCACCTGTAACAGGTCATCCGGTTTGGTCTGATGCTACGGAGTAGTTCAAATTTGAAGGTGATGAAAACACGGTTTGGAAACTTTACCCGTCTTCTGCTTCAATCAATCTATGCTTTTCTCTGTCCTATCATTTCACTATTTTTGTTTTTCTACCACCCACAGAAACATTAGGGTCAAATAGGACACTCAGTTTCTTAAAATGTAGATGTAGAAACTAATAAGTACGTCAAGAACAGTGAAACAAACCAACGTCTTTTCTACATAGCATTTGATGAATTTGGTGCATTTTCAGAATATATTGATGAAAAACGCCGGACCCGGTGTCCTCCACCCCCAGACTAACTCAACTAAATATTTAACTAATATTCTGAAAATGGACCACCATTTATTAAATGTCAAGTAGGAAACAACAAATTCCTTTGTTTTAAAATCAAAGTACTTTTCTCAAACATATTTCATCATAATGATTAAACAATATTCAAATAAAAAAAAGCTTAAATCATGTATATACATTTTTCGTAATGACATAACGTTAGATGTTGTTCGGCAAAAACGTATACGCGTGAATCACGGTTTATGTATATATAGCTTACATACACTGATGCTTTTATGACGGTTGGTGATTCAGCCAATGTCGATCCAGACTGGATCATGACTAGATAGCCGTTCGAAGTTTGTTCCATGCCATATATGTCCTGTCTGGGAAAGAATTGAAATTTGGTTAGAGCGTCTGCCTTGCATTCGGGAGGTCGTGGGTTCGAGTCCCCTGACCGCGTCATACCAGATACTTTAAAAATGGAGCCCTTGCCTGACGAGCAAATAATGAGTAGTGCTTCGACTGATTGACCAGTGTCAGAATAATGTGACTGGGGTATCATGTCTACTACGGTGTGTTATTCCAGTGTGGCAGCACTATAAAGAAATCATTGAGTTCGCTGCTTCAAGTAGACATATCATCACATCACACACAAACACACAGATAAAAGTCCATACTCAATTGTGCCTATAATCGTCGGGTATGACGCCTGACGTAGGCGGACGGATTATAAGCCTTAGACATACACAAACACACACACACACACACACAAATTGAAATTTGTTGGGGTGGGATGTCACGATTCATACGACACGTACAGGTAGATTTGCACCAGACGTGAGAATCATGGCTCTTATGGTGGTATGTACCTACCATGGTATAGGTACACGCCATAAGAGCTTCGATTCTTGCAGCTAGACTTGCACAATCCGGTGCATACATACGCAGCGGCACAATCAAACATGAACTGTGCTCGCACTATAGGTTTAACCTATTTCATATTACACCCTATACTTTTTCAGCCAATCAGCAGCCCCAAAACAATAGTGGTATGTGACCTTATGCTCGTAAACAGTCTTCACAAATTGTTTAAATCAGAAAGTATGCATATAAATGAAATTGGAATGAACTGTTTTCTATAGCTACATGGCTAAATACGTACAGACTGGGCTCAGTCTTGGAATTTCGAAGGATAGAATGTTCGCGAAAATTGATGACATTTGTAGTCCAAACTTGCAACACCAAATTTTCTATCGAAAATAACAGAAATTCATGAGTTCCGTGTTTAGTGAAAGAAATAATACTTATATAATTGTATATGCAAGAAATATGTTGAGTAATCGTTCCAAAATACTTACTATTGCACATTTATTAATGCCGCATGATTCGGCACTACCTTCTTGAACTTCTTCCCATGCGTTCTTCCGAGTGAGCGTTCTAAACGGCGACGTCATTAATTGTCACTCGGCAGAATAATCCAGTTTACACCGATGGCGTTATAATTTAAACTAATAGCGAGTGGAAACTCTCCGAAGTCTAAATACACAGGCCTAAATTACCGACAATAACATATTATTTTCAAGAAATAACATATAATGTAATCATTTGATTTTCCTGCTCATAATAAATATTGAATGCGTATGCGCAATCGTTATAAAATCAGCACCATGTAGGTCATTTCCTGTTGACCTAAAAAAAGAAAAGAAAAATGCATTCACACTGAGTAATCAGTAATTGTGCTTTACTTGATTTAAGTAAAACATAAATAACCAAGAATGCTGCAACAATGGTCATCATGGGTGGGATCGGGTGGGGGGGGGGGGACAATCTTTCTTTGACCATCATCATGGGCGGATCCGGGGGGACAATCTTTCTTTGACCATGGTCATCATGGGCGGATCCGTGGGAGAGGGGGAGCAAGCCTGCGCACCACCCCACTCCCACCCACCCCCCACCACTTTAACAAAATGGCAAAATAAGCTTATTTGTTATTTGGAGGGGTTTTCTGCTTGTTAGTCCCCCACCGGTCCTGGGGGGACTATTTACCGGTCCCGGGGGTGAGTGGGGGGGACTATAGGTTTGCACCCTGTCCGTCCGTCCTTCCGAAATGCTTGTCGGGGCCATATTTTCAATACTATAATACTTTGAGATACCAAACTTGGTATGTGGATACATCGTGGGATAGCGGTGTGTCGCGTACCAAAAAAAGTCACTGTGACCTTGACCTGTCATAGAAAATGCTTGTCAGGACCGTATTTTCAATACTATAACACTTAGAGATACCAAACTTGGTATGTGAATATATCTTGGGATAGCGGTACATTGCTTACCAAAATAAGGTCATTGTGACCTTGACCGGTGACCTCTGTCATAGAAAATGCTTGTCCGGATCGTATTTTCAATACTATAACACTTAGAGCTACCAAACTTGGTATGTGAATACATCTTGGGATAGCGGTGTGTCGCGTACCAAAATAAGGTCATCTTGACCTTGACCTGTGACCTCTTCCATAGAAAATACTTGTCCGGACCGTATTTTCAATACTATAACACTTTACCAAACTTGGTATGTGGATATATCTTGTGATAGCGGTGTGTCACGTACCAAAATAAGGTCACTATGACCTTGACCTGTCACCTCTGTCATAGAAAATGCTTGTCCAGACCGTATTTTCAATACTATAACACTTAGAGATACCAAACTTGGGATGTGGATACATCTTGGGATAGCGGTGTGTCGCGTACCAAAATAAGGTCACTGTGACCTTAACCTGTGACCTCGTCATAGAAAATGCTTGTCCGGACTGTACTTTCAATACTATAACATTTAGAGATACCAAACTTGGTATGTGAGGTATGTGAATACCTTGGGATAGCGGTGTGTCGCGTACCAAAATAATGTCATTGTGACCTTGACCTTTGGCCTCCATCATAGAAAATGTCTGGAAAATGTTGGTCTTGATGCTTTTCCTAACCCAAAAAGATGTTTACGCCCAACTAAAAACCCATTTTTACGCCCCGCCTAACATGAAATCTTGGATCCGCCCCTAGTCACGTCATTAAACCATGATTGACCATGGACTTTTAGCATCTGACCTTTGCCAACCATGGTTCATGTGCACCCTGGTTGGCAGAGGTTGACCATAGTTGACCATGGTAACGTTTCGCAGGGATATAAAAACCTTTGTTCAGCGAATAAGCATTATAAACAACACAGTATGTCTTGCTATTATATCCTTTTATATCGGTAGTTTGAAGAGATAGAAACAAAATCCTCCTTGAAGCAAACGGTAAACAAATATGCTAGACTTAATTAAAAAAATACACCATGACAAAAAATTACATGCTGTAATAAACGAGCAGAAATACTTTGAAAAAGAACATCAGTGTGCTGTGAGTCACCTGGAGTGGACAAAAATCAGATCATCTCTTTGTAGTTATTTGGAGTGGATAGCTAAATTAATACATCTCTTGGTAGTGGTTTGGAGTGGGTAGATACAATACTTTATCTCTGTGGAGTCATTTGTAGTGGACTCAAATGGAGTGGACTCCAACTGTGGTCCACTGCATTATAAGCAACCTCTTCATCCACTGCAAATCAACTTTGACCACTCCAAGTTGGTCTGGGAAGGGTTAATCAAACTGTTAAAACCCTATTATTTTAAACAAAATGAAACAAATCTAATGTATGTTTTTATTTATTTTAATTCATTTCATTCATTTATAATATATATTGATCTGTAATTTGTTTTTCATCTCCATTTTATTAGCGATGAAAATTCAGTCCAGTCTCCTTTTTACAGTAAAGAAAACATTTAAGTCCAGTTTATGCCTCCTTTTTCCAGTAAAAAAGTTAGTTTACACCTCCTTGTAAACAAAGTGTCAAAAAGTTTGTCCAAATTTCGTCTCTTCTAAAAGTGTAAGTCCAAATTTACGCCTATTCTAAAAGTGTAAGTCCAAATTTACGCCTCTTCTGAAAGTTAATTCAAAATTTACGCCTCTCTGAAAAGTTACGCCTCAATATTTTTAAATTACGCCTGGTTTTAAAATTTACGCCTTGCATTGACGCCCGTCAATATATAGAAATTACGTGTCCTGCTCGCTTACGCCTGGCTAATAACACGTAACTATCATTTACGCCTGGTTTACGCCTCAAAACCAGGCGGATTACGCCTGATCACTTTGTACGGGTAATAATATTTTATCATGTATTTTATGTAAATGCTTGATACAAACTTAAAGATTAAGGTGGGTCCCTTTAGAAATGAATGTAAAAACTACAAGATTTATAAACAGAACATAAACTGCAATACGAAACCAGGGAGAAAGTATACTTACGAACCGTCAAAGGTACGATACATGCATAACTCGGCTTTTATCCCCAACCCATTAAAACAGGACGCCATATTGTAAGTATGCGGATCAATTCATAATTTTGCATTGCAGAGATGTTGAGATTTTGTTTTATTTTCAGTAGGTGATAAAATTTGTGTTACTCGGTTTTTATCCTTAGGTTCTATAGTAAAATAAAAATCTTTGGCAGAGTAAAAAGACGATAATTTTCAAGATTTTGATTTTAAAAGATACATATATTGAATCAGTTTGCATGAATGTGCATGAAATCTGCAGGGTTTTAAACGAATCACATTTGCCAGAGAAAAGTGCATTTACGTACATTTCACGATGGTTTTCGTTGGTTGGAACGTGCGTGAATATAATTAAACGTTACTATTATTAAATTATATTATTCGTTCTGATTAATTCTTGCGTGTAACATAATAGGCGTTACAAACTTATGGTGTATTCGCGAAAATTCCGGAAGTTCGCTAACGCCACAATTTTACATTCGTTACTGCGTCTTCCCACCACATTAATACTTCAGTTTGCATTGAAAATTGTAATTATTATATGTTATTAAATGTTCATGAATGAATTTGTCTTTGTTTGATTTTGGTCTGAATTTATGATAAAAAATAAACCTTCCCCACCCACTTTTCTCCAAAGCCTGACCTTCGTGGCTATTAGAAGAGTTTTTAACAGGTTTTGATTTTCTACGATTTCCGAAATTCGCCATGACGCCATTGTTCTACATCCATGGCAAATGTGTTTGAGGTAACTTCGAACAAATAATCTTTACATTGACATGGGGGCGCTTCTCAGCTAAATGGAAAGTATAACATCCGTCACTTTTTGGACAAATATTTTATCTGTTGGAATAAAGCTTTTAATTTCTGAGTGTTTAGTTATAATATATCAAGGACATAGCAGAGATAACTTCAAGATTGATGCTTTCTGGAAATTTATTTATATCCACATTTGTATCAAAATGTCAATGTTTTTGATCCTCATGGTGAAAGTGCTATGTCAAAACAATCGCATGCGTATATAGTTGCAAGTCCTGGTGAAGAAAGGTTGTGAATTTATTTCGAAAGTACAAAGTCTTGTCTCCATAAAAATGTGATTTTTATAATAATTATCATCAGATAAAATAGAATGATAAGGCTTAGAAAATTGTGTGACGGTCGTTACTAGCGTCTGTCAAAAAGAGAATCAGTTCGAATGAACTTCAGTGAGGACAGGTTTACTTGTTGGCCCCCTGCTATATTTAGGGTTGAAAAAAAGGACTACCTGGCCCCCAGAATAACTTTTTAAGTATTTATCAGATATGATAATACTATATGTCATTGGAAAGGTTAGAATATGTACTTTCCAAAACACTGAAAATATTTAAATTTGGATGTCATATAAGCGAGTTATTGAATGCAACACACATACCCATCAGAATCATAAAATTGTCATATTTTGATCGCTAAAAACACCTGGCCCCCTCTCGGAATTATTTAATACAGCTTTGATCGGTAATAACTTTATATATTTATTTAGCTGAAGGTAACTACTTTCCAAAACTGTAAGAATAATTTAAATCGTATAAAAATTGGCAAAGTTATAAGTCGCTGTACATATACATGTGAAATCTATTTTTTTTTAGCCGCGATATTTTGGTTCGGACCACCTGGCCCCCAAAATATTTTTATGAAGTACTTTACCGATAATAATTATGTTAATATATTCTTAAAGCTTATGTTATGCTCTTTATTTAAAGTTAAAAATTACTAAATTCCGTCTATAAATGACAAAGTTATATGCTTTTGAAACAACTGTTGAATTTGCCGATTTTATAAATGTTACAAATATCAACCGACAGAGTTATGCGTGTTATTAAAGGATAGTGACAGGATTGACAACAGTAAAATAAAACCAACACAGTGTGTTTCATTATGTATAATTATACATAATACAAATAATGCATATTTTTTATTTTCATTCATTCATTCATTCATTCATTTGTTTATTCATTCATTCTCACAGAAAACATATACAGCGATGTGTTTACATGCATATAACTAAAACAATGCTACAATAATACATTATTCAAAACAGAATTATAAGAGACTAGCCATTCATGTATTTTAAACAAACTTATGAAGTTAAATATCACACCTACTATATCATAAAATATTTGTATTTGTAAAATGTGTATATACAATACAATACAATAATACAATTTATTTATTATTTGCAGTTTGAACATTTCCATGTAGAAGAATTCAAGTGGTCTACACAAGATTTATGGAACCATTCAATGGAACATGATTTATTGTCACATTTAACAAGGTCGTCAATTAGGTCCGGTAATCTGCAGTGGCAGTAGATTTTAATTTTATTTAGTTTGGATTCGCAGACTGGCATTTTCGGCATTTTCCTAACTTTCGGAAATGGCTACTGTCTTTGTGCCTGCCACACTCAGATGAAGCCCGTCTCTACTCAGTAGATGGCTCTGAGCATTAGGGGTAAACGTTCCGTCGAAATTAACATACTTCATCCATGGGACAGACTTATGAATTTCACTGAGTGTCAGGTTCACTATACCGGCATACATATTAAACTTGTCCAAATACGTCTGTGTAAGACGTCCTCCGGGGAAACAATTCTGCACTCTAGGTAAAATACCCGAAACTAGGATTGTGGCGCTGAAATGAGAAAAAAATATGCAATTATTATATCTTAGAGTATTCAATAGGAAAAAGTTTTAAATTCAAATATTTGGGTGGTATATATTTAATCACAAGCAGATTAACTGTCTTTTTCTGATGATGATTATACACAGGATATTGCCATTAATTACTTTGCTTCGCACATTTGCAATTTATTATAAAAAAAATACGAACAAATTATCCTATTAAATTTCTATTTCTTAATATTGTGGGGAAATATTTAACTTTTAACATGATATGCACGAGACAGTGTGTTATTGTACGTGCTAAATGCTTTAAAATATAGTGTCAATCGTGAGGGCATTGTATATTAGACATCGTTTGACATGTACACCAAGGCGTGAAAATTACACGCTCTTAATATTAGCTGCATATTGGGATCGATATTAATATATGTGTTGTTTTCTGATCCCCTTAATAAATGGATTATACGTATATATTGATTTAAAATAAGAATGTATACATATAAAATAAATACTTTACTCTTGTATCTAACTTGGACTATAGCATACTCAGTTTTTACAACTAGTAATATTACAATAACATCCCTTATTCGTAAATATACGGACTGTGATTGTTGCCATTGGGTTTTCAGTGATCGTCAATTAACATACTCTACTTATTCATATATAGCACGGAACTAAAATAAATCAGCCAATACCCGTGTATAAGAATAAGTTTTTTTAACTCTAATTATGTATTTAAAATAAGAAAATTTCATCAATGATTATACACAGGATATTGCCATTAATTACTTTGCTTCGCACATTTGCAATTTATTATAAAAAAAACGTGTGTTGATAGGATTATTGACACGTCTTGATTGTATCGGTTTTAATCCTTATAATTACCTTGGGTTGGCTTCATGAATAGACTCCGCCAAGTCCTGTATCTTGCTCATCACTGCAGCAGGTGTGTCTCTTGGAATGTCGTTCGCACCAACGTGAACAGCAATCACCTTTAATATTAAATCACTAAATCATTAGATTTGTTCGTGCATCTATTTCTTATAATTTAAATAATGTATTACCGGATACAATTAATTAAGTATTCGCTATGACATACTTTCTTTAAAATAAAGCAGTGATTTAAAGACAAAGTTGGAATTGTGAAATAAAATTAGCTTATGAATTGTATCAATTAAAAAAATGCACATTGACAAATATTGTTGGATAATCAATGTGTAAATGAATTAAAAAATAATTTTATCACTCAAGTCACTGTCTTTAAATGGTGAAAAACTGAAATGAATTGCATCACCAATTTGAAGATGTTATATATCATGGTCGCATACGGTGCTATAAACAATCAATTACACATGCTACAAACAATATAGTTTAAACTTTGATTTTTTTAATTCAGCAAATTAGAGTTTTGTTGCATATACAATTTACTTTAAGAAGCGTTTGAGTTTCGGATTAACCCGTCATTAAATAACAACTGATACAAACTTAATTACCTTTTAATTTCACTTTGAACTATTTAAATTGTTTAAAATTACCGATTTGGCAAATTATTGCATTTTATTATTTCGGTTTAACTATGATCTCTATAATCAGTGATAATTGCTACAAACAAACAATAAAGGTATTAACTCGTCTTAATTTAATATTCTGTTTGATCTCAGTATAGACAATGTTCTCATGTTAATTAACCATACAACTATACATAAACATATCAGAATACCTTAAATTTAAATTAATTATAGAATCAAGCAAATTTTTAAACACACAATTTTAATTTTAATTTACAAAATAGTAAAGTAATAAAATAATAAAAGTATACATATATTTAAAGCAGTACAGTAATAAATAGTTGATTCATGTACTAGTCGTTTGATAGCATGAAAAACTGTCAGCAGACATCGGTAAAATAATAAGCAATATTCAAAAGCATATAACTTTGTCAATTATAGACGGAATTTAGTAATTTTTAACTCTAAATAAAGAGCATAGAAGAAGCTTTAAGAATATATAAACAAAAACATTATCGGGTAAGTACTTCATAAAAATATTTTGGGGGCCAGGTGATCCGAACCAAAATATCGCGGCTAAAAAAAATAGATTTCACATGTATATGTACAGCGACTTATAACTTTGCCAATTTTTATACGATTTAAATTATTCTTACAGTTTTGGAAAGTAGTTACCTTCAGCTAAATAAATATATAAAGTTATTACCGATCAAAGCTGTATTAAATAATTCCGAGAGGGGGCCAGGTGTTTTTAGCGATCAAAATATGGCAATTTTATGATTCTGATGGGTATGTGTGTTGCATTCAATAACTCGCTTATTTCGCATCTAAACTTAAATATTTTTAGTGTTTTGGAAAGTACATATTCTAAGCTTTCCAATAACATATAGTATTATCATATCTGATAAACATTAAAAAAGTTATTCTGGGGGCCAGGTAGTCCTTTTTTTCAACCCTAAATATAGCAGGGGGCCAACAAGTAAACTCGTCCCTTCAGTGATTTTCACAGCAACTTCTCAATCTTGCACTTTTAATTGATGGGTGAAAGAATGTTTATATTTCCTGAAAATATAACTGGGTGAAAGAATGTTTATATTTCCTGAAAATATAACTATATCTTGGCTTCCGGCGTTTTTTCAAATACAGAAAATCATTTAATTGATACCCAGCCGTGAGTCGGGTCAAATCGTTACGTCCATGCGCGACGACGGATTTATCATCATATGCGACAGTGGGGCTATTGTCAACCCACGGGGTCGGATCGACCTTTGTCGAAGAAGATGGCGGGCGTTATTGTATGTATTTGGTGTCGATCAACATGAATTTCACTGTAACTGCCGTGACAAGAACGTAATCCATGCAGTTATGGTATCCATGCATGTATCGTGTATACAAACTGGCAACCTTTTATAAGTTATAATGTTGAATAAATTACTAAATGAATACGAAATAACGCTCGTAATATTGTACTACGCTCTTGCATGGTGTATTCATGACACGGAAGTATAACTACTTTGACTGGAAAATGAGCATGCACAAACTTCAGACGTAACTGCCGAGCGCATTCTGAAATGTTTGAAGCAATAGACAGTGAGAAAATCCCAATGAAATAGTGTAGATGAATACGTTCTAATCGTAATTATATTTTATTCAACAAAATTCCAGAAAACAAGTGATCTTAGCAAAGAAAGTTTACATAATGATGACGTCCGTTACGTATTGCCGGTGTTGTGTGTGTACAGACATAACATTTGACTGGTGTCTGTAAATAGACGAGAATCAATCATAACTGCCGATCACATTCTGAAATGTTTGAAGTAATTGACACTAAGTGTCTGTAAATAGACGAGAATCAATCATAACTGCCGATCACATTCTGAAATGTTTGAAGTAATTGACACTAAGCCCATCTCAATGAAATATCGAAGCGTGTGTAAGTAACTAGTGTCACAGAATTGCACATGTTTGTCACGCATGCGAGCATTAGGGAGAGGTGTAGGTGGAATTCAACATGCAAGCATTAGGGAGAGGTGTAGGTGGAATTCAACATGCAAGCATTAGGGAGAGGTGTAGGTGGAATTCAACATGCAAGCATTAGGGAGAGATGAAGGTGGAATTACGGGTGTTCATGATCTTCATGGTAAATGAATAAAGTCACTAGTTTGTTATGTGTCATTATTTTCACCATCTTGCATTAAAAAAGTAAATAAATTTACATACTGGTAAGATTAACTAAAGTGTACTGTAGCATGTATCTTAGTAGATTACACCATAATTCAGTCCAGATTTCCTAGATATTGGCCGAAAATATATAGGGTGTTTTCAGCCTTGCATGATTTAAAGCAACCAATGCAATTGGTAACTATGCCATGTGTCCTAGTTACCATTTGGTTGCCATTTGCATCATGCAATTTAGTGAATAAACTCCCTATTCATTTTATACTTCCACCAAAATCTGGCTGAATTCTGTCATTTTATTTTCCATTCTACCTAGATACTTGCCACACTGACAGTACTCGTTAGTAATCATTAAAGACTTTAGAAGGGAGATATAGTTTGACCGTTGAAATGAGCTTGTACTGCTTTAATTTTTCATTTCAGCATTGATGACGATGCATCTGACATTGGACCTACTGCCACCTTTATACAACATCGACTAAATTTGCTGTTTTGCTCCGACACAAATCATGTGAATGGCTTCCATCTGGTTGCTTCGTCTAATCTCCTGTATATATTGTGCTATATTGTTTTATTTCTAAACACAAATGAAGTAATAACTCTGAATTTAGAAGCTCAAGTTTATTATTTACTATGTTCAAGTCACGGAAGGTGAAGTAACGGAAGACTCACGACATGACTTCAGCAGTCTCCATGAAACTCACCTGACCTACCTGACAGGTGAAACGTGGGGTGACCTCGTGTTGTGCATGTGCACACGTTACATTGTGCACACACCTTCAATACATCGTATGGAAAATAAAGCCAAATAATTTTACTTCCTAAATCAGTTTGTTGGTGATAAAATATTCATAAGAATAAGATATCGTCCAATTTTTGTGGTGTTGTGTTGCCTCTTTGGGATAGTATACGTGGTTTATAGTCTGTACTGCATGCTCAGTGATGGATTGCCATGTCGGGTCGCACGTTCAATGCCTGGACAATTAGGAGATTCATTCCTGGAGATGACCTTTTTGGATGGGCTGTTAAATGGAGGTCTTGTGTATCGCTAATACACAACTTGTGACAAGGCACATTAAAGAACCAGGAGGCTTCTTTGGTAAGAGGAGGGTGTTGATCTGTTCTGACTATCTTCCTCTCGGCTTAGACATATAATATAAATCGGTTCAAAAACACATAGTTAATGCATCTCATTAATACAGACAATATATTGTATTAAATTATGAACAATTCATAGACGATGTCGTGTAACAACCGTAACTTTTTTGTCAGTGTCAAATTGTCAAACATAACTTCTTTAGGGTAACCAGTATTGATAACATGTCTAAAACAGAAAAAAGTGAATATGAAAAGCAGTAACGTCCGTCACTTTAAACGAGTAAGATTCTGAGACTAGGGGAACTATGTCTGTATTGCAGTTTCTTTTGGCTGAAAGGATGTGTGAAACTAATCCCAAATCAGATTTTACTTGTACAAATTACAGAAAGGGTCAAGCAAAACGATGGGGGAAAAATTGTCAACATAACTCCCATCACTTTTGTGGGCTATATTATTAAAAAAAAATCAAAAATTGAGACCTTGGAAATTGGAGTTTGACGGGAGTTATTCTTTCCATTTAGCTGTGAAGCGCCCAAGGGTACCAAGTTTGACATTTGCCTCACCAAGGCCACCATAAAGCAATTTGACATTTTGTGCCACGTGGCACCTCTTGTTTTTCTATTTTCTGTTAACTTACAAAGCCTAGAAGGAAGAATTGCAGATGGTCGCAGGCGAGGAAGGAAGTTATTGAGAGGTGTGAGCGAGATGGGGAACAGTTGGAAGAGGTAAGTAAGGGTGTCACTGAACCATCAGATGGGGACTAACCCACCCTTACCCTTCATCTTTGGCTGTACTAGATGAAGGGCCATCTGTGTCACTGAAAATGGGCGTCATTGAACTCTCAGATGGTGGCTTTGCCCAGCCCATGTATCCATCTGTGCCTGATACTGTTATTGATACTGTGACTGGAACTTTGATTGGGACAAACTTATAATGATCGATACTGAGATTGATATTAATATGCATTCTGAAATTGTGACTGAAAAGTCTGATTAAGACAATGAAGTACACGCTGATCCTTCAGAGAAGTTCCTTTATACTGCTACACTCGTCAACCAACCAGCAAAGAGATTGGGAAAACATTCTACAACTGTGGAGGAGTATGTGCCTGAACCTGTGGTTGAATCTTTTACAGAAAATGTGCCTTCATCTTATCCTTGTCCAATACAGACTAATTACCGAAATAGCAAAACAAATTTGGCTGTAAGAAACTATGAAACAAATCCATTTAGATATGTGTCATTGACATTTGGGTCTTACCATCAAGCTGACCAGAGATTTTCACTTCATTCTGTGGAAGCCAATGTACAATCAACTCCTTGTGTGGTTTGATATATTCACTGTATTGTAATTTGCAATATACAGATCTTTTAGATGATGTATTGAATGTTGGAGATCAGTTGTATAAAAGTGTTATACATAATTTGAAAATGTGTGGTAAATTTAAGCACAGGTTGTTATGCTATGATGAAATGCCTGATCAAGTGAACATATTATCAAGAGACGTACATATTGAAAAGAAAAATATCATATCAGGAATTGCTGTTGAAATGTTTGGCAGTTCAACATTACCAACTTTACACCAATCCTTACAAACAGCCTTTCCAGCAGTAAATCATGCCTTGGTGATGATGGGAGCAATTTGTTCACGAAAATTGCCCGGAGGGGCACCTGGGGTCTTCCTCCACCAATGGAAGCTGGAAAGTCGCCATATGACCTTAGCTGTTGGTGCGACTATAAAATCCAATTCAATCAATTGTCAAAGATGAAATGTTCTGGTTCTTTGATGCACATTCGCATGGTAAGAATGGCTTCTCATATCCAAATGGCACATCAGTGCTAATGTCATTTAGCTGCCTAGATGATCTTGTCACTTATATGTATGCTTTGTATGACAGCATGCACATTGATTTTTCATGTCAGTATGAAATTTTACCTTTGCAATTTAGATGCTTGAAAAGTGAAGACTGTATGACCTCTAAATTGTTGGCAAGATATTTCAAAGAGGAAAATAAACAGACAGAACATAAATTAAACCAGCAGTCATGCAGTCAGAATGAAAGAAACAATTTACCATTTGGAGCTAAAGTAATGCTTTATGGCTCTTTCCATCAAGGTGATGATCCTTTTTGTGAAATTTCACGTGGTAGTCAGTGTGTTGCACTTGCACTCTCTGCAATCTTGTTCTCACGTTATTCAGAAGTCAATAATTCCATAGAATTGGACACCATCCTTTCATTTGGTGATTGTCTTTATAGAAAAATTGTTCAAAATTTAATTGCTAATGACAAATTTAGAAGCCATCTTTTGTGCTTTGATGACTTGCCAGATACGGTAGAATTTCACGCAGAAGAGATAACAGTCCAGAAAGGAAACATTGTCAGTGGAAGTCTCCTAGGTTGCATTAATAGTGTAAGTTTACCTACGCTGCATGTTGCTATTCAGACTGTTAAATGAGTATTCCTCCAGTTTGGTAATTGTTGGTGCAGTATGTTCAGCTGTCTTCTATAACAACGGACTTTTCTACTTCTTTGATTCACATTCCCATGGACAAAATGCTCTGTCTGCTCCAGATGGCACCTCTATATTAATAGGTTTTGAAATTATTGATGATTTGGTAACATATGTATGCCTTTTATTCTAGTCTAAATATTGATTTCACTTCACAGTTTGATGTTGTACCAATTGATCTGAAAAAGTCGTCATTTGCTTATGACTTGATGATGCCAACTGTATCTGCAGATTAAACAAATCTCTTAGATAATTACTTCCAAGACCAAGAAACTAAGGTCTTAAGAAAACATGCTTCGGATATTGACAGGCATTCAAGCAAAGACAAAAGCTCTTACATGAAAACCTACATGAAAAAACGAAGACAAGATCCTTTAATTAGAGCAAAAGAAAAAAATCGCGAGCTAGAGAGTAAACGCAAAACAAGGCAATATCCTTTATTTAGAGCAAAAGAAAAACATCGAGACCTAGAGAGTAGGCGGAAAGTCAGACAAGATCCTATTGTCAAGTCAGCAGAAAAAATGAAGAGACAGAAACTACGTCAAGATCCTTTAATTAGAACAAAAGAAAAGAATCAAGAGCTAAAGAATAAACGGAAAGCCAGAAAATATCCTATTGTAAAGTCAGCAGAAAAAAAGAAGAGACAGGAACTACGTCAAGATCCTTTAATTAGAACAAAAGAAAAAAATCAAGAACTAAAGAGTAAACGGAAAGCCAGAAAAGATCAGATTGTAAAGTCAGCAGAAAAAACAAAGAGACAGGAACTACGTCAAGATCCTTTAATTAGAACAAAAGAAAAGAATCAAGAGCTAGAGAGTAAACGGAAAGCCAGAAAAGATACGATTGTAAAGTCAGCAGAAAAAAAAGAAGAGACAGGAACTACGTCAAGATCCTTTATTTAAAACAAAAGAAAAAAATCAGGAACTAAAGAGTAAACGGAAAGCCAGAAAAGATCCGATTGTAAAGTCAGCAGAAAAAAATAAGAGACGGAAGCTACGTCAAGATCCTTTAATTAGAGCAAAAGAAAAGAATCAAGAGCTAGAGAGTAAACGGAAAGCCAGACAAGATCCTATTGTAAAGTCAGCAGAAAAAATGAAGAGACGAATATTGCGTGAAGATCCTCTAATAAGAAATCATGAGGCTAAACTTGAATTGAAATCGAAACAAAAGAAACGAAATAATGCATACTACAAAGCTATTGCATGCGAGAAAAAGCGTCTATCTAGGTCTTTTATATCTTTTAGGATTCAGGAAAAGTCCAGAGAGAATCAGTCTTTACGAGAAAAGCGAAAAAAGGCAGATTTTCAAGCCAATGAAAAGAATTTGCGAGAAGCAAGAAAATATGGTTCTGAACTAAATGAATGTATTTCGAAATTCAAACAAACCATTTCCACTGGACCTGTCTATGTCTGCACCTGTTGTCACCAGACATGGTTTAAACATTCTGTAGAATCTGCAAGCACAGTTGCTAACCATCTTGATCGATCATTTGTACAGCAGCATTTCACAAAATACTTATCTGTGGATGATAAAGAGTGGATATGTAAAAGCTGTTCTAACAACTTAAAGAAAAATAAAACCCCAAGTCTTTCAGTTGCCAACAAAAACACATTTCCAATTAAGCCTAAAGAAATTGAGTTACATCAGTTAGAAGAGAGGCTTGTTGCATTAAGAATTCCATTCATGCAAATTAGAGAACTTCCTAGAGGTGGCCAGCTATCTGTGAAAGGAAATGTAGTTAATGTGCCAATTGATATCCAGCCTGTCATTGAAAGTTTACCTCGAGCTTTTGATACACAAGTAACTGTGCCAGTGAGACTAAAAAAGAAACTTTCATACAAGAAGTGTGACTTTACTGAAAATGTACGTACATTACAAGTTGTCAGCGCTCTTCATTAGTTGATGAACCATAGTGACTTGTACAAAAATTCTGGTATCCATATTGATGAAAACTGGTTGCAAAACACAACTGAAAATTGCTCAGAAACAGTGCAAGAGTTTTTTGGAAGAAGTAATATGGGCGAATTCCCTCCTACAAATGATGTTACTGAAAAAACAGAAAACGTAACGAGCAAAAGCGAAAATGACTATGATTCTGATCATTTTAGTGAAATTGATGAAAATGAAAAAGTTGTTGGTAATAGTGATACAATTATTGACTCGGCTGATCCAACGACTGACACTATTTACCCATTTGCACCTGGCGAAGGACAAATACCCATAAGTTTATATCAAGATACCAATGCTGAATATTTATCATTTCCATCAATATTTTGTGGTCAAAAGAGAACTGAAAATGAAGAGAGATCTGTTCCTGTTCATTATAGTGACATATGCAAAATGGAACTTCGCCATGTTGACAGAAGGGTGGCCTCAAATGTTCCAAATGTTTTCTTCAAAATGAAAAAATTGCAAATGAAACAAGTTTCAGACAAAGTGCATCTAGCTTTAAGAAGATGTAAAACAGAAGGCAAAAAACTTACGGTATCCTGCATGTTCTGCAAAGTGTCAAACAAAACCTGCAGCCTTTGCATGCATTTCTATCTGGTGGGGCAGGTGTTGGAAAATCAGTAGTTGTCTCAGCTTTACATGAAGCTTTGATGCGACATTTGTCTTCTTCGGCAGGGGACAATCCTGATGTATGCAAAGTACTTTTGTGTGCACCTACTGGAAAAGCTGCTTTTCACATAAGTGGGATGACTATCCACTCAGCATTTCGTATCCCTGCTAGTCAAGGCTACTCCATCAAACCATTAGATAGTGACACACTTATACAGAGATCTCGCTGTTGTAATGATTGACGAAGTTTCAGTGGTTGGAAACAATATGCTGATGCTAATCAATCACAGGCTTCAACAAATTAAAGGTTCAACTTTGTTTTTTGGCGGTGTTCACATGATTCTGATTGGCGACCTCTTTCAATTGAAGCCTGTTATGGATGGATGAATTTTTGAAAACTTGAAAAACAACTTTGGTCCTCTTGCAACAAATTTGTGGCAGGAATTTTTTGCAATGCATGAACTTGACGAAATTATGAGACAAAAAGATGACAAGGAGTTTGCAGAAATTTTGAATAGGTTACGTGAAGGAAAGCATCAACAAAGCGATATAGAAGTTCTTAAAAAGCGTGAAATAAAAACAACAAATCCAAATTATCCAAAGAATGCAATTCACCTTTTCAGCACAAATGCCAGCGTGGATTCATTTAACAAAGAAGCATTCCAATTATCACCTAGTATAAAAACTGTCACAACAGCTTTGGATACTGTAATAGGAGATGATACTAAATCTGTAAAAGAGCAACTAATTTCTAGGTTGCCAAATGATGCCTCAAAAACGGCTGGTTTGCAAAAGAACCTAGGAATAGCTGTTGGAATGACGTATGATCTATGTGCAAATCTTGATGTTAATGATGGATTAGCCAATGGTTCAAGTTGTTGTATTAAATTCATAGAAAGCAAACAACAAAATACAAATAGACCAAGTATTGTTTGGGTAAAATTCTATGACCAAAATGTAGGTTCTGAATGGCGTGCTAAATACAGACATTTATATCATATTGGTATTGATCCTTCTTGGACACCCATTTTTGAAGCAAAAGAAACTTCGTTTACTTCAGAAAGACATTTCTGAGGATTCAATTCCCACTACGCCAATCTGCAGCCAAAACCATACATAAATCTCAGGGTGACACTTTAAATGAAGTTGTTATTGACATGTCTGGTACACGAGTCTTTTCTCATGCACACTACGTTGCCATTAGCAGAGCAAAAACACTACAGGGTCTCAATATTTTGAATCTAAATGAAACAAAGATATCAGTGTCAGAAAAAGTCACACAAGAATTGACTAGGTTACGAAATAAACAAGTTCTTGCTTTGTGTTATGTTCCACTATATCAAATTCAAGACACTCTGGCAAAACTTGTGTTTTTGAATACTCGATCTTTGAAAAGTCATAAAGATGACATTTTCCAGGAACCAGATGTTCAAGATGCAAACATGGTTTGTCTTGTTGAAAACATGGCTTACTGCTGAAGATGAAATGCATACTTTGAATGTACCAGGATATCAGCTATTCAGAGCAGACGGTTACCAAAGTGGAAACACAAGACCTCACCGGGGTATTGCATTGTATTTTAAAGAAGGTATCCCTGTTGTTCAAAACAAAACACTCGTTCAACAAGATTTTGAATTGTTCTGACAGAACTTTTGTTTGACATGAGAAGAATAATTGTTGTTACATTGTACAGGTCTCCTTCATGTTCAATAAGTTCCTTGAGAAAACACTTACTCGAATTTGTGTCACCAGTCACATACAATACAGAATTTGTAATTCAAGGCGACTTCAATTCTGATATCTTACAAGAACATACAGTCAGTGCCTTCATTGAAGAACAATTTCATTGCAAGCAAGTTGTTCAGAAAGCGACTCATGATTCAGGATCGCTTATTGATCATGTTTACTCAAACATTGAATCCATCAAAAATGATAGTGTGTTTGGTCAGACCATGCCTTACTTTATTCTGCAATAGCTCATTAAAGAGTCATTCATCACAGATTGTATCTAGAAAACTGACAATAAACAGCTTATGATTTTAAAAAACAACGATATCAATTTGATGTGGTAGTACTCTATTCTTCAACCCACCTGTGTAAAATTATTCCTACTTACTGCATAATGCAGTCAGTCGGAATAAGGCGGTTTATGTCGGAAATGGGTTGACCGCCACTTTTCAGTATATATGTAATCAAACTTGGTAAGGAGACCTATTAAGAGACCACCTAGTGCACAATATTGATCACCATTTCATTCCCCAATATATTGTTTTAAATTACAACACTCCTGTATTAAGAGACCGCCTATGTTAATAATATTACTCTTCCATTGACAGATCTCTTCATAAACTTGGTCTCTCAACACGGGTTTTTACTGCACTTTAATTGTTAACTGACCACATCATTGCATGTTATTATGAACTTTTGTGTATTAAGAATATTTTGTTTTAATTATTACAGTTTGTTATTCATATATTTTTTTTATGCCGCCACCACCAAATGGTGAGGATGCATATAGTATTAGACATGTCCATCCATCTGTTCGTCCTGAACATTTTGAGTGTTTATCTCTTCTCACAGTTTTCAACCGATTGTTTCAAAATTTTACAGGATGCTTATCCATCAAGACATGCCTATCAGTTCGCCAACAAAATCAACCTTGTGTTAGCACAGTTAAGGCCCCTTTTTCTTAACATCTGTGTGGATTGTATTTAATGGGGGCACATTCCACTTTAAACTGTATCCTGCATAATTGGATGTTTCTGATGCTAGAAATGGCGGTTATTGTTATAAAGATCATTAGTGTATTATACATTTTTTTAACTACAACAAAAGGTAAAAATATGAGTTCCCATTTTCCTTACATATTGTGTCATTAAATCTGTCATTTCCACTATATCATCAATAATATTAATATGCTCCCCGTGTGGTTGCCGGGGTAAAATACAACCACAGCAAATCCTGCTAGAGGCAAAGGGGTAGAACCTCACCTTCATGTTCATTTTGTCATTTTTTATCATACCCATTCAAGGTTTTCTTCATGACACCGCATATGCAAATGCGGAAACGTGGCTCCAGCGTAAATGGAGTGCCTACAATAGAATTTGCAGCAACTCTGCAGTTTAGAAGGTTCTAGGCCCATTCTGGATGTAAATGAGCCTGGCATGTTCATCCCTGTTTGGCGCCATATAATCTTTCTTGTGTTGGTGCGCCGTTAAAACCCAATTCAATTCAATTTATTACAAATTTTAAATAAACCCTAGTCATGATTTTAACTTAAAATCTGCATGCATATATTTAAATGAGATGTAAAAAAAAAAAAAATCCAGAATTTAATTATACTCCGCTTTCACAAAGTGAAGTGGTGGCTATATTGAATCACATTGTAAACTCGCGTCATGTAACACGTTTTTGTCGCGTCCTTCATTATAGCCCTGCTTTCATACAGTGAAATGGGGGATATATTGTAATCACTTTGTCCATAACGTCGCATCACGTAACACATTTTTGTCGTGTGCATCCTTTCATGTCGCATCCCGTAACTACCATTTCTGAAACAGTTTTGAATTGGTTCTTCCCAAACTTCATATTCACACAACAACTGATGACCTTATGTCCCTCTACATCACCCATTGTTAATTACCAAATTGACTTTGTTTAAGCGACGGTATTCATCACCTTCAATGATAGTTCTAGTTTTATCTTAGATATTCTACTGTAGCCTAGGGTTAAATTATATATATATAGTATCAGGGCAATATCATCAGCAATTTATAATATGCCAGACTGGTATACTTTAGACTTTTATCTTGTTACCATGGATACAGAAAGAAATGATATTTTTCCTATTCAAATTTCAGCAGTTGATCATTGAAGATTGAGGCACAAATGGTGTAGTTATCACACAAATGCTACATATTATGAAAACATGTTTTGGACTTTTATTTCACAGCGGGAACTTGTCGAATCCACGCGTTACTCTCAATCACATAATCCTGAATTATTTCACTTGTAAATATGATAGAAGCATGATTATGGTCTTATTTTATAGGTACTGCACATAGCTACTAAATGATATGTTATGGATGATGTTGCTAAAAATATTTACTCTCTTCAAGAGTAGCTAATTTTTCATCATATTCACACAGACGTCTTTTTTTTAAAGCCTGTTATACACCTTGATTCAATTGATTTGTGTGTTAGTTTCAAAGTAATGATTTGTCAGACAATTTAAACTAGTTGTTGGTACAGATGAAGAATGTGTTTGGCACATATTGTGTCCAGTATATGCCCATATCAGGTATTTGATATAAATCTCATAATAACATTTTCGAGCAATTTGTGTGCATGTATGTATACTTTTTTGACAGATGTGTAATCATGACAACTCATGTGATAAATAAAAACATGATGTTTTCTGGTGTGTACATGTGCATTGTGTCAGAAGCCACTTGTTTCTGTAAGGAAATATCACAGAGACAGCAGATATCTAATTTGATGTATCTGATATCTCCCATATTGTTGATGTCTCAAATTTAAAGTTGTCAACAACTCATGAATGAAACTTGTATCTATAAACTCTTCTTAATATGTATGTTTAATTTTGGAAAATAATTTGTAAAATTTTGGCACTGTGCCACGTGAAATTTAGATAATTTTCGTAGTGTCCAATCTATTTGTTATTAGGTCTGTGGACCAAGAGACAAAAGGAAAACAGAAAATAATTCTATTTTTTCTCAATTTTAGGGCAATTTTTAATTTGAAAAAGAGGTTTTTCTTTGCTTTAGCATACATCTGCAGTGTAAAAGACAGATGATACAGAAAATCCCATGTTGATATGAGGTTTCATTCAAATTTCAGAATTGTTTGACCGAAGCACCACATATTCAGCTAGATAGTGTATGAATTTTGTATTTTCCATATGGTTCACAAAACATGAGCGAGAAAAAAAACCAACCTAGCTAATTTATGTATTTTATTGTTTTAAATTACTGGTCTTGGCTATACTAAGATATTAAACCAACAACAATGTCTGCTGCCCTGCTTTGAAGCTCAGATGTTGGAAAAGGCTGTACAGTAACCCTATGGGAAAATTAATTGTGGTGTGAGACCAAAAGGTAATAATTGAACCGTAAAATCAAAAATATCGGAAACTTACTTGTCGCCAACCGATAGTGGAATATCGAAAATATTGAATGGTATTATTACACTCCCACACCCCATGTTATGTCATAAATATATATCTATATAGTAAATGTAGTGGACTTGTTATTGCTCTGCTTTGTGTATGATGTATATATGAAGTTCTAGAAACATATTGCCTGGTTGTTTTATTTTTTTATATATAATACTACTCAAAATTTGCTAAGGATCACTTTTATTCTTCCGTATAATTTTATTAGAAATTAATTCACAATAACGATATTAATTGCATTGATACTTCAACAACTACCAAAGGTTTATATATATTATTGGTGCAATATAACCAACATTTAGTAATACACTGAATCAAATAGGACGCTGTGAATTTTAAACAAGGCGATAGTGCTGTGTGTCTCTTTAACATACTTGACTTGATTAGCAAATATACTTTTGGAGAGATGTCATACTGCAGTTGTTATAACAGTTGGACATTGGATACATGTAAACAGTATGTAGACAGATGAATTAAAACATATTTTAAAATGGATTGACTTTTTATTGGTTCCCGAACTATGTAGTGTAGATAAAACATCAAAAAAATAAAAACAACATAATTGGACTCTTTTGTTCTTTATATCACTATACATGGCCTCATAATGTGTTTTAAACTCCCTCACTATGGTTATCTTGAAATAAGGCACTCAAACATATTAGAACAATTCTAATAAGACTCTTGATATATAGAACAAGCAGATTGATCAACGCCAAGTGAATTACTCATCTGCATACAAAAATCTTGTGTAATTGTTAGACGGAAAAGTCCGTCGAATCTTCTCAACTGCACATGATGGCAACACGACTCGCACTTCTTTTCCCAAGAAACCCCAGCACCACCTGGCTAACTGTCTATATCCAACATAGCAATTTTTCCTGAAAGTAAAAGTTGACACACTTAGATGATTATTGCAACATCTCCCTAAAGTTGCATATATACCCTAGCATTGAGGATAAAATTATCGATAGTTCTTTTTGTTTGGCAAACTATTGGAACTCCTTGCACAATACATAATTACATGCTTGAATTGTTACAATAAACAATATTAAATGGGAAGTATCCAAGTCAAGATTTGTTACCTATTCAGACTTTCAATCTAAATTCATTGCATACAGGATCATTAGATTAATAGCCATAAATAAAACACATATTGATGTCAAATCTTGCATAGCGTGTGTGTATAAGCGTTTATTTATCCTCGCTGTATTGCACTAAGCATTTTAGCGAGCAGACCTCGGTTTAAATTCTCATCCGAAGGACTGGTAAGGTAGGAAATACTTTTATGAAATATTTCGGTAATTAACCCAAATTCGGTCCTGGCTGGGATTGAACGCACGATCCCTGGGTTACTAAGCCGCGATGCTAAACATTACACCACGGCAGTGCAACACTTGATAGTATGACAACATGTGGAACTAATAACTTGCTCATTATCATCAGTCACAGCTCTGTTCCCATATTGCTGTTGGTATGTCAATAGAGCAGTCTCCAAACTAAATTCGTCAAGACAAACGGCATAAAACCCAGGATGCTCTGTAATACAATCGATATGTATGCCTCGTTTCATCTCAAAAGAGTCCATCTTCAACTTTACGTTCTCTATTTCATGGCAACACTGGCTCTCATTTTCAGTCACCATCACCACACAAACATGTGCACCTGAAATAAACATACACAAAACATTGTAGGTCTAACCATTGGTTTCTTGTTTGTGATTATATTGACGGGAATGTAATTTCCAATTCCAGCTTACAGGAGTTCTATAATTTATTTAAAAGTGAAACTATTTTTAGTAAAGTCTACCTGTAAGCCCCGAAAAGTGTAGTTGACATTGAATAGTTCATGAATAATTTAAAATAGTACTTTACAACACGCAAACACTACTATTTAATCGAATTGAATTGAATTGGATTTTATAGTCGCACCAACAGCTAAGGTCATATGACGACTTTCCAGCTTCCATTGGTGGAGGAAGAACCCAGGTGCCCCTCCGGGCAATTTTCGTGCACGGGCGGGCACCTGGGTAGAACCACCGACGTTCCGCAAGCCAGCTGGATAGCTTCCTCACATAAAGATTCCTAGGCCCCTGAGGGATCGAACCTACAGCGGTGAGGGGCAAGTGATTTCAAGTCAGAGACGTTAACCACTCGGCCACGGCCCTGTTCGTCATCCGAATCGTCATCAGGTTCGGAGAATGATGAAGACGAGCAATACAAATCGCTCTCAGAAACTGAAACATCTGAGTCGCTGTTCGCCATTGTTGATTGTATCTGGGGCATCTGTGTGACGTCATCGCCGAAGGTGGACTTCGGGTAAACTCGTAATATTCCGGAATTTGTTCCGTTGATTTCCGTAAAGGTGTGCCGTGTGATATATGGAAACGTAATAATAACGTGGTTCGGCTGAGATTTTAATCGTGAGAAATATATCAATAGTTTTTATACAAATAGATCTATCAAATAAATATAAGTTATAAGGGTATTAAAGTGCTCCTTTAAACATGGCTGCCAGTGGCCATCTTTGTTTACATGTAGCGACTACTCCTCTGAAACTTCTTGACGGATGTTCATGAAACTTCACAGGAATGTTGCTCTTGATGTCTATTTGATCCTAGAAAAATTTCAGGCTGGCCGAAATTCAAAATGGCAACCACGATAAAAATAGATTTAAAATAAATATATTTGTAGCGACTACTTCTTGAAAACTGTAAGTGATATTGATATGGGACATTTTCTAAAATGATCAGCATGACATGACATTTAAACATGGCCGCTAACGGCCATCTTTGTTTACATGGAGTTATATAATAAAAACTTGTAGCGATTACACCTCTGAAATTACTCGACGAATGTTCATGAAACTTCACAGGAATGTTGCTCTTGATGTCTAGTTGATCATAGCACAATTTCAGGTCGGACGAAAATTCAAGATGGCCACCACGGCTAAACATAGATTTTTAAAAACAAGTTTGTAGCGACTACTTCTCGAAAACTGTAAGTGATATTGATCGGAAATTCAAAATGGCCGCCACGGCTAAAAACAGATTTTTAAAAAATATTTTTTTTCTAAAATGATCAGCATGACCTGATGTTGATCCTTGTCGAAAATTATTTTGTATCAAAATTAAACCTGGGCACCAGTGGCCATCTTTGTTTACATGGTAAAACTTTTTAGTGACTACTCCTCTGAAACTACTAGACAGATTTTCATGAAACTTCACAGGAATGTTGCGCTTGATGTCTAGTTGATCCTAGCACAATTTCAGGTCGGACGAAAATTCAAGATGGCCACCACGGCTAAACAGAGATTTTTAAAAACAAGTTTGTAGCGACTACTTCTCGAAAACTGTAAGTGATATTGATATGGGAATTTTTCTAAAATGATCAGCATGACAAGATGTTGATCCTTGCCGAAAATTATTTTGATTCAACATTAAACATGGCTGCAAGTGGCCATCTTTGTTTACCTAGAGTTATATAATTAAAACTTGTAGCGACTACTTCTCTGAAATTACTCGACGGATATTCATGAAACTTCACAGGAATGTTGCTCTTGATGTCTAATTGATCCTAGCAAAATTTCAGGTCAGCCGGAAATTCATGATGGCCGCCATGGCTAAAAATATATATTTCAAAATACAAGTTTGTAGCGCCTACTGCTTGAAAACTATAAGTGATATTGATATGGGACCTTTTCTAAAATTATCAGCATGTCATGGCGTTGGTCCTTGTCGAAAATTGTTTTGATTCAATGTTAAAGCTACAGAGTCCCTATATCAATCGATTTCTTCTTTGAAGGCGTGTCTTTATTTGTAACTTCATGTTCACCAGCTCATGTCGAAATCGGGTATTTAAGCGAGCAAATATAGCGAAGGAAATCATTTACAGTATATACATCGACCAGTGCACATCGTACCTATACACAGGTAACAGTAATTTTTACAAAAAAAAGGTTAGCTTCTTCCGGGGCTCGAACACACGACCTTCTGATTTCAAGTCCTCTGCTCTATCCACTGAACTACGACGCTACTTGAGAAAATAGTATACTAACTACCATATATTAAGAGGCAAAATAACTTAACATATTTGAACGCAACTAATGATGGATCAATAAATATGCAGTCCATATTGTCGCACGTGTAAATTAACATTGCCTGGTGTAATACTGTATCTTATCAATATGAAACTAATACTTCGCCTCAAATCCACCATATCTCGACTTGTTATTTAGCGCTTTATGAGTTTGTGTGCGCGCTCTTGTTATAACGTAATGCCTATTTAGTGTTAAAAATGCTACAAAATACCAATAAATAGCAGTGGTCTAGAGGTTCAGCGTACATCTTTCAAATCTTACAAGTGCAAGGCTGTGGTTCAAATCCCGTTCCGGGCAACTATTTTTTTATCACATATATTCTGGAGCCGTATATTTATCGATGTTACCTGTACGGAGGCTAAATAAAAATGTGAAATTTTACGTATCGATTTCTCCTTATATACCGACTTTTGGGGTGTTCGTCGATTTGAAACTACTTCACACGTGACTCATTCATATTCATGAGTTATTACCAGTTAAAATAGGGACTGTACAGCTTTAAACATGGCTGTCAGCGGCCATCTTTGTTTATGTAGAGTTATCTAGTAAAAACGTGTAGCGACTACTCCTCTGTAACAACTCGACGGATTTTCATGAAACTTTACAGGAATGTTGCTCTTGATGTCTAATTGATCCTAGCAAAATTTCAGGTCGGCCGGAAATTGAAGATGGCCGCCATGGCTAAAAATAGATTTTCAAAATACAAGTTTGTAGCGACTACTTGAAAACTATGAGTGATATTGATATGGGACTTTTTCTAAAATGATCAGTATGACGTGATGTTGATCCTTGTCAAAAATTATTTTGTTTTGACATTAAACATGGCTGCCAGCGGCCATCTTTGTTTACATAGAGTTATATAATGAAAACTTGTAGCGACTACTCCCATGAAACTACTAGATGGATTTTTCATGAAACTTCACAGGAATGCTGATCTAGCTATCAAAAATCTATCAGTAGATCTTCGAGATCATTGACCTATTGTTGTTTTTTTAATTCTTTGATTTTTTTTTTTTTATGGATTTTTTGTGATTTTTTTGTTTGAATTTTTTTATTGATTTGTTTTTGATTAATTGATTTTTTTTTAAATTATTATTTTTTGTTTTGATTTTTCTTCTTTTTTTTTTTCTTTCTTTTTTTAGCTCTATGTTGGACCAGTCAGACCAGTAACAGAGGAGTTATGGCTCTTGATTTAGTTAAACATGCTATATTTTGCCTCGTTAATACGGTAGGGCCTTCATTTTTCATCTGATCTTTACCAAACTTTACCAGATTCTTTAGTTATGGCGCTTGATTGAGTCAAAAAGCTGTTTTTTGCCCGAAACTTAAAAAAAATGTAAATGGCAGTCACTCGCTTCATTGATGTTATAACAGCCATGTTAGCCAGTAGAGCGTCCACAGGCCCTCTTGGGCCTCTTGTTTCAATACTATAACACTTAGAGATGTGGATACATCTTAGGATAGCGATGTCGCGTACCAAAATAAGGTCATTGTGACCTCTGTGTCATAGAAAATGCTTGTCCGGACCGTATTTTCAATACTATAACACTTATATATATGTATTTTGGGGGTTCTGCTGTAAAAAGTTTTGTTAGCCTCTTCGACATATGAAATGGTACCTACTTACTCAAGTTTGATTTTTTAAAATCTGAAAAGTATGTACTAGAAATAAAAAACCTCAAATATGAAAAATTAAAATGGTACCTACTTACTCAAGTTTGTTTTTTCTAATTTCTGAATTCCTAGTTGTACAGAAAGTAGAACCTTTTAGAATAGGGGTAGTGAAGATTGCAAGTTTAATTTTTTTTTATAGTTATCAAAATTACACCTAAATTAACAATTTTCCGACCTTGAATACAACGGTGGTGGATCGTACTCATACACATTACTAAAACAATTCATGACACACTTTTTAGACTTTTTTGTAAGGTTGCCATTGCTTCCTTTCTTCCCTGCTCCACTAGTTCTTTTTTTTGAACTTCACTAATTTGAAGTTTCTTTTTTTTGATATCCTGTTTCAAATTATAGTATCTTTCCAGTTCATCTAAAATCAACTTAAACTCTTGTTCTGATATTTGTGCATCACTCAACGCTTTTGATATTAACTGCTTTATACTATTTAACTTAGACTCTGCCAAAGTTTTTATTTCATGATGTTTTTGAGCTTTTGCATTAAGCTTGCATCTGATAAAATTAATACAAACACCTGTAGCCTCCACATACTATTGCTGCTATTTCCAAAGGTAACACAACTGGAACAACAAATCCAATCCCAGCCATAATAACACCTGCAGATATCAAGGTAGTGGCAATTCCATCTGTAATATTAATACCACGTTTATATTTTTTATAAAGTGACTGACGTATATCTCGTTCTGTAATTAACTTTCGTTCAATCTCTGAAATTTTTTGTAATCTATAATTTTGTCCGTCTTCTACTGGCAACTCAGGATATAAACTTGGTGCTGTCGGTTGCTTCATTTTTTTATTTATTAATAAAAAATTAAATTAATTCAATTAATAATGATGCCACCGTATTTACAGCGGTAGCGTTAGCAACCTTGCATACAAAGTTAACAACAGAACCAGCACCAATCTCTAAAGGACTATCAAAGTTATCATGATTGCGTGGGATGATGTGAAGCGTTATGCCATAATTTGGTTGTTCAACACCATTAACATAAACTATTACAGTTACGTCACCAACTAATCGGTCACATGCTAAACCTATTCCCATAATCCGTCCACGGCGTGTCATTACATGCCCCACATTTGATTCTGCCCCAATGTTACCAAATGAGAGTATTCTATTCAACATAACTGGGCCCTTAGCCTCCGCAAATATTGTTATAATCCCATATTTAAGATTATCAACTCTATTTTTCAAATGATTAAACTGGTTAACAAAAGGCACAACTCGCCTATATAAATCTTGAACATCATTTATCAAAGCCTCTAAGTCTTCTGTTTTTTTAGGTCTTGTTGGTCCAAATATACTCATTGTTTTTTTTATAAAAATATATTTTTTAAATAATTTCTAAAACACAACTCATAGGCAAACCGTGATTATCTATCTTGTTGCCATACTCATCTCTGACTTCTATTTTTAATTCAGAAATTGCACCATTCGTAAGACTGTGATATTGAGGATAACAACGTGTATATACAATATCTCCAAACTGCTTATTTACTACAGGAATAACCCCTATAATAGTGCTTGGCGCACCATTGAAATAATTATTACTCGTATTAACTTGTTTCAGATGAACATAGAGCTGTTTATAAGGAGCTAAATCAATTAATTGTTTACCAATATGAGTACCTTTTGACCATTCCCTGTTTTTGAATCCCAGCATTTCTGAAAGACCGCGTGATAATCGTACCTCTGCTGGTGTCTCTAAAGAGGCTATACCACTCTGCGCATCAGCGGTTAGGGTAATATTTAACACTTCAAAAATATATGCCAACTGGTGAAAGTTATAGAGTCCGGCTGGTATATGATATGTGTGGTCTGGTTTTTTTTCTTTTTATGACTTCATGATTAATATTATACCAACCGACAGTGTATGTAAAACTTTTTAATCCAACGCGCTTAGTTCCATCTCTATTATCGATATACTGTTGTAAATTAATAGAGTTGTCTATGTTTGAAATTGTATGAAACATTTTTTTTAATATATATATATAAAAACACAAATAAAAATGATTTCTAAAGAATTCAAATATAACCCGGATGCTCAATATTCAAATACTTTTAGCAAAAAAGTGATAGATATAATAAATCAAAACATAGTCATTACATCCAACGGTAAATGCTTTAAAGCATCATTTCCAAATGTCTTTGAAAAATACAAATTCCCATACGTTAAATCAGATGCTTATAGTCCAACGCTGGGGAACAGATTGGATGTCATTTTGGCAGAATCAGTTGAATTTTGCTATTTGGTGTGCGACAACTGGATGTGGCATTGATTTCAACAACCATCTAAAAGCTGATGCCCTGGTTGGTTCGTTATTTCGATTTCATGTCTATTACCAAGTCAGAAGAATATTATTTGAAATGAGTGTAGCAATGCCGCAAGACTCAAATTGGAATGCGTTTAGTAACACATATAACCGAAACGCATACGACAGAATATGCAAGGAGTTTAACGTTGACTTAAATTCAGACTGGAGACAGAAACAAAGCTATAATGATGGTCTAGGAACAATTTATAATTACTGGACAAATATTGGCTATCATCCTTTGATAAATACTGTATACGACAACAAAACGATGAGTTTTACAGTCTATGAGAGTGATAAAACATACCACATTTATTACATTGCACAAGGATCTGAGGCTGACAATAGCTGGTCTACTTTTATACTAGATAATTCATCTGGATTTACAAGAGCAGGAGTAGAACGTATCAATGACAGCATAAGAACATACTGCTGGGCAATACTTGGCTCACAATAACAAACAAGAACAGATATACATGGAACTGGAAAGGCGTTTGATGCACAAAATCAATTTTTAGCAAATGTAGAGGACGCAATAAATAGCCCCATCGACTTGCTCAGTCAAATTTCAAGATATGAAAACACCCTAAAATATGCAAGAAGTAAAGTAAATTTTGTCTATGGAAGTGGATTGTACATGTCTCCGAGTGACATGGAATTAAGAATTGGAACAATACAAGACTACAGTAATGAAAGTGTAATAGCAACCGATGCACAAGCATTAGGATTGAATAATGATGTAAATGTAAAACCAGTGCCACCAAAAATTATTCAACCTTTTCAAGGCACCACAACAAAGAAATTTTTACCGGAACATTCTGACTGATAAATCAATACATAAAACTGTGGAACATAACCCACCAGAAATACAAAAAATAGCGATTGAACACAAAGAAAACAAAACAACTATAATTGTTGGTACTATAGTAATAGGTCTTGCTGCATTACTTATCTACGAGATTTACTAAACCACTCTTTGGCTGCCACATACAACAACCCGGAAACAAACACAAGCAAAGCCCATAGATTGTTACCAAGCCAATTAATAACATTACCTGTTGCAGATAAAAGCCATGATACTATTGCAACAATAACTCCTGGAAGTGCTGCAGCAGCTTTACCAGCTAAATTAGCAAGAAGTTTACCAAGATTACTTAGTTGTTTTTTTATCCAGTCTTTTACACTTGATGGATCAGGCTTTGGAGTTGGAACAGGTGTAGTCCCTCCTCCCGTTGTAGGAATAATGGTCTCAACTAATACCCCAATAATCATACCAAACGCAGTCAAAATACTAACAATAGTAATACCTTGCTCTCTAAACAAGGTTTTGATCCTCTCACCAAGAGTTGTATCCTCGTTTAACATTTTGTTTATTGTCTCTTTTATCCTGCTTACTTGGTTACGGAAAGCTTCTCTGTTTTCACTGATAACATCCATCCTTGCACCTCTCTCAACTTCAAGGTCTTTGATGCGGTCGCTAATTCTTTTTATCTGGAATTTATCATCGTCAGTCTTAGCTTGTTCTAACTTTTGTTTTTCTCTTGTCATGTCTATCAAGTTGTGTGAGTTTTGCCAAGTTACTGGTGAGTTCTTCCTTGACAGTTGTCATAGCTTTTACTATTCCATCCATTTCACGCTTGTCTATATGTGTTTGTGTTTCAGCATCAGGACGCTCATCCACATCATAAAGAGCACTTTCCATTGACTGTGCTGTGTTATCAATAATATGTGAAAAATCTGTGTTATGTGGTTGACTGTCCTCCTTGAATGCTACTTTCCCTGTCCGATATTTTTATATTTCTTGTAATGAAATAGCATCCACATTATCTGGTAAATCATTTCTTGTGCCTGTTATATTCAATTGCCAAAGAACCAAGAGCAAGAAATGTAAAAGAACCTTGCTTGGAAGTTATTCTAATTTCTTTATCACCAAACAACCACCAGTATAATGTTTTACCATCAGATGATACTTTAAACTGGTCATAATCCATTTTGTCCGGTGCCATTTTATATCGTTTTCCTATTTCATCATAAAAGGATTTTACAAGATTTTTTTTGTGTGCTTCAAGTTGGGATTCTTTCAGCCTCCCTCCAAGGTCAGCAAGATGATCGTTTTTATTAAGAAAACTTCTTTGAACAGGCTCGTCTGGAAACATAGGTAAATCATCCTCAAAGTATTCATCATAATCATCTGGATCGTACTTAGGATTGTCTTATTCAAATCCTCCTTCAGCCATTGTTTATTTTATTTAATTTTAAAAAATATATTTAAAAAATAAAAACAGTCGGCATACGGAAACAAACTCAACCCACATAGAAAACTAAGAGAACCTCATGGTGCCAAGGGCATCCGCACAAGTGTAGTAATAACTAATAATCCCTCAACAATAGACCAAAACCAGCAACTGCTTGTGAGATTTCCAAATCTAAGTACTAATGATGTGATAGTTCCACGTACTGCTCGTCTTGCCGTTGAAATAGAACTTAAAAGCAGAACAGACGCCAACGCTACTATATACCAAAATCTGGGTAGAACAATTGTAAAAAAAATGACAATAAGAATAAGTGGCAATGAAGTCATGTCAATAGATGACAGTGATATATATCATTGTTATGTAGATTTATGGAAAAGCCCTACTGAACGAGTAAACATAGCTTACCAATGTATTGGTAAAGCAAACATGTTAAAACATAGAACTGGTGCGAGAGATGCTTCCTCAGACACCGAAGATGAAGCTATAGCAGCAGCTTATAAAAATAGATTTTGTATTCCACTGGACTTTGAAATGTTAGAAAGTCATATGCCATTTTATCAAGCGGGGCTTGGTGATAGGTTAGAATATGAATTAACGTTTAACGATTATAACAAAGCTATCAAAAGCAGTGATGCTGATGCATATTATGTAATAAGAAATATCTGCTTGGAATTTGTTATGGTTAGTGATGTTGAATTAGCCAGACAAATAAGACAGCAAATCAATGGTAAGATAGAATTTATGTATGATCGTATCTTGCGACATAGAAAAATAATAGCAAACAAATCTGAAACCCTTTGGAATATCAACATTAATGTACCAGCACAGAGCATGAAAGGTATTCTAATGCTGTTTGAAGACCCAGAAAGAACAAACACGGAATCCTTTTACAACCCAAAGATTGAAAAGGTTGAAATGACAATAGAGGGAGTACCAAATCAGTTGTATAATCAGGGTATGAAGGCATATCAACATTGGGATGAAATTAACAAATAGTTTGCCTTGACATCAAAAAGAAACAAAGAGACAGAAATAGTAGCGAGGGACTTAAACTTTACCAGTGTTTCTCTTGAGACCTATCTAACAAAATCATATGCTTTGTGGCTTGACCTTAGAACATGTGATGACAATTTATTATACGGCAGTGGAAGAAAAATAGAAAATGGCAGTGAAGGCATAACGATACTAATAAATAAAAAAGCAGATGCAGATCAACCTTTAAATATTTATCTATATACACTTCTCAAAACTGCTAACTACACCGCTACGTTTTGGGTTATATACACTTCTCAAAACTGCTAACTACACCGCTCACGTTTTGGGTTATATATATCGATGGGTTGAATGTTTTTCAATAAAATAAAAAGGAAATACCAATTCAATCATTTTTACATCATTTCATTTTATTTTTTTCATGGGCAATGCTAGAACTAAACCACAATAAGCAATTACAAACGACCCATGTAAACACTAAAGTCACACTTTTCATTTCTTGTTCATAAAAGTGTGACTTTAGTGTTTACATGGGTCGTTTGTAATTGCTTATTGTGGTTTAGTTCTAGCATTGCCCATGAAAAAAATAAAATGAAATGATGTAAAAATGATTGAATTGGTATTTCCTTTTTATTTTATTGAAAAACATTCAACCCATCGATATATATAACCCAAAACGTGAGCGGTGTAGTTAGCAGTTTTGAGAAGTGTATAACCCAAAACGTGAGCGGTGTAGTTAGCAGTTTTGAGAAGTGTATAATACAAGATGCGCAAATCAATTTCGAAGATGGAAGATTCAAAGAATCACGATACTAAATATCCTAAATATTCACACAGTGCTATTATCTGTGGTCAGACAGGCTGCGGCAAAACACAGTTTGTTCTTGACATAATTGAACAAGAGTATGTTGGAGTTTTTGAACATATAATTATATTGTGTCCAACCATAGAGTGGAACGAGGCTTATCAAAATAGATCTTGGATAGGAGATGTAAGACACCCAAAAGATAAAAAAAAAAAAAGATTGTCAATCCCGTTAGCAACGGCAAAGAAATGTTACAAGAACTGTTGCGTTTTTTTTTCAACCAATATGCTGGCAAGCCCACATTATACATTATTGATGATTGCTCAGCCACAAAAGAATTAACAAAGAAAAAGGATACGTTATCAGAGTTGGCATTCTCTGGCCGTCACGCCAAACAATCAGTGTGGGTTATTTCACAGAGATATAATTCTGTATTAAAAGATTTAAGGGAGCAAGCAAAATGGTTGTGTATGTTTTACACCAAGGACAGAGATAGTTATGAAAATTGTTTGAGAGAAAATGATGTTATTCCGACGCTGGAAGAGAGAACCAGAATAAGAAAAGCTTTAGCAAAGACTAAATATTCCAAGTTAATTTTGAGGACTGACCAACCAACTGGTTATTGGGTTGAATAATTTCTAACAGCAATGCTTTTTTTCTAACAGCATTGCTTTGTTGCTAATAGTAATACTAACAGCAAAGTAGCAATACTGACATGAAAATATAATGAAAATATCAGAAAATACAGCAATGCTTATAGCATTGCTCATAGTAAATTAGTAATGCTTATAGCATTGCTCATAGCAAAGTAGCAATGTTAATAGCAATGCTTGCAGCAAATTTACAATGCTAATAAAAAATAGCAATATTAATAAAAATGCTATTAACAATACTAACAATTACTAGTTGCATGAATATCGCAGCTGGTTGTTTTGTGTTTTATGTTTATTTCAAGATAAAAAATAAAATTATTAATATAAAAATGAATGCGGAAGAACTATTACAAGATATATCAGAAGGTTTTACGGAACATGATGAATCAAAGCAACAAGAAACAAAAAAAAGAAAGATTATCAGCCATAGTGGCTGGCGGCGTTAGTCGTCAATATTTGGGTAAAGACATACAACTCACAAATATAGATAGCATGCCCCCGGATGAAATTAACAAACTTTACTGCAGATATGAAGCAAGGCTTGGGGCAAGTATGACCAAGACTTAAGGCAATTCTTTTATTAACTTGTATGTGATGGGAGTATCAAAATATTTTAATGTAACCAATCCACCAAAGCTGATAGAAGATTTGGAGGTAGACCCATTTATTAATCATGCTTTGACAAGTGCTTGTTGTGAGTTGTTTTACAGGTATGGAATGTGCTTAGCACCATTTACAGCAATACTGACAACTGTTAGACATATTTTTTTTAATAAAAATAAAAATATAGATAATATAAATGATGGAGAACCAAGACAGTGAAGTTATACCTGTGCAAAAAGTAAAAAATCCAAAAAGAAAAGAAGCTGGAAAAAAAGGAGCAGCGGCAAGAAAGGCAAATCGTTTGGTAGAGCAAGATGCAAATCAAGATGCTGCAAAGCAAAATGAAATAACAAAAATAACAATAGATGAAGAGGAACCAGAAATCAAAATAAACGTATACAAAAATTATATTCCACCGTGTCTGGTTTTATTAGTAGGCATTGCTGGGTTGGGTTTGTATATTTATAACAAGAAATCTGCTACGCAACCTGTGCAACCTGCTGCTGTTCATGTTGCACCAAAAGACCCGTTTGATTGTTTTTAATAATTTATTTAAAAAAATAATATAAAAAATAATATAAAAAAATGGCAACAAGTATTGACGGAAAACAAATTGCAAATATGATGTATCACGCTGGAGTGGAAACACTTCTAACTGTTAGATATTCTGAGATTGGCAGAAAACTACTAAAAGACCAGCCCCTAAAGTAGATTTTAATATGGTAGATGTTGGGATGCTGTCTGTGGATATAATGTTAGCAATGGCTACAAAGGATATGCTGATTAAGCAAGGTATTATTCCTGCAGGTATTATGAAATAATTAAAAAAATATATATATAAAAAATGGCAAGTGCAGTAGCAATGATGATAGGTGGCGCATTAACAAATGCATTGGCATTTAGCGGTTCAAATTATTTCTTTTCAAAAATGGGAAGTCATTCAGATGAGGAAAGACAAAGGCATGACAAAGCAGTGGAACAATTGAACGCAGCACAAGCGGCGTGGAATAAAAAAAGAACAGAGAGATTAGATTTTATTAATAAGCAACTGCAAAAAGAGCATCATGCAGAGCAGACTTTTGATGATGTAGACCAGGCTATGAAACAGTATTATTACATAACTGGCAAACATTTGCTTTTGGAACCGGAGCCTAAGTTGAGTGATTTCTATACACCATCTCCGGATCAACAGAATAGAGAAATTACGTTTATTGTGGTGGGCATGGCTGCAACTGGATTTATGGCGTACAAATTGAGTTCATAAAAAAAAGTTGAAAACTATAATTACTTTGAAATAACCTTTGAAAAGACTAAGTCATATGCATGATACCTTTTTTTCTTCTTTTTTTTTACATGGTTTCAATCCAAGTGGTCGCATATAATATGGTGGTTTAGCACTCTTCTCTAATTTATTTTTGAGATGATCAGGCGCCCATACTTCACCGTTGTCTAATAATGTTAATACCATGGATGGACCATATTCAGTATCTACTATTTTCGTATCTGTAATAGTGTATATTTTATTTATTTCCAAGTCTGTCCATTTCTTTGTGCTATATTGATTTTGCTCTTAGAGCAGTTCATCAAATCGTGTAGTTGTGATTTCCATTTTTTCTTTATAGTTATATAAAGTTCAATCTTTAGTAGAAAAAATGGAAAAGATTTATTACAGCCCAAAAGGATTTTGGAAAGGTTACTCAGCAGTTAAAAAATTAGCAAAAGAGGCTGGTGTCGGTAAAAAACAGGCCTTAGAATTTTTAAAAAAACAAGCTGTGTGGCAGATTTATTTACCTGCGCCAAAGAAAATAATTAGACCCAGGTTTGATGTTTCTGCTAAGAATGGAGTGCATCAAGCTGATTTGGTATTTCTGCCGCATGATACTTTTAGACGCAAGACATATAAATATGCGTTGACTGTGGTTGATATTGCAAGTAGATACAAAGAAGCAGAGCCACTGACTTCCAAGGATAGCATAGAAGTTGCTAAAGCATTTGAAAAAATATACAGTCGGCATCTGAAATATCCAAAGTTATTACAAGTGGATCCAGGCAGAGAATTCATGGGTGCAGTATCGCAGTTGATGGCGATACACAAAGTAAATATCAGACGAGGCAGAACAGAAATACACAGAGACCAAGCTATAGTGGAAAGATTTAACAGAACATTAGCTGAAAGATTGTTTGGTTATCAGTATGCTAAGGAAATAGATTCACAAAAACGTAATAGAGAATGGGTAAAGAGATTACCAGAAGTTGTCAAAGCCATAAATGTGGAGACAAAAAAGCCCCCTCCTGTTGAAACAAAAATATTAAAAGGTGATCCTATCTGTATGAATGCTAGTGTAAGATATTTATATCAACCCGGGGAACAAGAAGGTGGAAGACGCAGAGCAACTGATCCAATGTGGAGTGTAGATATTCACAAGATTAAAATTTATATGGTGACGCAAGGCATAAGAGTTTATTATTTGAAATTACCAGCGCCACAGAGAGGATTTGTCAAAGAAGAACTACTTATTGTTCCTGCTGATACCCAAATTCATAAGTTTTTATAGAAACCATATGCATCAGTTTAATTCCATCTTCTCGAATGTATTTTTTAGTGTAAAATGGTGACAGTGTTACTTTGTTTATTGTTATGCCGTATATTTGATGAAGCATCGTGCGTATCATATTCATATCATGGGTGAATTTTTTCTTGTTAAACAATGCATCCTTGTAGTTTTCAAAGTTTATATTTTTTTCGATTACGTATTTTTTTACACCCTTTGCTTTTTTAATGAGTTGTTCATCCGCTCTCAAAATAGAATATAGCTTGGGTCTTAATCCAACATACTCAGCAATAGCAACACCAGCACATTCGTCTTTCATTTTACCCAATACTTTTTTGTTTGTATCATCGTGCATTGGATGGTTTTGCGGATAATCACTCAAATCATACTCATCTTTCATTTCAGTCATGTCTTTGTACACATCTTCTGTTTTGATTTCTACCAGCAAGCTGTCAGTGTCTGTGTATAATAAAGTACAGTCATTTCCATACCTTTTCTTTCGGGTATTATAGTACCAATCATACATCATGTACTTTGATAAATCCAGTACTGCCATCCCAACATAGATTGGTTTGTTTAATGTTAATTTTGTTTTGTTTACATGTATTGCTGACAATTCATCTGAAAATTTTATACGCCTGTTAAAGTTGGGTTTGGCTAGTATTTTTCTTATCTTTTCATTTTCAGAGCCGTCAGTTCTGACTAGTTTTATATCAGTCCGCTTGCGTAAATTTTCCATTGTTTTGCCAAACACAGAGTTGTTCATAAGTTTATAAAAAAAAAAATCAAATTGTGATTTAACTTTTTTCCTAAGTTCTGTGTTTAGGTTTATGTATGATGCCATCCATGGTTTTTCATTAAATTCTAATACTCTGTGTATTTTCTTTAGTTTCATGCCTAAAGATAAATACAGTTCCAGGTTTTTGTAATGTAATACATATTTTTCTTTGTCCATAAGATTGGGAACTAGTTGTTCTGTAGTTATCATGCTATTATTTTCCAACAAATCTGTCTGGTATTCAGACAACCATTCTTTTTTCACTGCTAATTTTTCCGGTGCAAGCGGATAGTCATTGTGAGCTTCATGGAGTTCTTTGGGATATTCCAAATCAACCCTTAGAAAATATCCTTTTCCTTCTTTTGGCTTTGGCAACGTTTCTGTTTCCACCCATTTAAAGCCAGAATATGGAAGTGGCTGACTCATTGCCCATCCAGAAGTTGTTTTCCTCGTTAGGGTTATAATCAGCTACATATGGATTGTTTGCTTTGGCATATCTTTTTGATACCATACTTATGCCACCTCGCATTCCTTTTTCTACAAACAAGTGCATGTCAATGTCTGTCAAAAGTTCTAATTCTATTTTTGAATTGTTAAGTAAAGCATCCCAAGATAATCCAGGTGCTGTGTAGTAATGCAAGGGATCGAGTTTATATGCATTCATGCATGTTTTTCTGATAGTTTGAAATACATCTGCTAACAAAGTTACATCCGTTTTTAGATACAAATCATGATAGTCTCCAAGAGTTTTACAGTTAAACTCTTTCCATATTTTTTGAGCGTATTCGTAATCTTCGGGACTTATACTTTCATCTGAGAGACTACTGTAAAACTTTTCTATAGGTGGTAATTGCGTTTCCTTAAATCTTTCCATACTGTCCATATATTGGTATGGATAAACACCTTTTCGTAAAAGTAAATCTGTTTGTTTTCCAAACTGATTTTTGGTAATTTTGAAATCAGATTTGTCTGTTGCTTTAACCAATTTTTCCAGAGACGAAGCCATAAACTGAAAGCTATCCAAGAACCTAAGTTGTCCTATGCTAAATGATATGTATTTTTCAGCATTGTTTGGGATGCATGTAATATTACCTGTCATTTTATGTATTTTTTGCATATCATATCCTTTGAGGTTGTGAAATATAACAGGTATAGGTGTTTTGCCAGGTTTTAGTTTTAGTTTTAAGTTGCAGTTTTTATGTGCTGCGCCTCTGTATTCTCCAGTAAAATGGCAGTGGTCTCTTACTTTGCCGTTTTTACCGCATTTCCTACCTATTTCATTCTCGCATATCCAGCAGTCTGTTGCTTTTTCATAATCTTCCTCATTTTGTTGTGTCATGATTAATGGCTTTGGGTGAGCAAATATTTTATTAATGTTGCTCTTCTCACATTCTAGATGTTTTAAAAACTTTTCAACAGCATCTTCACCTCTGTAAATAACAGGTTCTTCAGCTTTGCCATCATATCAGACAACCTGGTATCCAAAACTACAAGCTTCGTGTACATTTTGAATTTCAGATTTCTTTCCAAATTGTTTTAATTGTGGTTTAATTATACTCTCAAAATCAGCATAATTATATTGTACAAGGCACAGGCATATGATTTTGAGGATTTTTAAATTGTGTGTGATTTTTACCTATTTGCGGCATTTCTATTCTGCAAGAATTTTTGTTGATACCATCACAGTCTTCTCTGTGTTTGGTAAGTAGTCCTTTTCCAGAAAAGCCTGAAGGCAACGATCGCAGAAGTAAGTTCGACCTTAATGTTCGTTTTGCTCATAGAGCAGTCTATCCAGATTTTTAATCCAGCAATAGTGATATTTTGTTATTTTTGTTGGTTTGTCGGGATAATCATCAGGGTCATAGTTGTCATCTATGATTCCTTCTTCATTATTTGGATCATCTTTATTTTCATTTTCAACCTCAGTGTCTTCAGATATTAAGAGCAGATTAATTCGCTCAATATCTTTTGGTTGTTCTGATATTTTATATGGAAAAACAATTACCTTTTTTATTTTTTCCTGTTGTGATATATCCATAAACGTTGATAGCAAGGTTGTTTTGTTTCTCTACTTTGGAAATTTGAGAAATTGGAGTGGGAAAGTCAATACCATCCATATTCAACTTACCCATATGCTTTTTATAACTAGATATCCTTTTTGGATTATTTTTATTAGGCCACAAAGCAGAAACCAATGCCACTTCCAAGCACTTATTATCTTCATTCTTGACATTAATTATTGCTTTTTTGTCAGCTAATGCTTTAGATAGAGGAATATATGAATAACCTTTTAGTGGTTCATACTTTGCAATATTCAAATAAAACTTAACACAGTGATCCATCTCCAATCCTGAACCTCCATTTATATGTCTTTCAAGGCCCTCTTGTATCTTTGCAGATGATTCATCGTAAAACTCATTTATTTTTTCAAATCTTAACATTACCTTCCGCTCACTATATAAAGCTGCCGTCTGGACGTGTTTTTTGGTAGCACCATCGTCTTTATTTAAATTTATAGTAAGACCGAATTGAAAGTATAATCCTTTTTTATTTTTGCAAACTCTGCTATCTCTTTATGTATTTGTTTTGTGATAATGGGTTTTCCATCATGAAATAGTTTTAAAGGGTCTTTGTATTCCTCGACAGGCGCCTCGTATGCTTTAAAATAACCACATTTCGGTTTATCTACCAGTTTTAATTCTGGAAAACTTCTTGATTTTCTATCATTAAACTCTTTCAGTTCATTTATAACATTTTCTTGTAATTTAGCATATTTCTGCTTTTGTTCATTTATAACATTTTCTTGTAATTTATCATATTTCTGCTTTTCTCGTTTACGTTGTTTTTTAGCACGTCGTCTTTTGAGTAAATTTTCTAATGTTTGAGATTTAACCTCTGGAGTTTCCTTTGGAACTTCACGGGGTTTGATTGTAGTACGAGGGGTTGGTTTTACAGCTCGTGGTGCTGGAATTGGTTTGGTCCGTGGTGCAGGAATTGGTTTTACAGCTCGTGGTGCTGGGATTGGTTTGGTCCGTGGTGCAGGAATTGGTTTTACAGTTCGTGGTGCAGGGATTGGTTTGTTTTTCATTTTTCACGTCTTACACTTTCCAGCACTTTGGACTCAACTGGTTGAATAACCTCTTTTGGAGTTTCCTTTGAAATTTCAGGCTCTTTAAGAGCATCTAGCCCCTTTCTAAGCAGATCATCATTAATTACTCCTTCCCGGTGTAATTGTAAAATGTAGTGAACGTCTTCGGTACTCATTTTTAGCTCTACTGGCCGAAGGCCAGCAGAGCTTATGGGATGGCGAGTTGTCCGTCGTCCGTCCGTCGTCCGTCGTCCGTCCGTTGTTAACTTTTGTCTTGTGACAACTCTAGGGCCTTCATTTTTCATCCGATCTTTACCAAACTTTAACAGATTGTTAATATCAATGAAAGCTCGGTCAAGTTCGAAAACCAGCCAGATCGGAATAATTTCACAAGAGTTATGGCCCTTGTTTTGCTGAAAAATGCCATATTAAGCCTTGTGAACACTCTAGCACCTTTTATTTATTATTTGATCTTTACCAAACGTGCACAGATTGGTAATATCAATGAAAGCTCCGACAAGTTCGAAAACCAGCCAAATCGGATCAGTCACACCAGAGTTATGGCCCTTGTTTTTTCTGAAAATTGCTATTTTCTGCCTTGTGAACGCTCTAGCACCTTCATTTATTATTTGATCGTTACCAAACTTGCACAGATTGTTAATACTAATTATAGCTTAGACAAGTTCGAAAATCAGCTGAATTGGGTCAGTAATACTAGAGTTATGGCCCTTGTTCTGCTGGAAAATGCCGTATTAAGCATTGTGAAGACTCTAGCACCTTCATTTATTATTTGATCTTTACCAAACTTGCACAGATTGTTGATATAAATGAAAGCCTGAACAAGTTCAAAAACCAGCTAGATCGGACGATTAACAGCGGAGTTATTGCCCTTGATTTAGTTAAAAATGCTATATTTTGCCTCGTTAAGACAATAGGGGCTTCATTGTTCATCTGATCTTTACCAAACTTTATCAGATTGTTAATATCAATGAAAGCTCGGATAATTTCGAAAACGAGCCACTTCGGACCAGTATCGGGGGAGTTATGGCCCTTGATTTAGTTCAAAATGCTATATTTTGCCTCGTTAAGAGGATAGGGGCTTCATTGTTCATCCGATCTTTACCAAATTTTATCAGATTGTTAATATCAATGAAAGCTGGGACAAGTTTGAAACCATTCATATTGGACTAGTAACATCGGAGTTATGGCCCTTGATTTAGTTCAAAATGCTATATTTTGCCTCGTTAAGACGAAAGGGGCTTCATTGTTCATCTGATCTTTACCAAACTTTACCATCTTGTTAATATCAATGAAAGCTCGAATAATTTCGAAAACCAGTCAGATCGGACTAGTAACAGTGGAGTTATGGCCCTTGATTTAGTTAAAAAAAGGCTATATTTTGCCTCGTTAAGAAGATAGGGTCTTCATTTTTCATCTGATCTTTACCAAAAATTTACCAGATTGTTAATATCAATGAAAGCTTGGACAAGTTCGAAAACCAGCCAGATCGGACCAGCAACAGCGGAGTTATGGCCCTTGATTTAGTTAAAAATTCTATATTTTGCCTCGTTAAGACGATAGGTTCCTTCATTTTTTGTCAGATCTTTACCAAACTTTACCAGATTGTTAATATAAATGAAAGCTCAGAAAAGTTTGAAAACCAGCCAGATCGGAACAGTAACAGCGAAGTTATGGCCCTTGATTTAGTTAAAAATGCTATTTTTCATCCGATCTTTACCAAACTTTACCAGATTGTTACTATCAATAAAAGCCCCGACAAGTTTGAAAACCAGCCAGATTGGACAATTTACACTGGAGTTATGGCCCTTGATTTTATTTACTGAAATATGCTATATTTTGGCCTCATTAAGAAGAAAAGGCCTTCATTTGGCCAAATTTCATTGAAATTTATCAGGGATGATCAGTACCAAGCCTGGTTGTACATATCGTCACTATGTTCCAGTTGAATGATTTTGGTGGAGTTATGTCCCTTTAAAGGTTTTAATACACAAACTTTGTCCTGACTAGTTTTCCTGAACCCTTGGCCGGAATTAAACAAAACTTTTTAGGGATGATCAGTTCCAGGTCTGGTGGTGCAAATCTTTTTTTCCGGTTGAATGATTTTTGGCAGAGTTATGGCCCTTTAAAGGTTTTAATACACAAACGTTGTCTGGACTATTCTCCTGAACGTCTCCCCACATTTCAATGAAACTTTACAGGGATGATCAGCAACAAGCTTAGTTGTGCATATCATCGTCGCATTCCGATTAACAGATTTTTGGTGGAGTTATGGCCCTTTAAAGGTTTTTGATACACAAACATTTTCCGGGCTAGTTTTCCTGAACCCCTGGCTGGATATTAACCAAACTTGACAAGGATGATCAGTATCAAGCCTAGTTGTGCATATCCAGTAGGAACGCCAGCCCTATGGCGTAGGAATATTTATCAAACAAGGTCACGTGATAAAATCGATAACAAAATGACATTATTGGGAAAATTTTCACTGGTCAGATTTATACACCTCTTATCTATAAACTGTGATTATGACAAAACACAATCACAGATCGTTGTTAAAGTAATAATATTCACAAACTACATTGGTCGAACATAATTGGTGTACACTTCGTGGAATTCCCATTAATAGTGAAAGGTATTTTTCCAAGGGATGAATTTAGGTTGTTTTAAGGTTTAAATTGCCAACAATGCGCTTTTAAATCAAAATCGATTTATTTCGTCATTTTAGAAGCGAGAATAAAAACAAATGCATGTACGCATAGATAAATCTTTTAATGAAATCGGAGACAAGTACTTTTTTTCCCCCAAAATTAACTAACATGACCCACGGACTCAAAGACGGCATAACGCATATACATTTACAGACGCGACTGGGTACACAAAAAATGAAATAATTCCATTATTTCAATACATATATTTCAAATGTATGTATCCATGCATTCCAGATTAAATTTCTGATCTATACATGCTTTTGGTTTATGCCGGAGTGCTCGGAATAGGTTTTAACAAACCAAATTGCAACGGTACGTCGGGAAAGAAAATGAGGATGGTGAAAATATATATTGCAGTGCTAATTTTCTGAATCCGAAAAAATTGCAAAAAAATGAAGTTTTAACAACGAGAATGAATTTTTTTTCTTGAAAGTGTTCATTGACATGTCTACTATTAAAAACCAAAATTTAAAGTCAATCAGAAAAAAGTACTTTTTTTTCCCCAAAATTAACAAAGTACACCGTGTTCGCTAAAATATGAACAATCGCCTTTCGAAGTTAATGTACACGCGGGATATAAAACCATGAAATTGTGAAATCCTTTTTAAGAGATATATTGATTTCAACATTGTTCTGTATTTAATGAATTATTAGAGTAGAATGTTCGCAGTTTTTTTCAAGGACACCATTACGGTAGTATCCCTGCAACCCCGCCCTTCATGCCACCCCCACCACCCTCTATACCGTATTGATTAAGTTGTATATAGCTGCGAATGCGCAGTTTTAATCAAATTCGATTTATTTCATCATTTTAGAACAGAAAAAAGCATGTACGCGTAAATACATTTTTCCTCTGTAGATATGTAAAATATGAAAAAAAACGGAGGCAAGTTCTTTCACCCCCGCCCCCCACCCCCGAAAATTAACGAAGTACACCGTAATCGCTTAAATACGCCGATTCCACGGTCCAAATCGATGTTCGCACGGAATAAAATTATGGAATTATGTATTCATTTATAAAGATAAATCGATTTCAGCATTGTTCAGTAGTTGTTATATTATTGATGTAGTATGTTCACAGTATTTATGAGAGCAATTTTTTTTTTTTTTACGGTAGTATGACTGTATCCCTCCATTACCGCGTCGGCGTCCCCACCAACGCACACAGTACGTTGTGTATTGCCGAGAATGCGCCTTTTATTTAAATCGATTTATTTCGTCATTTTAGAAGCGAGAATAAAAACAAAATCATATAGATACATCTCTCCTCTGTATATATGTTGAATTTCAATAAACGGAGACAAGTACTAATTAAGTAACAGGGCCTTCCGACCCAAGACGGCAACATTCATATTCATTTAAAAAGACCACCGGCTACAGAAACAATTAAATAATTTTGTTATGTAAACACATATATTTAAAATGTATGTGTCTATGTATTTTACACTAAATTTCTGATCTATACATGCTTTGGGTTAATGTCAGAGTGCCCAATTTATTTTACAATGTTGCAACGGTATATCGGAAAATGAAATCATGATACGTTGCAGAGTTAATTTTCGAAATCAGAAAAAGCGATAAACTAATATAAGTTTAACAGGCAGAAAGAAGTATATTCTTTTAACTGTTCGTTTGAAACTGAGGGGGCGACTCGAGTAAATGACTGACGAGTAACAGACATGCTACTGTCAGTAACAAACATGATTTTGTGTAAACTCGAAGATTGCATAACATAAATATGTGGACATGAAATTGTGTCAATGGTTTGTGGTGTTGTGAAACACTGTACGCGTGAATCCGAAAAGTGCGGGTCTGTTATCTTTATAGGGCATATATAGTTATATTATAACATGTGTTTGTACCATATGCTTATCCTTGTTCATAAATGTTTGATAATGCATGTCAGCAGGAACTTGACTTTTGACCTAAAAATCAAACGGATCATCCTCTTTCCACTGTCCACCAATGAAGTTTTATGAAATTTGCTTTAGGTAAAAGGAAAAACTGTGTGGACAAGACTTTTCATTTTCCGGTCATGGTAACGGACCTTTCAACTACTGACTTCAAAATAAACAGGGATTATTCACCAAAGGCAGTCAAAGTATGACGTTTTATGAAATTAGCTTTAGAGAAAGTAAAAAAGAGTTTCATTACGGACATTATCCGGTATGTGACCTTGACCGTTGACCCACTCACAATCAAAAGGATCACCCTCTCGCCAGAAGCAATCCATCCATTAAGTTCATGATATTTGACTTACAGTTTACAACATTTTACATTATCATGTTACGGTGACAACGATCTTTGAACTAATGACATCAAAATCAAAAGGCATCATTCTCTCACCAAATGCACTCAAACCATGAATTTTGATGAGATTTGCTTCTGGGGAAGTGCACAGTGCAGACAAGGGTTTTCATGATCATTATTGGGTCACGGCGCCCTTGACCTTCAATATTTGATATGCACATACTGATGCTTCTTACAAAGTTTCGTAAAAATCCAACAAATAGCGCAGACAAGATTTGTGACGGACGAACGGAAAAGCCAAATATAATCTGTCTCACCTACCACTTTGTGGTGGAAGACATATTTATAAAGACAATATTTTAGTTCATATGTATACTTTATTAAGCAAATAATTAAGCGAACATAAACTTCAGCATTGACTCTGGCCAGTGGTGTACATGGAGTCTTCTTCCACATGACGTGCAGCCTGAAAGAAAATAAAAAGTAAAAATAAGTCGCGTACAGTATTCAATTTGAATCAGGTGTTGCTAGGGGGAGCTAGGGCATGTTAAGGGGAATGGGACAGTTTGACACAATGGGCTAGCAGGATACATCGAAGTAAACCAGTAGCGCCAGTAAGACTTGAATCCGTGTTCACTGGATTCAAAGCCGATATGCTATAAACGTCCCTTGACCAAAACTGAGTAAATGGCACATCAAATAAAGGGTCAATACATATTATATTGTGTATCATACGAGTATATGATTGACCTGACATGATTACAGAACAATTTTAATGTATTTTTCACCCAACAGTACTACAGCAAGAATCTATTATAAGGAAAGTTAAATCTGACAGATGGTGCAATGCTCTATAAGCCATTTTTACTAGAAGGGGAATAAAATACAACTCTTGCCAAAAATCTAAAATTGTTAAATTTTACACGTTTTGTTGATAGAATATTTTACTTTAATGACTTAGTAAGGTCATTTTACATGGGGAGAAAACATTAATATACAACTATTTATTTTCTATCTCAAAACCTGGTGATGCCGCTAGTTTTAGTAATAAAACACGATTAAATAGGGCAGTTGAGAAGACACTTTTGTAGATGTGTGGTCTGTTCTGATGTGAAAATGTGTAAAACAGACACAAGATTGAAAATTTGCTCTGTGTCCCTTTAATAAATTGGGGACCCATCACATAGACCATAATAATATTGTAATTAGTTCATGTTTAAGGGACACACGGCACTCTTGAAGTATTTATCAAGCATTAACATTAGCATCTCCATTTGTTAACCTGGTAACATTTTAAATTTAAACCTGCTTGCATTAAAAATTAAATAAAAGTGTTTCATTTTGTCTTCGTTATTCTATCAAATACTTAACTATATTATTGGTGCACTGTTATCAACAGTTCTGAACTATTCTAATAAATACTATTAATGATCCCTAATGCAAATAATGCAGAAAAATTGACCGAAACTCCAGAAGTTTAAAAAAAAAAGATTGCCTAGTGTCCCTTTAACACAACTTGTTTTCGCATGTATCCAGTACATGTAGTTTACACTAGCTCATATGACAATCACGCTGCATTATCACCGAAAACATTTTTTACTGTAACTTTGAACAGCACCGTGCAAGCATAACACAAGCTCCATTTAAAGAACTACACAAGTGTAAACATTTTTTGAAAGGGCTCCCACCTCAAAATGATCCAATGGCATTTAACTCGGCTTGACATTCTGAAGTCGTCAGTATCAATTCACTTAGAATTGCTCAAGGGCACGATTCACATTTGAGGCCTCTCTGAAAAACAACATCAATCCAATGTCAATGATCAAACAGACAGAGTTTATCCTTTGTTATACATAATGTAACATATTTATAAAGGAAAACTCAAAACTCTACTTACTGTCATGGATATATATGTACACATATGTGTATGTAGATCTATGTTACTGTACATAAATATTAATCTGACATGTCAATGGCTGTTTACATTATTTCGATGGTAGTTGTACCGAGTATGTATTCACGAATGTGCGAGAAAATGGGGATAACATAACGATAAAGAGACAACGCTAACAATTTACATTTATGAATCTGAGGGGTGGGGGTGGAGGGGGTTTCTAGTTTCCTTACCCCCTCCTTGTTTTCGGTATTCAAGCTCCATCTACCCACCCCCCATCCTCCCCACATCAACCGTACTTGGGTGGGCGGGGGTGCGGGGGACATTGATAGCATTTCTACTAGTAATTGTTTTATTCCACGAAACGTTCTACAGTTTACAGTACATCCAGTTACTGGAAAGATCGGAGTACACGAAAAATATAAACTTTCTATTATACAGTATACGCCACTTTTTTAGGCACTATATTTGGCTTATGTCTAAATATGTACGATCTAAAAGTGGTGTGTACTGTTTATTAATAAACACATTTTAATGATAAAACAAATACCTTGATCATGGACCTCTAGCAGCAGACAGTAATCCCAAATCCAATTTGACCAACATGTCAATTTCACGTGTCAAGTTATGTCACGGTGACCTGTCAGTCACCAACACTGCATCGTGTTGACACATAATGGGACGTTATTTCGTCCGGTAAGGTATTAGTTTTTACATAATCTACGGTATGGAACACTGTACGCGTGTTGTTAGACTCCATAGGTACCCGTAGTGCTCGCCGAGGTAGCGCGCCCAATTTCGGGTGTAAAAAAATGGCGTCTGTTTTAATTGAAAATTCGTAAAATAGTCCGTAAAATACAAACAAATAGTCCATGTTCGCGGAGTTAAAATGCGAACAGAACTGATATGTTATAGGTCCGTGGCGTTTCTACTGATCATCGCCATATTCGGGTTGAATGATTGTTGTCAGAGTTATGGCCCTTTAAAGGTTTTAATAGAGAAACGTCCAGATTAGTCTGTTCTGAACTCCTTGCTGGATTTCAATGAATCTTGATGGGGATGATCAGTACCAAGCCTAGTTGCACCTGTCATTGCCGTGTTCTGGTTGAATGAATTTTGGCAGAGTTATGGCCCCTTAAAAGTTTTAATACACTAACTTTGTACAGACTAGTTCTCCTGAACCTCTGGCTGGATTTCAACGCAACTTGTCAGGGACAATCAGTACCAAGCCTAGTTGCCTATATCATCACCATGTTATGGTTGAACGATATTTGAAAGAGTTATGGCCCCTTGTGCATTAACTTTATCTTTAGCCAGTAGAGCGTCCACAGGCCCTCTTGGGCCTCTTGTTGTAATATATATCATATTATTTTTCTTTTCTTAAAATAATAAAATATTTATTATAACAAGAAAAAGAAAATGGAAAACACTGAGAAAATTAAAAACATTTGCCAATTTCTCAAAGTTGGAGATCACGAACCTTGTAAAAATAAACCAACAAAAGATTCAAAGTACTGTAGTTTACATAAATTCAGATTAAAGCAAAGTAAAGTTTTACCGTGTCTAAAATGTAAAAAAGGTACAAGTGCAAAATATCAAATTTGTGTTGGTTGTGGTGCTCATGTAGTTAAATTAAGACATAGATACTGGGAAGTAGTAAAGCCATATAGAGATTTAATGCGAAAAAATCAAACTATATGATTTTCTAGTAAAAATTCATAGTTTATTATATTCGTGTTTATTCGTTGATTTGGGTGTAATTTTGATAACTATAAAAAAAAAATAACTTGCAATCTTCACTACCCCTATTTTAAAAAAGTTTTAATAAATCAAGTAAATCACCATGGTGATTTATTATCTATATATTTTGGGGTAGATACTTACTCAAGTTTGATTTTTTAAAATCTGAAAAGGCTAAAAAAAAAAAATTACAGCAGAACCCCCAAAATACATATATATCTCTTAGAGACACCAAACTTGGTATGTGAATACATCTTGGTATAGCAGTGTGTCATTGTGACCTTGATCTTTGACCTCCATCATAGAAAATGTTTGTCTGGGCCGGTGGGGGACTATGGATTGCCCTGCAATTTTTGATTCTCTTGTTATTATTAATGATCGCTTACCCATGGTCTATCAGATTTGCTCATTTGAAGTCCCTGGGGTCAATGATGGCTGGAACCCCTGGGTCCAAAGTTTGTATGTAGATATTTTGCATGTTTTTACATAAAACTTACATAAGGAAAGACTTAAAAACATCTTCAATCAGCATTTGCGGGAGGACAATTTTTTCATCATTCCAAAGATCCTCAGGTGATCGATATAGGGCCATTTGGCCCTCTTGTTTTTGTATTTGATTTATTGATTGTTTTTTAGCTCTACTGGCTAAAGGCCAGGCGAGCTTATGCAGCCACTTTTCGTCCGTCGTCCGTCTGTTAACAATTTTATAAAATCAACATCTCTGAAACAGCTTGAAAGATTTTGATTAAACTTCATCACGATGTTACTTGCGAGGGCCCCTCTCAGATTTTTGTTTTTCATGGCCGTCAGTCATCAAAGATGGCCACCATGGCTAAAACTAGGTCAGATTTAAGGAAATTTCAAACGACATCTCCGAAACCACTTATTTCATTATTGTGAAATACCATAAATATGTTGCTTGGATTGGCCTCTATCACGTTATCTTCGAATAATCAAAATGGCCGCCACGACGACTCAAAGTTTACATAGAGTTATATAGGAAAATCCTAAAATTGACATCTCTGAAACCTCTTGAAGGATTTTGTTGAAACGTTATCACAATGATGTTTGGGATAGTGCGCCTCAGATTTATGTTTTTCGCAGCCGCCATTGTCCAAGATGGCCACCATGGCTAAAATTAAGTCAAATTTAAGGAAATTTCAAACGACATCTACTCCGAAACCACTTAATCCATTCCAGTGAAATATCATATACATGTTCCTTGGGTTGGCCTCTATCAAATGTGTGTGTTTCGTTATCATCGAATAATCAAAATGGTTGCCATGGTGACCCAAGATTTACATAGAGTTATATAGGAAAAGGTTAAATATGAAATCTTCTCTGAAATCTTTTGAAGGATTTTGTTAAAACTTTATCACAATGGTTGGCGTCTATAAAGTTTGTGTTTTTTGTTTATATTGTGATAAAACTTATGAAAACTCTGGGATTAATTTATTTTGGTCTATAAAAAATTCAGGAGACGTTCTTGATAAAATTTTCAATAAAGGTCAAGTTTCATCAATAAGTACTTATGACTTCTCGACACTATATACAACCTTACCACATCATCTTATTAAAGACAAGCTAATTTCTCTTATTCAAAAAACATTCGCTAGAGAAAATACAACATTTTTGGCATGTAATAATATTAAAGCGTTTTTCACTAACGGCAGTTTAGACAATTATACTATGTGGACTTGCTATGAAGTTTGTGAAGCACTCATCTTCCTATTAGATAATATTTTCGTCAGGTATGGTACCACCGTTTATAGACAAATTGTTGGTATCCCTATGGGTACGAACTGTGCACCACTTGTTGCAGATTTGTTTTTATTTTGCTATGAAAGGGATTTCATGTTGAGTCTTTCACCAGATACCCAGGCAGATGTTATTGAAGCTTTTAATGACACCTCTCGGTATCTGGATGACATACTGAACACTGACAACCCTTTCTTTCCAACTATGGTTCATAATATTTATCCTAAAGAACTTCGGCTTAATAAAGAAAATATATCTAATAATAACGCTTCTTTTCTTGATTTAGATCTCTCGATTGAAAATGGTAAAATAATTAGCAAAATCTATGACAAGAGAGATGATTTTAATTTTGACATTGTTAATTATCCCCACTTGGATGGGGATGTTCCCCGAGCAACTTCTTATGGGGTTTATCTGTCTCAACTTATTCGTTTTTCTAGAGCTTGTACTCGAGTTGAGGATTTTAATATTCGTAATCTTTGTATAACTAAAAAGTTACTCAATCAGGGTTACCGTTACCATAAACTTCGTAAAACCTTTGCAAAATTTTATTGTCGTAACCCTGATCTTCTTTCCAAATATAAATGTAATTTAAGGACTCTTCTGCGACAAGGACTATCACAACCTGACTTCTATGGTGATGTGATTTATAAACTTTGTAAGATTCTTGGTCATGATCACTTTCATACTATCTTTGTTAAACTTGTTAAACAGTTTATCAAAAGAGGTTATGACCCTATCATTTTGCAACGTACTGCATGCTTGGTGGTGGACCCTTTTACAGTTCGCCACTATGCTTTCCTCTTTAATTGTACGATGACCGGACAGGCTGTGGACCCTATGATGACGCCTACCTAAAGCCCATTGGGACTGTGGCGTTTGATGTTTGTCCATGATCTTTCTTGTCGTGCCCTTAATGGTGTATACTCTTATTGCTCTGGCTTCTGCCAAGTCATTGAGTACCTTCATTGTGGCTTTCTAGGCTATTGTTTTTTTGTATTATATTTACACGAGCATATTTGTGTTTTACTTATATTGCCTATTGATGCTGCCTTGTTGGTTAGAGATTAGATCATGGCGGGGATTTCTTTATTTACACTGTCCTGTTTTAATGGGATGACAGTAGGGTAAGTGTGAGGTTTGGTGCACCCTATAACCGGTTTAAACCCCCAGTGGCCTACTTTGCCACTGACCGTTCCAAGGCGGTAGCCCTATTGTCAACCCTTTTGTGTTTGTGATGTCGTTTGCATTTTTTATTAATTTTGCCTTTTTGTTTGTCTGTTTGCGTGTTTGTTTTTGTATTTTGTGGTTGACTGTCGTCCTTGAATGCTGCGTTCCCTGTCCGATATGTCTATCCTTCTTGAGTGTTTATATTAATGAAAGTTTGTTAATGAAAGTTTGATTTAAAGCTAGCCAAACTTGAGCCAAATACATCCCTCCCCCTAAAATAACAGGATTATCTGATAGTAGCCGTAGTAATGAGATGAAGTAATGAGATTGATAAATATCACATGGCCAGGTAATTTAAAAGTACTCATTGATATACAATTCTACATTTCTGGTATATTACGTTAATTTTATTACTATATTATATACACACCTGCTAATATTACACCCAGTCCAGCCCTTTAGTCCCACTATAAAAGTCAATGCCTTAAAATGGTACATCTTTTTTTCAAATTTACTATGGTGATGAATTTCAAAAATACTATCTAGTCGCTTTTCGAATTTATGAAGGCTCAAGGTCATGATTTATACTAATAAAAAAATCCGAACACATTTCTACCACTAGAGGATAATACATCATTCGTCGGGGGATATCAATTCATCGAATGTGCTTGTTTTCACTTTCACATGATTATCCTAGATTTTCTAATAAGATCAGGTTATGATTCCTTTTCCAAAGATTTAAGTATACAGATGATCTTACATGAGTTATTGTGTATTAATGTGTTATAGTGTATTATTGATTTTATCCAAAGAATGTATACTCAGTTACGAATGTAAGATTTTATATATCACAGTAAATAAAAAATATCACACTTTCAACAACCATTTTTGGAGTTCAGAACAAAAGAATATAAACAAAGAATAACATTCAGAACTATATATTACTTTCTAAAAAGTTATTAATTGTATGGAAAAATAACTCCAAATTTAGACTCGAAAATATTCACTCCAAAGTCACTGCAAAATGTGACTCCAATGTCACTCCAATTATTCTCTCTACTCCACTCCAAGACTCCACACTAAGATTCCACTCTATATAATATACTATGCCATTTCGTTTAATCATGCGTATATTAAAGGGTCCTCCAAATTGAAATAACTTTCCTTTGTATTACAAAGATAATGATTAGCAGTTTCTAAAAATACTTCGGTCAAAATCGTAAACCTATTCGTTCATCGATAAATCACGAATCCATACGGCACATTTGCCCCTAATACACACCTGTCACGTAAACGTAACTGAGGTTTCACGGAAACAGCCGAATGGAAAAAACCCGTTGACGTCACGCATTACCTATGGTTCGTTAGAAATCAAAATGGTATCAGGTCGTTTCGGCACCAAACCGTTTCGGCACCTAGACGTTTCGGCACCCGTTTTAATACTGTTGATTTAGGTTTGTTATTATGATATCATTTAAAAATAGTATATATATATAAAAAAATAACTTATTACTATGTTATTTCAGCTTAAGGATATATATGTATTTTGGGGTTTCTGTTGTAATTTTCGTCTCACTCCGTTTCGCCTCAAATTACAACAGAAAACGCCCAAAATACATATATATAATAAATCACCATGAAATGGTGATTTTACTTGATTTATTAAAACTTTTTTAAAATAGGGGTAGTGAAGATTGCAAGTTTAATTTTTTTTATAAGTTATCAAAATATAATTTAAACCTCAATACGTCTAAATCTGAGACACTCAGCGTTATACGACTTTAACCTCCAATAATCGTTCATTTTTCTAATTGAAGCTGCACCGCAACCAACACACACTTGATATTTTGCAGAAGTGCCTTTTTTACATATTAGACACGGTAATGCATGACTTGTTTTTAATCTATATTTATGCAAACTGCAATAATTAGAATCTTTTGTTGGCTTATTTTTACATGGATTATGTAATCCAATTTTAAGAAATTTACAAACATTGATTTCCATTGTCTATTTTTTATATAATTATTTTTATATTAAATAAAAAAAAAAAAATATATAACAAATAAAGGAAATGGAAAAAAACGAAGAGACTATAAGAAATTTAATACGCCTGTTTGATACAGGTGTAATAGATAAGCAAACACTATCTAACGGTATACATGCATTAAAACCTCTTAAAGAAGTTCCAAAAGAAACTTTAAAAGAGGTTAAATCTCAAACATTAGAAAATTTACTCAAGAGACGACGTGCTAAGAAACAACGTAAACGAGAAAAGCAGAAATATGATAAATTACAAGATGAGCAAAATCAGAAATATGCTAAATCACGAGACAATGTTATAAATGAATTAAAAGAGCTTAATGATAGAAAATCTAAAGAAGAATTAAAACTGGTTGACAAACCAATGTGTGGCTATTTTAAAGCATACGAGATATCTGCCGAGAAATACAAAGACCCTCAAAAACTATTCCGTGATAAAAAATCCATTATCACAAAACAAATAAGCAAAGAGCTGACAAAGATGAATGGATTAACGTTTCAATTAGGTCTTACTGTAGATTTATTCAAAGATGATGGTGATACCAAAAAATACACCACAGCAGTATTACACAGTGAACAAAATGCAATTTTAACCTCTGAAAAAATAAATGAGTTTTACGATGAATCATCTGCAAATATACAAGAGAGCCTTGAAAGATTTACAAACACAGCATCTGGATTGGAGATTGATCACTGTGTTAAGTTTTACTTAAATTTTGCAAAGTATGAACCATTAAAAGGTTCTTCATATATTCCTTTGTCTAAAGCAGTATCTGATAAAAAAGCAATAATTAATGTTAATAATGAAGATAGTAAGTGCTTGGAAGTGGCATTGGTTTCTGCTTTGTGGCCTAATAAAAATAATCCAACTAGGATATCTAGTTATAACAAACACATGGGTAAGTTGAATATGGATGGTATTGATTTTCCCACTCCAATTTCTCAAATCATCAAAGTAGAAAAACAAAATAATCTTGCTCTTAATGTTTATGGATATGCTATAATAGGAACAAATAAAAAGGTATCTGTTTTTCCATATAAAATATCAGAACAACCAAAAGATATTGAACGAATTAATTTGATCTTAATATCTGAAGACACTGAGGTTGAATCAGAGAACGAAGACGATCCAAATAATGAAGAAGGAATTATAGATGACAACTATAACCCTGATGATTATTCCAAAGAACCAAAAAAATTAACAACAAAATATCACTATTGCTGGATTAAAAATCTGAATAGACTACTCTGGGACCAAAACAAACACCATGGTCAAACTTACTTCTGCGATCGTTGCCTTCACGGCTATTCTGGAAAAGGACTACTTACCAAACACAAAGAAGACTGTGATGGTGTCAACAAAAATTCTTGTAAAATAGAAATGCCGAAAGAAGGTAAAAATACTGTAAAATTTAAAAATCATCAAAATCAGATGTCTGTGCCTTATGCAATATATGCTGATTTTGAAAGTATAATCAAACCGCAATTAATCAAATTTGGAAAGAAATCTGAAATCACAAATGTACACGAAGCTTGTGGTTTTGGATACCAGGTTGTCAGATATGATGGAAAAGCTGAAGAACCTGTTATTTACAGAGGTGAAGATGTTGTTGAAAAGTTTTTAAATCACTTAGAATGTGAGAAGAGCAACATTAATAAAATATTTGCTCACCCAAAACCATTAATCATGACACAACAAAATGAGGAAGATTATGAAAAAGCAACACACTGCTGGATATGCGAAAATGAAATAGGTAGGAAATGTGGCAAAAAATGTAAAGTAAGAGATCACTGTCATTTTACAGGAGAATACAGAGGTGCAGCACATAAAAACTGCAACCTAAAAATAAAAATAAAACCAAATAAAACAATCATTCCTGTTATATTTCACAACCTCAAAGGATATGATAGTCATCTTATAATGCAAAAAATACATAAAATGACAGGTAATATTACATGCATTCCAAACAACGCTGAAAAGTATATTTCATTTAGTGCTGGACAACTTAGATTCTTGGATAGCTTTCAGTTTATGGCTTCGTCTCTGGAAAAATTGGTTGATGCAACAGGCACATCTGATTTGGAAATTACCAAAAATCAGTTTAGACAAACAAATTTACCTCTGCGAAAAGGTATTTACCCGCATGAATATATGGACAGTGTGGAAAGATTTAAGGAAACGAAATTACCACCTATAGAAAAGTTTTACAGTAGTTTTTTAAATGATTTAATAATTACAAAAAAATTCTAGTACTTTTACTTACAGACATCTAATGAGAAGACAATACTTTAGAGGTGCATCGTTTGCAATAAGAAAATATGTTCTATTAATTTTACTTACAGAAATCTACGGAGAAGACAACATTTTGGAGGTGCAGCGTGCGCAATAAGATCACCAGTTGCAAAGCCACAGTATCTCAGCGCGGTGAAGTGTTTACAAGAGGGGCCGTATCTCATTGTCACGCTGGTGATCCATGTGTCATTAAGAAAACGAAAATACGTGCTAAGGTAAGTTAAACGCGCGCACGTGTGTGTGTATGCTATAGTAAGATTCTTTCTATAAGAACTTGTTTTTTTAACAATATAGACAATCATAGCATTAATGTAAAATTAATCTACGTGCTATATATATAATACTAACAATACAGAGATATACCCGCATAACACTGATATTTATTTTATAGGTCGTCACTGATGCAAAGGCCAATTCCTACAAGTCGGCGGGTGATATTTTTGAAGAGGCCTTCGCTGACTTACTTCAGGGTAGCGATTTTAACTTACCGAATCCGGCGAATATGCAGAGAGCAGCCAACAGAATGCGCCTGAAACTACGTCCATCCGAACCAAAGGACTTGGATTTTGAGGTATGTTTTTTTTAATACATAGCTGAAATAAACGTAAAGAGTATTTGCATATCATTATGTATATGTAGTTTAAGTTACACATAAGTATTAGACGAAATGATATCTCATAGACGCTGTCGATTTCTTTCAGTATTAACAGGAAACAGTTGCTACTTATTGTTTAAAATATCAAAATTCACATATTTTTATTCTTCAGCTGCCTGGGGAGCTATGTGTATCCTGCCGCTGATATCAAGGGATGTGCCTTCCATTGGGGACAATCCGTGATGAGGAAGGTCGCATCGCTGGGTCTTAAAACCACCTACAACGAGAGGAAAGGCGTCCACGACTACATCAGGAAGATCCTGGCTCTACCGTTCCTGCCACCAGCTCACATACAGGGAGCGTTTGACATCCGTCTCAGATGGCCACTACACCGGAACTCCAGCGACTGGTTCAGTACCTGGATAGCACCTGGATGAAGAATTCCACCTGGTCCTACAGACAGTGGTCTGTGTTCAACCAATCAGTCCGTACGAATAACGACGTCGAAGGTAAGACTGACATTATTGTATACTTCATTACCCGAACAACCTACACAGTATAAAATGCTTACAGCAATTTTTAATAAATGTAAATTTTATTGTCCAAACATAGAATATAGCAACCTCTTATAATACAATGCGTACTTGCTAATTTTACCCAATATTCAATTTATACATTATTTAATAGAGTTTGCAATGTATTGTTATTAGTTATTTTACACGCCTGTTTTTATGCTGAATACATGCACAGCTTTAAAATATAATTTCTACTTCAGGGTGGCACAGGAGACTGAACGGGAAAGCTGGACGAGCGCAGCTGCACTTATATCTGCTGGTTCCACTCCTGCGAAGAGAAGCTAACCTAGTTGGCGTGCAGGTGCACTTGTTTGTGAGCAGGCACTTTGCAGGTTTCAGAGGGTCGCATACAAGCGCATGCAGGGAAGAACGGCGACGCTATTGGAACAGTATGAGGCCAAGATTGTTTCGACTTCTGAATTCCTGCGAGAAATTGGAAGGATGTACGCGCCACCTATGGAAACTATTGATAGTGTTGAGGACTAAACATCTTGACTGTGTGTGAACTATGCTTAGTGAAAAAACATGAACTACACATACTTGGTGTAACAAAATTAATGGATACCATTGATAGTGTTGAGGACATCTTGAATTTGTGTGAACTATGCTTAGTGAAAAAACATGAACTACACATATTTGGTGTAACAAAATTAATGGAGTTAAATTGTTGTTGTTGTTACTCAGATTAAATTAATGAGATGCAAAATAAAAACTATATTAAAATATATGTTACATGTGTTATTCATTTTAATATTACCATTTTAATATTCCTTACTGATATATGTGATATAATTACTAATTAATTCATAGTGATTGGCAATTTAAAAAAAACAACGGTGCTATATATCTACATGTTTATATCTATAGACATTTTCTCCTTATTTAACTACCTTAAAATACACTAAAATGACTAATTATTTCATAGTTAATTGAAGAAAATAATAAAACTAGTGCTCGGACATATTAAGAAACCAATCTTATTTCAATAGTTTTGATGCTTTTATAAATTCGGACATCGGGAAAAGATGAATTATTCGCCGAAAATGACAGGTTAAAATTACGATCAACGACTTCTAATTGCTCATTGTATCCCGATAATTACCAACAGAGGCAGCAGAATATACTTCAATGAATTAATTGTAACTTGTTTGATGCAATTAAATAAAAAGTTTTTGATCGTGATTTGTTACTGTTATTAACGAGCCATTTTGAAACAATAACATTATTACTGACCCATGCTATAATGTTGTGTAATCGGTCAGGCGCGTGTTGAAACAATTGTCTAAACCAGGTAAAACCATTCCAATCTAGGTGTTACGGGTTGTTTTGTGTTGTCGCTGTCGTAGCTAGTGGGCCATTCCATTATCTGGCATTACCAGCAAAAACATACGGTCTCGCTCACACAGGTAAAGTGCTGTGCGATTTGTTGTCTGTTTGTACAGACACATGAACTATTTTTTATTTCATACTATAAGCATGGCATGCTTTGTTTTTTAGCTTCGATTTGAGGAATAACATGATGGTGCAATTAAATGGATAAAGAACACGACTATTTTATAATTTTAATTTATTTTCTGCAATACCTTGTATTTTGTAATAAAATAATCAACATGTTTTAAAATTGCATTGTCTCATTATTCAATAAAGTTCATTGCTACATTTCAAACAAAATATAATAACTTAATATAGTAAACTAGATGTCATAATTGTTCATTAGTTCATTGTTTACACATTTTTTATTAGTTCACTGTTGTCGATTGAATCGCATATAGCCCAGTATACTATTACACAGTCCGCACTAGCCAGCATATAACAACACTTGTGACTAGAACGTGACAGTTACACAGATCAAACAGTGTACCGCTCACTCACCGCAAAATTCAAAGGAATAACCCACTCTACTCGTGTGTAAAGTGTGTCTCGGTGTACTGATTTCACAGGTTTTACAGTTTGCCCAAGTTGAGTACCGTAATTTTAGACAGTTTATAGAATAGCCGCATAATTACCATTAAGTGATCATTAATGGATGGATTTTCGTAATTACCGTAAACAACGAAGGTGAGATTGCCCCGAACATCACAGTTAAAAATATATACTTACCGTAGAATGTTAATTTACCGTTCCCTCTGAAAATAATCGGACATTGGCAAATATGAATTAATTTTGGAAAGTTATATTTCCGGACACCAAAAAAATAATTATGTTATCCCGTCTGAACTGATAGAGTTAATGTAATCTCTTTTTCGTTTCATAAGAGTCATCAAAATCTTTCTCAGTAAAATGGTCCGAACATACGCGAGAGTGCACTGAAAAATTCCATTTCACAGCGTTTTGCAAAACAAGTTCAATCCATTTAGTTCGATGACGACAACATGGAAATGTGTGTATACTTACACTGCCTTCCTGCTTACTTTTTCTACAAAAGCTTAATGAGCACCTTTTCAACATGATGAAGACACGAACACATCAATAATATTCCAGGGTTTAAAACACTCAGGCTATATGAGAAAAATGGACATTCAACAAGAGTAACGGTTTGTTTACACATAGATACGCGCCATAATTGATTATGTAAATTAGGTAGTTTGTACGGAAGATGTGATTGGTCGTCCCTTATGACGTCATTTTCCGAAGATCGATTGCGCCGCACCAGTTTTTTTGTGTACAGGTAAACTTCATACCTGTAAAACTTACATTTATCAACGTTTTTTGAGAAAACGGACGATGACATTGACATTCTTTTATAATAAGCTTTCATTTAAAATCACTTTATTTTTCAATTTGGAGGACCCTTCAAACCATCTTCATTGTCCAAGTTATGTAGTTTGTCCCAATATTTCTTTATCAGTCCTGATCTGTGACCTAGGACATATGTACTCTAATCAGTGACAGACATGTGCTCTAACCCAGTCACTTGTACCCTAACCCAGTCATATGTACTCTTATCGGTGACATGTACTCTAATCAGTCACATGTACTCTAACCCAGTCACATGTACCCTAACAGTCATATGTACTTTATTCAGTGACATGTACTCTAACCCAGTCACATGTACTCTAACCCAGTCACTTGTATCCTAACCAAGTCATATGTACTCTAACCAGTCATATGTACTCTAAGCAGTCACATGTACTCTAACCCAGTCACATGTACCCTAACAATCATATGTAATCTAATCAGTCACATGTACTCTAACCCAGTCACATGTACTCCATCAGTCACATGTACCCTAACAGTCATATGTACTCTAATCAGTGACATGTAATCTAACCAGTCACATGTACTCTATCAGTCACATGTACTCTAACCAAGTCATATGTACTCTAATCAGGTATGTGTACTTTAATCAATATTTCTATCCACGTTTTTAAAAAACAGGGTATATTAAAAACGCCTCTGTCCGTCCGTCCGTCTGTCCGTTACCGCATCTCCTCCTAAACCGCTGAACGGAATTCAAGCAAACTTAGGGTATGACATCACCATATCATGACGGCGTGCAAGAGCACTATTATTTTTGGCTCCGAGCCCTGGGCCCTCAGGGGTGAAAAGGTCAAATAAACTAAAAATTCAATTACACTGTCATTTGTTCATATTTTTGCACCTAAGTTGGTATATGTAATCCTCTATAAAAGATAAACAACATATCAAACGATTTTTATATTTCGCAAACTGGAATGTCTGCCCTAGGGCCCAGGGTGGGTGGGGCGGGTCGGATTTGGGGTCATTTTATTTTCATTTTTTTTTTTCAATTGCAGTCGAACTTCGATAGCTCGATCACATGGTGATTCGAATACCATCGATAACTCTAACACACTTTCCGGTCCTGACACAACTCCTATATAATTCAGTGTAATTTAACTTGGATTATTCGAATATTATTTCTCGAATACCCTGGCTCTCTCGAATACTTTTTACGGTATGAAGATCCATTTTTGTGTGAATTTAAAAATCGCTTAATCGAAGGTGATGATCCATTGCCATACGACGTAGGCCATATTAATTGTAATCGACGAGTTTGTATTTGTTTGTAGCAAGTTCGATCATAGTGCGAAAACAGATAAAGTTGGTTGTTAAAGGTTCGAACATTTATGATTGAAAAGCGATAATAGACAGATACAATTTATGTTTAGTGAACTTCGTTTACTGTTAACTACGATAAATTAAACACGGTTGATTTTCTAATTAAATAATATACCGAAACATCAAGTAACACAAATTCGGATAGATATTTTGGTTTTTATCGTTACCTCGATGCCTCGAAGCCACCGATAGCTCGAACATATCCCGCTGACTTCGAGCTATCGAGGTTCGACTGTATGTGTCGAATGAAACATTATGATGATGGCTCTGCACCCAGGGTCCCTCAGAGGGGTCAAACGGTCAAATACACTAAAAATTCAATTACACTGTCTTTTTACCATATTCTTGCACATAACTTGTATGTAAACGTCAATAAAAGATAAGCAAAATATTATACCCACGTCTTTGAAAAAAACAGGGCATATTAAAATCGCCTCCATTTGTCTGTCCGTTCGTCTTTCTGTTACCGCATCTCCTCCTAAACCGCTGAATGAAATTCAACCAACTTTAGAGTATGACATCACCAAATGATGACGGTGTGCAAGAGCAACATTATTTTTGGCTCCCAGCCCAGGGGCCCTCAGGTCAAAAGGTCAAATAAACAAAAAATTCAATTACACTGTATTTTTTTCATATTTTTGCACATTACTTGGTATATAAAGATAAACAACATATCAAACGATTTTTTCGTATGAACAACAATGATGAAATGCTGGTACCCATCTATATAACTGGTATCTACATGCAATGCTGGTACCCATGTATATTAATGGTATCTATATGCAATGATGGTACCGCTGTATATTAATGGTACCTACATCTAATGCTGTATAATGCTGGTACCCATGTACAATGATGGTAACCTTCAGGCTTGTAATGATACCTTTGTATAATGCTGGTACCCAATGTATACTGATGGTACTCATTTATAATGATGGTATCCATGTGTCATGCTGGTACCCATGTGTAATAATGGTATTCATGTGTAACAATGGTACCCATGTGTAATGATGGTGCTCATGTGTAACGATGGTACACATGTTTAATGCAGGTACCCATGCATAATGATGGTACCCATGTGTAATTATGGTACACATGTATATTGATGGTACCCATGTGTAATGATGGAACCTATGTGTAATGATGGTACTCATATGTAATGATGGTACCCATTGCATATTAATGTACCCATGTGTAATGCTGTACCCATGTGTAATGCTGGTACGCATGTGTAACGATGGTACCCATTGTGTAATGATGTACCCATGTTTAACTAGAACTGTCGCCGGAGGCGGACAAATAACCCCCGTTGGCTTTCTACCCTTGTTGGGGGATGGGTAAACATACAAGACTTTGTTCCTATAAGATATATAGACATATATTATAGAGAAAAAGCCCGGACAAGAATTTTCTATTTGACTTACATTAAAAATACAAAGGGCCATAACTGAGTGGACAATTATTGAACCGGAACGTCACGACAATATGCGCATCTCCACTTGATACTGATGCTTTGTAGCAAGTTTCACGAAATTGTAACGTGGGTTTTTTGAGAAATAGCAAGAATTTTCTAGTTTACTACCAAGTATAAAATGCATTAAAAATACAAAGGGCCGTAACTCAATGGAAAATTAATGAACTGGAACGTCATGAAAGTATGCACATCGCCACTTTATATTGATACTTCCTAGCAAGTTTCAATACATTCTAACTAGGTGTTTTAGAGAAATAGCGCGGACAATAATTTTCTATTTCACTACCAAGTATGAAATGCATTAAAAATACAAAGGGCCATAACTCAGTGGAAAATTATTGAACTGGAACGTCATGACAGTATGCACATCTCCACTTGATATTGATAATTGCTGGCTAATTTCGCTAAATTCTAACAGTATATATATATATATATATTAGAAATACAAAGGGCTGTAACTCAGTGGAAAATTATAGAACCGGAACGTCATGATACTATGCACATGTCCACTCGATATTGATACTTCCTAGCAAGTTTTGCGAAATTCTAAGAAAGAGTTATTGAGAAATAGTCCGGACAAGAATTGCGTCTATGGACAGAATAAGAACTACAAAGGGCCATATCTCAGTGGAAAGTTATCGAACTTGAATGTTATCAAAGTATGCGCATGTCCACTCGATATTGCTTCTTTCTAGCTACAAAGGGCCATAACTCAGTGGAAAATTATCGAACCGGAACGTCATCAGAGTATGCGCATGCGCATGTTCACTCGATACTGATACTTCCTAGCAAGTTTCACGAAATTCTAAGGAGTTATTGAGAAATAAGAGGGGAAGGGGGGGGGGGGGGGTATGCTATAATGATGGTACTCAGGTACTCATAGGTAATGATGGTACTCATGTGTAATGACAAGTCTTTGAATCAAAAAATTTGTGTGACCAGCCCGCTAGTGGGAAGTCTGTAATGCTGGTACCCTTGTGTAATGATGGTACCCATGTGAAATGATGGTACCCATGTGTAGTGATGTACCCATGTGTAACGATGGTGCTCATGTGTAATGATGGTACTCATGTGTTATGACTGTATCCATGTGTAATGATGGTACTCATGTGTAATGATGGTACTCATGTGTTATGATGGTATCCATGTGTAATGATAGTACTCATGTGTAATGATGGTACTCATGTGTAATGATGGTACTCATGTGTTATGATGGTATCATTCGTAATGATAGTACTCATGTGTAATGATGGTACTCATGTGTTATGATGGTATCCATGTGTTATGAATTGATGGTATCCATGTGAAATGATGGTACTCATGTGTAATGATGGTACTCATGTGTTATGATGGTATCCATGTGTAATGATAGTACTCATGTATAATGATGGTATCCATGTGTAATGATGGTAGCCATGTGTAATGATGGTACCCATGTGTAATGATGGTACTCATGTGTAATGATGGTACCCATATATGGAAATATGAACATAAGCACATACATAATCAACAAATCCATTTTTTTTTGTTAAATGCGGCCATAAATAATTTAAAAGAAAAAGGGCCATAAGTCTAACGCCACAATATGTTTATTTTCAATCTTAACGAGATGATACAGACCCAGTGTGGAGTTTTAGTGTATATCGCCAGCAACTTGGCATTACATCGCCCGATGTACCCACGACATGATACAGACTTAGTGTGGAGTTTTAGTGTATATCGCCAGCAACTTGGCATTACATCACCCGATGTATATGGCAAGCCAATTGTCCAATAATTACGTGAACCCCAAGTTCACGGTCAAAAACATAGGTTCACATTCGTAAACTATGGTTCACGCTCGTGAACACCGGTTTACGCTCGTGAACCCCGGTTCACGCTCGTAAACATAGGATAACGACCGAAATTCATAGTTCAATCGAGAAACCTAGTTTATCGAACGTAAACCATGGTTTACGGTCGATATACTAGGATTATCAAATCAACTACGAATTTCGGGCGTGAACATGGGTTCACGACCGTGAACCTCACGACCGTGAACCTATGTTTACGACCATGAACCATAGTTTACGAACGTGAACCTATGTTTACGAGCGTGAACCATAGTTTACGGACGTAAACCTATGTTTACAACCGTGAACTATAGTTTACACTCATAAACTATGGTTCACGCTCGTAAACATAGGTTCACGCTCGTAAACATAGGTTCACGTTCGTAAAACCGGGTTTATCGACTTGTAACTATGCTTTCGGACCGGTATCTGTGATTTACGAGTATACCCAATCACGACCGTGAACCATAGTTTACGAATGTGAACTATTGTTTACGAGCGTGAACCTAGGTTTACGACCTGAACTATAGTTTACGGACGTGAACCTAGATTTACGATCGTGAACCATAGTTTACGGACGTGAACCTATGTTTACGAGTGTGAACCATAGTTTACGAACGTGAATCTATGTTTACGACCGTGAACTTGGGTTTACGAGCGTGAACCATAGTTTAAGAACGTGACCCTAGGTTTACGTTCGATAAACTAGGTTTCTCGAACAAATCTATGATTTTCGGTCGTTATCCTATGTTCACGAGCTCCAATGTTCACGAGCGTGAACCTATGTTCACGGTCGTAAACCCATGTTCACGGTCTAAAACCCAAGTTCACGGTCGTAAACATAGGTTCACGTTCGTAAACTAGGTTTCACGCTCGTGAACTTAGGATAACGACCGAAATTCTTAGTGCAATCGAGAAACCTAGTTTATCGAATGTAAACGTGGGTTCACGAGCGTAAACTATGGTTTACGTGGCTTCACGAGCGTAAACTATGGTTTACGCCCGTTATCCTATGTTTTCGCTCGAAAATATAGGTAAGTATTCGATAAACCTGGTTTTACGTTCGAAAAACCTAGTTTATCGATCGTTAATCCTAGTTTTTCGACCGTGAACCCAGGTTCGCGTAATTATTGGACAATTGGCTTGCCATAGATGTACCCACGACATGATACAAACCCAGTGTGGAGTATTAGTGTATATCGCCAGCAACTTGGCATTACGTCGCCCGATGTACCCACGACATGATACAGACTTAGTTTGGAGTAGCAGTGTATATGCCAGCAACTTGGCATTACATCGCCCGATGTACCCACGACATGATACAGACCCAGTGTGGAGTAGCAGTGTATATGCCAGCAACTTGGCATTACATCGCCCGATGTTCCCACGACATGATACAGACCCAGTGTGGAGTAGCAGTGTATATCGCCAGCAACTTGGCATTAAATCACCCGATGTACCCAGGCGTTAATAGAAACAACTGATTAGAAATGTTTGCTTATTTAAAAAATGTGCTATTTTTTTTAACTCTTCGAATTATATGTCAACTGTTTTATTTTATGTTTTAATAAACATACTCTATCTTTAATACTCGTTTCAATACAACACAGAAAATGATATAGGCATCTTGATATAATACTTAATCATTTTCGGTAAAGTTTCAATACACTCTGACAGAAACTGCGGGAGGAGTAAGATACATAAATAAATAATAATCATAAATAAAAAAATGGCAACATACAGTTGTTTTATTGCTTTCATTATTCTAATTTCTAAATATTCTGCACCTTTTCATCCCAACGATCTATCAATAAAAATAAATATGCAAGTTAAAAGTTTTACACCTATACAAATACATTCTGCTTACACGAATTCCACTTAAAATCCCCGTCAGTTTATAATTTCAAATGTACCGGTAATATCGGGTAACAATCTTTTCTTTCTCAAAATAGCACAGTTGCTCCATTTATCAACCTATTTATGAGGGTTGATGAAAAGTTTTATAGAAACTGCTGACTGAAAGTAAATAAAATTGAATGGTTATGTTTCATTAATATTTTAATGCAAGTTTTCTTGTCTGATCTGATCAGCATAGAACATTGTTTAATATGCTGTATTTGGCAAACAGGTACATGTTTATACTGTAGCAACACTGTTTGGCTAAGTATTGCACAATACAGCCAGCTAATGTTCAAGAACATATGTAACAGCCCTTATTATTCCGATATTTCAAGGACATTCAACGTAATGTATATAAAACTTTATAGCCATTCATATTCACTGTGATCTAACAGGAAGTAGAGCTTAATATTTCTCTATAAGTAAACTCATTTTTTTAATTTTAAACTGGGAATATTGTATTTTATATAAGGGTGAAGTTAAAACAATATTAATACCATCAAAATGAGTGGCAATGAAGTGCCCGGCAAAAAGGGGGTGTTAGGTAGCAATGAAGTGCCCAGCAAAAAGGGGGCACTGAGTGGCAATGAAGTGTCCGGCAATATGGGGGCATTGCCCGATGACCAATGTTGTTCCTTAGAAGAATACTTTGACCTGTTCTGTCATCCATGTGCCAATGATGATCAACACGTAGAAGCCCGAGGATTCTGTGCGGATTGTGGCGAATATCTGTGCCAGGATTGTATTCTGTACCATAATAAAGTTACAGCAACAAGGAAGCATGTTATTCAGGATAAACAAGCAATGCCCAAAGATGCCAACCAAGCACACAAAATACAGCAGCCTACGGACATGTGCACCGAGGAATGTTCCAAGCATCACGGGAAGATTCTAGAATATTACTGCAAAAGCCACGATGAATTAGCATGTAGTGTTTGTGTGACCCTCGGTCATCTAACGTGTGGGGTGGGGTACATTCCAGAAATATCTAAAGGAACTACAAACTCAAAAAAATATAGAAAACTTCTCAAAGTAATTCAAGGAAAACAAAAACTATTTCAAGAAACAGAAGAAAAGTCTAAACAGATAATAAGTGCTACTAAAATAAAGAGCCAAGCCTATTCAGATGCCGTCACTCAATGCGGGGAAGACATTATCAACCACGTCAAAGATTTAGTCCAGAAAGCAATAGACGAGAAGGATGAAATAGTCAAAGAAATTCTAGAAGGACTGAAAAGTTCACAAGAACAGAGCATTAAGATTAATCAAGAAATGAGTTCTATGAAGGTCACCTTGGAAACCAAAAAGGATTATGACAGCCAGAGCTTTGTTTTGATGAAAAGGCTACAACTGGCAATCAAACAAAAAGCAGGCGCAATAAGTCAAACACTTACTGATTCCAAATGTACAGTTTTCCAGTTTGTTGAAAATCATGACTTGGAACTTATCAAAGGATTTCAAAGTTTGGGGACATTTAAAAGACACAAGAGAGTTGTAAAACAGTTAGATGATATTGATATCTCTACACAGGGAGATAAAGAAGTACCAGGGATCAATGGCATTGAAGTACTGTCTGATGGAAGACTCGCTATGTCTGATTGTGATAACAACTCAGTAAAACTTGTGGATTCAAAGACTAAAACTGTCTCTAATATCAAACTCAAGTCTATACCCTTTGATCTCTCAGTGGTCAGGGACGTACAACTGGTAGTTACTTTACCTTTTGAAGCTAAGATTCAGTTTCTGAATGTTGCTGATAAGTTATCTTTAGGTCGTGTCATTGAGACAGATAAAGGGTGTTTTGGAATAGCTGCATGTCAAGATAAACTGATTGTTAGTTATGGGGGTCATTCTCCTCACCTTAAGATACTGGACATGAATGGAAAATTACTAAGGGAGATCACTACTGATCAACATGGAGAACAGTTATTGAGTAAAGTACAATATATTGCAGTTAATATTGACGACAATGTGTTCTACATGTCTGATCATGATAAAGTGACCTGTATGACCATGGAGGGAGAGGTCAAGGCCGTGTACAGCGATGATAGTTTGAGGAAACCATTAGGCATGGCAATAGACGAGGATGGGTCCGTGTATATCGCGTTCTGTGACGATCCTATCCAGCATATAACTGCTGAGTGCACCAAGATACAGACACTGCTAGACAAACCCCAAGCTGGAGCTGTCTCTGATTGTATTGCATATGATAGGAACAATGACAAGTTATATTTGGCAGGAAATCGTGCTAGTATGTACGTTTATCAACTAGAATGAACATTAAATAGGCCTGCAGCAATATCACATTACTTCAATGTACCAGTGTATTTGTATTGCATATGATAACAACAATGGAAAGTTGTACTTGGCAGCTGCACATGCTAGTGTGAATGTTTATCAACTTGGATGAACATTAAGTAAGCCTGCAGCAATATCAATAGAGGTCAATGATTAGAATACACTTACTGCGTAGTCACTTAGTAGAATACAATTTTTTACTAAATACATGTTCCAATATTGATTAGAGTACACATGACTGATTAGAGTATCTATGACTGATTACAGTACATGTGGCTGATTAAAGTAACTGTGACTGATTAGTGTATATCACAGATTAGAGTACATGTGAGAGTACATTTGACTGATTAGAGCACAGGTGACTGGGTTAGAGTACATGTGATTGTTTGAGTACATGTGACTGATTAGAGTGCATGTGTCTCAGTTACAGTACATGTGACTGTTAGAGTTTATGTGACTGATTAGTGTACATGTGAATGTTAGCATACATGTGACTGATTAGAGTACATGTGACTGATAATATATTACATGGACTGTTATAGTACATGTCACTGATTAGAGTACATGTGACTTATTAGGGTACTTGTCACTGATTAGAGTACATGTGACTGATTAGATTACATGTCACCGATTGGAGTACATGTGACTGTTAGGGTTCATGTCACTGATTGTGGGGGGTGCATGTCACTGATTAGAGTACATGTGACTGTTAGGGTACATGTCACTGATTAGATTACATGTCACCGATTAGAATACATGTGACTGTTAGGGTACATGTCACTGATTAGATTACATATCACTGATTAGAATACATGTGACTGTTAGGGTACATGTCACTGATTAGGGGACATATGACTGATTAGAGTACATGTCACCGATTAGTGTACATTTGTCTGTTAGGGTTTAGAGTACATGTGACTGTTAGGGTTCCTGTGACTGATTGGAGTACATGTCTCTGATTAGAGTACATGCAACTGAATAGAGTTCATTTGACTGATTATATTGTACATGTGATGATTATATAGTGCATGTGACTGATTCGAGTACACATGACTGTTAGGGTACATGCAACTGATTAGAGTACATATGACTGATTAGAATACATGCAACTGATTAGAATACATGTGACTGATTAGAGTACATGTAACTGATTATAGTATATGCGACTGTTAGGGTACATTTGACTGATTGGAGTATATGCAACTGATTTGAGTTCATGACACCGATTAGAGTACATATGTCCCAGGTCACAGATCAGAACTGATAAAGAAATATTGTGAGAAACTACATAACTTGGACAATGAAGATGTTTGAGGTTTAATATCTGCACGATCAAATGAAATCTGTATAATTTATCTATTGTTAAAACTAATAACTAGGGGAACTTATGAGATTTGTTTAAAATGTCTGAGCCAAAACTTGTGTTAATATATTGTCTGAATGGTCATACTTCTATGAATAAGTAATAATCCAAATTAGTAAGGCTTCAGATGCTAATATAATTATATATCAAGGTATGAGACCACCAATTATTTCCCCATACACACCAATGTTAAAATGTCACATATTAATGATTTGCTGTGTATAAATCGAGTATGGATAATTCAGCAGTGTAATTTTCATATAGAAACATAGCTTTTCACTTAAAAATTCAGCAGAAGGGGGTTGGGAGCGGTATATGCATAGATTCGAAACTTGGGGATGAAACTTTAAAATGTTCATCAATAATCCAGTAAAACCTACTAATACACTTATGATACATACAACAACAAAAGGAGGGATTACTTTTTATTATAGGAACTATATACCTCCATAAGCCTCATATATATATAGCTTCAATAATTCTTACATGTAATGTTTAATCTAATGGCGCAATAGCCCTTGTATATCATCAGTTTATCCCAATAATGAATTGTCAATTATCAAAGTGAAAATGAAATGATTTAGACTCACAACTGATTCTGAACTAAGATATTGAATCAGGGTATAATCTTTGTTTATTTTCAGTGAGGCATTTTTAAAGCCCTCACATTTATTGCACCGTAACTGCTGATATCAGACAGAGATAAGCATGTCCAAGAAACTTGAGTAACTTGAGTAATATTGACAAAACCCAGACAAAAGGATATCAAGAATCCTTATAAAACTAAAATAATAACAAAAAGTAACTCTCCTCAAGCTGGATCTGTAATGAAGGCTGTAATATCGAGTACAGGTCGAGTGGATCTGTAATGAAGGCTGTAATATCGAGTACAGGTCGAGTTATCTCCAATGAAAAAGAAATATATCACCGTTTACAATATTTTTATATTCGCAATTGCTCGTATATCAATATCGTCATCTTCTCGGTGATTTTTTCAAAGAAAAAGTTACAATTTATTGGTTGTAAGATATGCTTTGTTTCTATACTAAAGAAACAAAAAAGAACTGAAACTCTAGTGTTTATAATCAAATATTGTTACGTGTATTTAATGCATAAACACAATAATTTCATTTCAATTTTACTCTGGTGCTTTCTTTGGGGTTTTCATATATACCAGTGCCTTCTAAGTTTCATCTTTAATATTAATAATGTCCAAGATGTGCAGTACAGAAATGATATATATGAACGTGGTATGTAATCATAGTAATAACATCAATCCATGCTATTCCCGTAACCATAACTGGTAACTAGAGCATACTCGACACTGTCGGACTGATGACAGTCAACATTCTATCTAGGCGACAAGTGTTTCTGTCTCCCTCCCAGGTCACTCTCCCTCTGTGCTCGTTATCAACGTGCTGTGTTATGCAACCAGCAAATATCCATTTACAACATTCCAAAACATAAACTTCAGAAGTTCCACCATGTCCACAACTTGACTTTTCAAACAGTTGTTTTCTATTGTCCAAAACTACTCACTCAAAGTCACATAAGGGGCGTCCGCGACTTGAAATCACTTGCCCCTCACCGCTGTAGTTTTGATCCCTCAGGGGCTTAGGAATCTTTATGTGAGGAAGCTATCCAGCTGGCTTGTGGAACGTTGGTGGTTCTACCCAGGTGCCCGCCCGTGTACGAAAATTGCCCGGAGGGGCACCTGGGGTCTTCCTCCACCAATGGAAACTGGAAAGTCACCATATGACCTTAGCTGTAGATGCGACTATAAAATCCAATACAATTCAATTCAAAGTGACATGATCAAAACGGCGGTAAAGTAGAGCACTAACCTCCAGCACAAATATTATGGTCAAAGGGAAACAACTCTTCTAACATGGATAAAATGACCCTGTTACATCAATACACGGTATTTATATTAATTTCCAATAGTGGTTTCGGTAGTGATTTTCAATCACTGGTAAATTAAACGGACACATGGCAATCTTTAATTTTGGAAAAACACATGGCTTAGTTTTTCTACGTAACTTGCATTTGTTTCATCAATAATATTAATTAAAAGAACAGCATAAAGCCAATTATTTTTGTATCTTATTACCTGTTTATTATATTGCACCAATAATATATTTAAACATATAGTCGAATCAGACGAAAACAAGGAAACTCCAAAATTTTATTTAAGTATATGCAAGAATGTTTAAAGTTAAAATGATACTGGATAAATAAATCGAAACGCTAATTTAAATACTTGATAAACACTTCAAGATTGCCATGTGTCGCTTTGACAACAGATTATTTTAACAAATAAAATTACATATATACAACCTAAAAACCTATCTGGTTTAGCGTATTTCCAAACATTGATGTAGATGAACATTAGAATTAATATTTTTTTTCATAGTCTTATATTTTGTTTAGCTGAGCTGTATATATGCTTCTTGCTACTCTGTTTAACTGTATATGTATATATTGTATGATTACATTGGCCTATGGCCTATTGATTCTGAAAAATAAAGTTCTTCTTCTATACAGTATTTTGTTTATGTATTACGAAAATTGTTTTGTATATATAGATACTAATTTATTGATATCATTAAATCCAATTCTTGATAGCAGTTATTCAGTTTATGATATCACAAAATACCCTAATTTAATGATATCATAAAATCAAAAATACTTGATATTAATTCATTCATTGATATCACAAACCTGAATAGTTGATATCAAAAAATGATCGAGTGATAGCAAGAAATAGTTTGGATTTATAAATATTACTAATTCATTTAGTGACATCAAAAAATAGTTTATTGATATCATTAAATCGTTTTGTGATGATCTCACTTAATCAAATTGTTTATACCAAAACATGATTTAGCAATATCAAGAAATAGTTTGGATTTATTGATATCAACACTCCATTTAATGATATCACAAAACAATTCATTGATCTCATTCAATCAAATTATTTACATCAATAGTTCATTTAATGACATCACACAATAATTTATTGATATCATTAAATCATTTTGTGATATCACTAAACTGAATTGTTGATATCAAAAAAAAAGAATACAGTGATAGCAAGAAATAGTTTGGATTGATAGATATCACTAATTCATTTAGTGAAATCACAAAATTTATTGATATCATTAATTCATTTTGTGACATCACTTCATCAAAAAGTTGAGCACCCAGTGGGATTCTAACCCACAGCATCATAAAATCAAATTACTGATATCACTAAATCATTTTGTGATATCACTAAACTGAATTGTTGATATCAAAGAATGATTCAGTGATAGCAAGAAATAGTTTGGATTTATAGATATCACTAATTCACTTAGTGACATCATAAACTAAGTTATTGATATCATTAAATCAAATTCTTGATATCAGTAATTCATTTTATGATATCACAAAACACCTAGATTTATGTGATATCATTTGTTTTTGTTTGTTTAAATGGTGTTTTATGTCATTTTTAGAACATATTAGACCATATATGATGGTTGATTTTTTTTGTGAAAGAGGCAGACCACCCCATTTTTCCTGGGTAAAACCAGCACTGTATACATCCCGCCATCCATAAGAAAAGACATTTTCTGGCTTACAAGTTGAACTCCCAGTGGGATTCGAACCCACATCATCATAAAATCATATTACTGATATCACTAAACTGAATTGTTAATATCAAACAATGATTCAGTGATAGCAAGAAATAGTTTGGATTTATAGATATCACTAATTCATGTAGTGACAGCACAAAATAATTGATCGATATCATTAAATCAAATTCTTGATATCAGTAATTCATTTTATGGTATCACAAAATATCCCGATTTAATGATATCACAAAGATTGAGTTTTTAGGTATCACTAAATCAGTTTGTTATATCACTTAACTGAATTGTTGATATCAAAAATGATTTAGTGATATCAAGAAATAGTTTGGATTGATTGAAATGATAGCACCCAATCAGTTTATTGATATCACTTAATCATTTTGTAATATCAATAAATTGAACTGTTGATATCAAAAAAATAATACAGGAATAGAAAGAAATAGTTTGGATTTATAGATATCACTAATTAATTTAGTGACATTATAAAACTAAATTCTTTATATCAGTTATTCAGCCAAAGATATCACAAAATACCCTGGTTTTATGATATCACTAAATCAAATTATTCATATCACTAAACCATTTTGTGATAACTCTAAATTAAATTGTTGAAATCAAAACATGATTTAGTGATATCAAGAAATAGTTTTGATTTAAGAAATAAAGTATTTCAAGCAGGTTTATATTGTGCCAGATCAATACCTGGTGGGTGGGACTTGAAGTTCATCAATACCAAGGGCCGCAGGCCCGTGGTTTCAATGTGTTAAAAGTTCCAAACAGCAGGTTTTGATCTCAGACAATATAAACCCGCTGGAAATATTTTATTTCTATTCTGACATAGATTTTTATGTATCATGATACACATTTTGTCTATAGATTGCACAAAATACAAATTCTCACAACTAACATTTTATGCCTACCCTGAACATCAAACGAGAAGAATACATGTGTTGTTGAAACGTAGCGTCGCTTACAATAACACATTTCACTGCGTTGTTGTTTTGCATCTGACGTTTAAAATGACGTCTCAACGTTTAACGTGTTTGTGACGTATATGGTGTCAGAGGTATTGTATAGCTTTTTTAAGAGCTCCCCAAATCAACATTGAGTATTTTTAATAAACTATGTTAGAATTATTGATATCAATAATCCACATTTAATGATATCACACAATTATTGATTGATATCATTAAATCAAATTATTGATATCAACGATTCATTTTGTGATATCACTATATCGAATTGTTGATATCAAAAAAGGATTTAGTGATATCAAGAAAAAGTTCAAAATTATTTGTTTTCACTGAATAGGACCTTTCTGAAGCATGAACTAATCCGTACACATGTGACGATGTGGGTTTTACGGTCAAGCAAGATTCATATTTCCAAATATGGTCAAAGTTTCACGGGTGTGGATTTTGCCACTATTGCGCAGAAGGCATATTTCCATATAAGGTGGTGACCTTGAACTTTGACCTACTGACCCCAGAATCAATAGGGTTCCTCCTCTCACCAAAATCAATGTACCTTTAAAGTCTCATGAATGTGCGTTTATGATTTCAAAAGTCATCGCACGGAATATGTATTTCCATATTAGGTCAAGGCAATATCAAACTCTGACCTACTGACCCCTTGAAAAAAAGGGTTCTTCCTCTCATCAAAACCATTGTAATTTTTTAGTTTCACGAGTGTGCTTGTTATGGTTTTGAATATATCGCTGAGAATTCATATTTCAATGTAGTTTTGTAGTTATCATGTGGAATAAGTTTACGGATGTACTGACCCATACCATAATACGTTAAACTTTCCAAACAGGCATATACATGTAATAATGAGAATGTAGCATGGTAACAAAATGTTTGTATCATTACGTGGTCCGAGTATTAACTTTCATACCCCATCCAACCCCTGCTCCAAGAAGCGACGACCGGGTTGGCTGGGGTATGAAATAAAACCTTAATTTTGGCTTAAAAAGTTTGCATATTGTAAAATAAAAACATTTAATAGGTAATGTCATACAGGTTATCGCATTAAAGCGTGTTTTATTGCCAAAATATCTATTATAAAATCCTGCTAATATAAGCTTTCCCATCGCTTAATGGAATTAAGGCGGGACCACGTAATGTTTGAGCCCATATCTCTATTTGTTGAGACCAATCCCTTTATTTCCCGTGTTATCGGGCTTGGTTATTACCAGAAATCATGCAGTTGTTACCTTTACAGCTGACTTTGTGTCCGCCCTGTACCCAGTGTTGTTTCTGACACTCGCGACTACAATAGAGCGTCACGTGACAGTGGGAACATCGCTTCAATTCTCCGTCCATTGGAACCTTGTTATGCTGACAACATACCACGTCAGAAAACATGAATCTCAATGTGTTATTTTGTAATGGACATAATTATTTCGGGCGCTAGTTTAAGCCAAAGGTTTTTTTTTTACTTTTAAAAACAAAATTTAAAAATACCTAAATAAAATGTATATCAATGAAACAGACATTTTTAGTGGTAAATAAAAATACCTTACCAAAATCGGTTGAGAAATAAAACAAGAGGGCTACGATGGCCCTATATCGCTCACCTGAGTACTGTCCCATTATTGAACTTCTCCGAAATCTTAGGGTCATATACAATATGTGCAAGTTTGATTAAGATTGCTCAAGAACCGGTCCGTCCAGTCCTAGAACTACTCCTTATATGCTGAGCGCCAAGTAATGGAGCTACTAGTAACATTTTTATGAAGTCTGACCCGGCCGGGGATTGAACCCAGGACCTGCCGCATGCAAGGCGGATTCTCTATCACTAGATCACGACACGGTAGTGAGGACAATTGTATGCTGTGCTTATATTTGTGTGTTTCTTTTGGGGACATGCCATCTTGAAAATAGTTGGATTTTTATCAATAAATCAACAATATATTGTGTATACCGGTACATACATTTAATGAGATATTAATCGTTTTTAGTTACAGGTACATCAGTGAAATGCAAACATATATTAAATAAATATAAAACAATGACAGACATGTAATACATTATATTTCTATTAAATTGAGCGAGTTGAGTTTTACAGAGAACCAACATAAAAAGGTCATCTGGCACTGAAATAAAAAATAAATACACCAGTATCACTCTCCATTTATATTGAGATGAAAAAGATGTGCAGAGTTGCTGCAAATTCAGACTGTTAATCACTAAGTATGATTTGTAATAAATAGTTTATCCCGTAATAGACAAATACAAGGGTAGGAACGTACGTCACGGACACCTGCAATTCTGATAGCACGTACACGTGCCAACGCTCAATTCGGTGAGTAAAACCTTCTTTTTTTTGTATGAATTCAATGATATTTGTAAAATTGAACTAGTGCAGAGAAGGAAGCCTGCTCTCAATTATATGTAAACGCATTTGACTTTCCAAAAGCATTTACGGTTAAGTCCTGAAAACGCGACAAAGTCAATTTAAAATCTGATAGTGCGTACACACAAACACTTGACATTTGAAAATTTGTTAAATTTGGTCTTATTTCAATTTTTTTAAGTGAAAAGAAGCTGAGCCGGAGATGTTACTCCAAGCCGTAGAGAAACTTAGACATGATAGCGCGTACGAAGTGAGAATGTGAGAGATAGCACGTACACACAAGAGAAAAGCGCATTTAAACAGATAGCACGTACGCACAAACCCATAAAAGCAGAAAATGGGGTAAACGTTAGTAAGTTCGTTAATTTAATGTTAATTTAATGCAAATAATTAGTTGATATATGGAATGTTTTTTAGATTTTCACCATGAGAAGAAAAAATCCAACCTAACTTTAAACAGAAAAAAAGAACGAGAAAAGAGAGAATTGAGGAAATCCATTAATAACAATTTACGAGCAATTCCAGCGAAAAACCTTATTCTGGCCGGCAGTACATTTACATGTCCTGGAATCTCACCGAAACTTCACAAGTCACCAAACGATTCACTGAAGTCGGTTTAACGAAGACATAGTGCAAATTTAACCCCAACACAATATCCAGTCACCAAGCGGTTGGCTTTCGAGACGGAAGCATGTGAAGGTATTTGTAAAATGCAAAGTTTATTTGAAAGAAAATAAAGAAAAATGGTTCATGCACATTTTTGAATTGATGACGACAGTAAAGTTATGGCATCTGTATTGATACAATTTAGCGGATTTATTGCTTTTAATTAAATACACTGGTATTTTATTTTCCCAAGCTGTGTATGCACACTTTGTGTTTTGGAATGACAGGCGATACAAGTTTGAAAAGCATTTGGCCCCAACTCACAATATTCGAAATCAGATGCGACCATTTTTAAAAATACCGAAAGCACTATAGTTCAGAAATGATGTTTTGGATATATCGATGCTATTTATTTGGGCTCTTATTTTGCCCGAAACATCAACTGGTGGCGCTGTTTTTGTGTCACCTTTCGAAGAAAATGGATGACCTAAACTGAAAATTGAGCACGCCCGTTGTTCAATACGAAATAGGCTAAACAGTCTTTGAATATATCCTAATTTTAAACCTACTTTCATATTTGCTATTCTGTCTAAATTGGACTCTAAGACTTGTTTGTGTGTTTCAGGTCCATATTATATTGCGACGAAATCACCGGGTCTCCCTCTACACAAGACGCACCAGGACAATGTGACTCTTGGAGATAATGATTGACCCGGGTGATCTTGCTGGGTTCATTTATGAGGACGAAACATCCATTGAGTAGAGACCGTGTGAAAGTTCTGCAAATTGGGAAGATGATGATGGACTTAAAGAAGACATTCGAGAAATGATGGAGTTGGCACCGGACGTCATTAAAAAACACGCCAAAGAAGGAATTAAGAATGTGTTTTTAGATTTTTTCCGGCAAATACATCAGGGTGTCCAGCCAGTAAAAAATATGGCATTCTTGTTGTGGACTGAAGTTGTGGCGTGGTATGGTGAGGAGACGACATCTTCTATGAGATATAGTGAAGTAAGCAAGACATTTTGGAAACTCGGTTGACAGTTGTTTGGCGGGAATTCCTGAGATTTATGGCTGGAATTAAAAACACTTTGCAAGTTGTCGCGGATGAAGCCAGAAGAGGCTGATGCGAGCCTGTTGAATCAGATATAAATTTCGTTGTTCCGAGTCGGTCTGTTCTGCGCACCTTTACGTCATATGAATCCTTTTCCGTTTTTTTTTGTGCCAGACTATAACTTTATTGGGGAAGTTGAACTGACTGGGGACTGCCTCTGACATATACATTGGTACACTATTAACACACATTTGATTTACAGGCATCATTTGAGAAATGTCAGAATGTACCTACCCAATCACATGCAATTTTATGTACGCGCTATCCATCTTTTTCTCAATTATTCATGTTGTGTGTACGTGCTATCTCTCAAACTCTCACTTCGTACGTGCTTTCATGTCTAATATTCTGTCTGAACGTCTTCAAGCAAGGCAATAATGACATGGAACATTGCATATCTAAAACGGCTTGAAGTAACAAATCTCCGGCTCAGCTTCTTTTCACTTAGAAAAGTTGAAATAAGACCAAATTTAACAAGTTTTAAAATTTCAAGTGGTTTGTGTGAACGCACTATTATAATTCAAATTGACTTTGTTGCGTTTTCAGGACTTAACCGTAAGTCACATGCGTTTACATATAATTGAGAGCAGGCTTCCTTCTCTGCACTAGTTCAATTTTACAAATATCATTGATTCATACAAGAAAAGAAGGTTTTACTCACCGAATCGAGCGTTGGCACGTGTACGTGCTATCAGAATTGCAGGTGTCCGTGACGTACGTTCCTACCCTTGAAATAGGCAAGTGACGTTTTTAGAATGAAATATACATATGGGCACTGACATCCCTAAACCTTACAAATAACAATGATTGTATTTAGCCAACATTGATGAAATTGCTTCTTTAATCATTCTTAATGATCAATGAATTGCAAGACTGATACAAAACTTATGTTGGGTGGTATAAAGTTTAGCAATCCATCCATTTCCAACTACTTTTCTAGTTCATTGCATTTCAGTTGTATCACTTTGTAGTATACAAATGTACATTTTAATGAAACAACTCTTGGGAACATGTCACAAGTTTACAAGTATGAACCATATTCAATGAAAGTTGTATTCTGTATTCTCTCTAGCTTATTTCATTTTGTAACAACAACTTGTGTAGTGAAACAACTCTTGGGAACATGTCACTCTTATTTACAAGTATGAACCATATTCAATGAAAGTTGTATGCTGTATTCTCTCATTTTGTAACAATAAATCAGTTATTTTTATTTCATTGTATGCACTATATTCTGGGCACACTAATCTTAAATCTCAATAGCACACTATTATTATTTTGAGTAAAAACCAGTTTTACAAATGTATTTAGTAATTGCACAATCATGATGTCAAAGAAGGTAGCAGAGGATATATTGCCCATATGTATATCAATATGTTGTAAACAAGTATTTGTTCTTATGATAAACAGAAAACTATCCTCTATTTACATCAAAAGACTATTGTTGAATGGATCTAGAACCTTCCCATCCCCAGAACTGCAAAGTTACTGCAAATTTTGATTGTTCATCTTCACTTAGAGGCCTCTGATTACACACAGGAGAAACAATGATCTTATTCATGGAGGACAAACATAAACTGCAATATCTACATATCTACATACTAGAATACGAAAGATAAAAAAAAACATGATTTTTTTTTAAACAATGATAGTATACAGTGACAGAAAATGGGTTGATTATTGTCAAAACATGTTTTATACACTAGATATATTGATGCCTTTTTTAAGTCGGCATACAGACATTAAATAGTTTAAATCTAGACAGATAGCATCTTTAATGTTAACCCTTTTATTACAGGGCACGAAAATTCCACTCGTCCACTCGTTATGACGAGTGCTCATTGATGCAGGACGAGTAGAAATTCAGATAAATTCTTTAACAATTTATCAATTTGGCCATTCAAATATTGCGTAGGACGAGTAACAGAGAAACAAATTTTCTTGCCTTGCCTTAACCCGCTAAGCACGACTATAATAGGCTTTGCGTCCATTGTAAACACAGATCAGCCTGTGAGTAACTCGCAGGCTGATCAGGGTTTACAATGTCTGGCTGCTAATCAGTCATTTTCCCAAAACACCCCTTTGTCACATAAATGAAACAGTCTTAATTCAAAGGAAGAACAGTCCATTATAAATATGTAGCGGGTTAAGGGTTAATGCAAGCAGCAATGACACGAATATTTTAAACGATGAATACAATATGAATTATCATTAACAATGACAATTAACAACAATGATGTTCTAATTACTCATTTATAATGGCAATGTCTTATTTTATACAAACAACTATATATACAAGTGTATATTTATTCATTCATCTAATCAAAATACATAATCATATACACGGAAAACAGTGATTTGAAAGCATTGGTAACAGGAATGAGTAAATTTCACAATACCAATACATAAAATATTATAATTGTCAATTTGATTGGCAAATATATTTTAGAATTTTAGTTCAGTAACTGATCTTCATGACATTATTAAACCAAGATAAATGACATTTCTAAAACATAGCTTTACTTAGAGACAAACATTATTTGGATTATTGACAGGGGACGACAATATGGGCACATATTCCCTGCCTGGACACTGTATTACACCCAGTCGTAAGACCCTCTGTCAACAATCCAGACAATGAATTTGTTGTATACTACAAAACCTTTGTAATGCCATAGTTGTTTTTCTACTGACTATGACTAAATTTGTATTTGTACACCTTGATAATAATGCACTTGCATAGCACCTGAATCACATCTTGTCTGCACCACGTGCAAGAGGCTTAATATTAAAGATACCTTTCCTACCTTTTCCAAATCTGGAATAATGGCTACTATATTAGAGTAAAGGTACCAACACACATCATGTTTTTGAGGCCAGAAATATTTATCGATAGAACCTTTAACAGGGTGTAAACACTTAATTTTTGCATCAACTGTGCTGTTTATATCTAATACAATACCTGGATATAAAATGTCATTGTGCTTTACAAAAACATATTTTCCAATCAAATTTGTGCCCCTCTTCCCATACCCTATACCTGTACTATCATTTAAACTGCTGGGTGATACAAGGCCGTATGATAAGTTGAGGATACATTTCGGGGAGCATCCATCGGTTCTACCGATTTTCTTGTTGTTAACATATTCATGGCTCCTTTTATACTTAGACAAATTGAGTATAACTTCTGTATATGAACTTGTAAGCTTTTATGAAAGGAGTGCATGCTTTTAGGGCTGAGTCTAACGTCAAGAATGGACGGTTATTATAAACCCTTGCAAACAAAGGACGGAGTCACTATGTCATTCGGGTAGTTTTGATCATCTTAGACGCTTGATTGTAAATACAAACTTCTTGACACTGTGCAGAAAAAACTTTAAACCCAAAACACGTGTATGTAAAAAGTTTAATTTTTTTTTTACACATTTAGTTTGCCGATATAATGATGAAGTTTCCCTCTTTGTTTATTTATTAATTCAGTGTCTCTCTGCCATTTTGTTTATCTTGGATAAAATGTGCATCTGTATCAGGCTATCAGAAATTATACCAGTATCTCGGTAAAATGGCTGCCACATCAACTTTTATTTAGAAGAACAGTTCTAGACATTTGTCTTGAAAACAAGCAAGCGTCACAGATGATCTAGACTATTGTTCGAGAGGGCGGTCGGTCTGAACCCCTTGATGGAAGTTCACAAACTTTATAAGAAGCATCAGTATGAAGTGGAAATGTTCATAACTTGGTAAACGTGACACGTTCCGGTTCAATGGTTTTTGACGGTTGATTATATTCACACAAAAATCTTGTCCTCTCTATTCCTCCATTACTCCATGATGGACTTTCACGAATCTATGAGAAGCATCAGAGAGTATGAAGTGGAGACGTGCATAACATCGTCTAGTTCCGGTTCAATTATTTTTTTACACACTATTTCTGCATAACTCCTCGCTGGAGTTTCACGAAACTTTATGGGAAGCATCAGTATGAAGTGGAGATATGCATAACATCATTTTGTTATGGTTCGATGATTCTGACGAGTTTTTGAGAAGTGTCGGTATGAAGTGGAGATACCCATAACATTCATCTCGCTCCGGCTCGATGATTTTTGACAGAGTTATGTCCCTTTGATTTTTTTCTCACATATTTTGTGCGCTATTTCTTCATAACCTCATAATGGATTTTCATTAAAGTTTGTGAAAGCACATTCCTCCTTTCAGGTTCGATAATTTCTGAACATTTAAATATTTTCAAGCAAAAAATCTTGCATGCGCTATTTCTCATTAACCACCTGATGGGGTTTCAACAAACTGTGTGAGAAGCATCTGCATCATATGGAGATATGCATATCAAGGTAGGGTTTTGGTTCATGGTGTTTGATGTGAGTTCTGGCTCCTGACTATTTTTCTAAGAAAAATTATTTTGTATGCTATTTCTCCATAACTCCTATATGGAATTTCCCCAAACTTTGTGAGAAGCATCAGTATGAAGTGGAGATGCTCATATAGTCGTGGGGTATGCGTGATAGTTTTAGTTTGAAAAAGTTTTAATCTAAATGTTTATTAATTTTGCATAGTTTTGTACACTCTCTTGTGATGTCTGGGCGATCGCTGTAGTGTAAGATAACACGCTTTTCTTTCGAGAAAAGAGATCCAGGTTTAAGTCTTGGCAGGGTCCTGACACACAGAGTTGTACATACAATTGTTTTACTTTTGCACATCAGTAATGTCGTTTTTGTAAACATATACACATTCGATTATATTATTATATTGTATTATTACCGTATGTAAATTATAATTATTCATACATATTCAGAGTGTGTTTTTATTTAATTACATATAGCCGGAAAAAAATAAAAACAACGAATATAACGCTTTCTTGGTTATAGCAAGCACTTAAATTGCACGATCAGTTTCAAATAAAAACATTTCATCTTTATTTCACTTTTCCATTTTGTTCTCTGCCTTTGCTACACCAAATTAAACCCAATATTAATTTTACACAAAAACAACAACACACATGATGCTTTAATGTCAATCCAATAAATTAAAATAAAAAGTATTTACTCTTATTGCTGCTCGTCGTCATAGTATAGACTGTATACTATGATGACTTTTCTTGTTAGAAAAAAATGCACAAACACCATTCCTAAATTTATTTGTTTCAAGACTTATCTATATAGACAAATCAAAATTGGAAAATGAATAGCCCTTGCGAATGAGGAAAAATGGCGAAACTTTATCAACTGATCGATCAAGTATAATAGACACCAAATTGGACAAACTGAAACTCTACATTCTTCTTTCACCGTACCTTTTTACTTCTTCTATCTGTATTATCTGTTGTCTTACTTCCATTCCTTTCTTCTGTAAACTATTTCCTTATCTACTCTCTACATAACTAAACTGTTTCACTGGAAACTTTTGTTGGTTAAGTCTATGAACATATCATGAATAAAATACTGTTTGACAGAACATATGACCTGTACAATGCCCTAGAAACTAAGTGCTGTACAAATCAAGTTGTATTTACTACAAAATGACCACACGTCTCAGGATTAGGCTCAGGGAAAAATATTTCTTAGTATCTTGATAATATCGTTTTGCAGGTATTGTATGACTTACATGATATTATCGTTATGCCTTATTGTATGATATGGCTTACATGATAATATTGTTATGCCTTATTGTATGATATGGCTTGCATGATACTATTGTTATGCCTTATTGTATGATATGGCTTACATGATAATATCGTTATGCATTTATGTATGATATGACTTACATGATAATATCGTTATGCATTATTGTATGATATGACTTACATGATAATATCGTTATGCCTTATTGTATGATATGGCTTACATGATAATATTGTTATGCCTTATTGTATGATATGGCTTACATGATAATATCGTTATGAATTTATGTATGATATGACTTACATGATAATATCGTTATGCATTATTGTATGACATGACTTACATGATAATATCGTTATGCATTTATGTATCACATGACTTACATGATAATATTGTTATGCATTATTGTATGACATGACTTACATGATAATATTGTTATGCATTATTGTATGAGATGACTTACATGATAATATTGTTATGCATTATTGTATGATATGACTTACATGATAATATCGTTATGCATTTATGTATGACATGACTTACATGATAATATCGTTATGCATTATTGTATGACATTACTTACAAAATAATATCGTTATGCATTATTGTATGACATTACTTACAAAATAATATCGTTATGCCTTATTGTATGACATGACTTACATGATAATATTGTTATGCATTATTGTATGAGATGACTTACATGATAATATTGTTATGCATTATTGTATGATATGACTTACATGATAATATCGTTATGCATTTATGTATGACATGACTTACATGATAATATCGTTATGCATTATTGTATGACATTACTTACAAAATAATATCGTTATGCCTTATTGTATGACTTGACTTACATGATAATATTGTTATGCAATTTTGTATGACTTGACTTACATGATAATATCATTATGCATTATTGTATGATATGACTTACATGATGATGTCCTTATGCCTGTATGACATTTACATGATAATATCATTATGCATTATTGTATGATATGACTTACATGATAATGTCCTTATGCCTGTATGACATTTACATGATAATATCATTATGCCTTATTGTATGATATGACTTACATGATAATGTCCTTATGCCTGTATGACATTTACATGATAATTTCATTATGCATTATTGTATGATATGACTTACATGATAATGTCCTTATTCCTGTATGACATTTACATGATAATATCATTATGCATTATTGTATGATATGACTTACATGATAATGTCCTTATGCCTGTATGACATTTACATGATAATATCCTTATGCATGATTGCATGACATGACTTACATGATAATATCGTTATGCATTATTGTATGACATTACTTACAAGATAATATCATTATGCCTTATTGTATGACATGACTTACATGATAATATTGTTATGCATTATTGTATGACATGACTTACATGATATTATTGTTATGCAATTTTGTATGACTTGACTTACATGATAATATTGTTATGCCTTATTGTATGACATGACTTACATGATAATATTGTTATGCATTATTGTATGATATGATTTACATGATATTATTGTTATGCCTTATTGCATGACATGACTTACATGATAATATCGTTATGCCTTATTGTATGACATGACTTACATGATAATATCATTATGCATTATTGTATGACATGACTTACATGATAATATCGTTATGCCTTATTGCATGACATGACTTACATGATAATAGCATTATGCATTATTGTATTACATGACTTACATGATAATATTGTTATGCATTATTGTATGACATGACTTACATGATAATATCATTATGCCTTATTGCATGACATGACTTACATGATAATATCATTATGCATTATTGTATGACATGACTTACATGATAATATCGTTATGCCTTATTGCATGACATGACTTACATGATATTATTGTTATGCCTTATTGCATGACATGACTTACATGATAATATCGTTATGCATTATTGCATGACATGACTTACATGATAATATCGTTATGCATTATTGTATGACATGACTTACATGATATTATTGTTATGCCTTATTGTATGACATGACTTACATGATAATAGCATTATGCATTATTGTATGACATGACTTACATGATAATATCATTATGCCTTATTGCATGACATGACTTACATGATAATATCATTATGCATTTATGTATGACATGACTTACATGATAATATCGTTATGCCTTATTGTATGACATGACTTACAAGATGATATCGATATGCCTTATTGTATAACATGACTTTCATGATGATATCGTTATGCCTTATTGTATGACATGACTTAAATGATAATATCGTCATGCCTTATTGTATGACATGACTTACATGATGATATCGTTATGCCTTATTGTATGACATGACTTACATGATAATGTCGTTATGCCTTATTGTATGACATGACTTACATGATAATATCATTATGCCTTATTGTTAGACATGACTTACATGATGATATCGTTATGCCTTATTGTATGACATGACTTACATGATAATATCGTTATGCTTTATTGTATTACATGACTTACATGATAATGTCGTTATGCCTTATTGTATGACATGACTTACATGATAATATCATTATGCCTTATTGTTAGACATGACTTACATGATGATATCGTTATGCCTTATTGTATGACATGACTTACATGATAATGTCGTTATGCTTTATTGTATGACATGACTTACATGATAATATCATTATGCCTTATTGTTTGAAATGACTTACATGATAATATCGTTATGCCTTATTGTATGACATGACTGACATGAATATATTGTTATGCCTTATTGTATGACATGACTAACATGATAATATCGTTATGCCTGTATGACTTGACTTACATGATAATATCGTTATGCATTATTGTATGACATGACTTACATGATCATATCGTTATGCTTTATTGTATGACATGACTTACATGATAATATCGTTATGCCTTATTGTATGACATGACTTACATGATAATATCGTTATGCATTATTGTATGACATGACTTACATGATGATATCGTTATGCCTTATTGTATGACATGACTTACAAGATGATATCGATATGCCTTATTGTCTAACATGACTTTCATGATGATATCGTTATGCCTTATTGTATGACATGACTTACATGATGATATCGTTATGCCTTATTGTATGACATGACTTACATGATAATATCGTTATGCCTTATTGTATGACATGACTTATATGATGATATCGTTATGCCTTATTGTATGACATGACTTACATGATAATGTCGTTATGCCTTATTGTATGACATGACTTACATGATAATATCATTATGCCTTATTGTATGACATGACTTACATGATGATATCGTTATGCCTTATTGTATGACATGACTTACATGATAATGTCGTTATGCTATATTGTATGACATGACTTACATGACAATATCATTATGCCTTATTGTTTGACATGACTTACATGATAATATCGTTATACCTTATTGTATGACATGACTTACATGATGATATCATTCTGCCTTATTGTATGACATGATTTACATGATAATATCGTTATACCTTATTGTATGACATGGCTTACATGATAATATCGTTATGCTTTATTGTATGACATGACTTACATGATGATATCATTATGCCTTATTGTATGACATGACTTACATGATGATATGATTCTGCCTTATTGTATGACATGATTTACATGATAATATCGTTATACCTTATTGTATGACATGACTTACATGATAATATCGTTATGCCTTATTGTATGACATGACTTACATGATAATATCATTATGCCTTATTGTATGACATGACTTACATGATGATATCGTTAGGCCTTATTGTATGACATGACTTACATGATAATGTCGTTATGCTTTATTGTATGACATGACTTACATGATAATATCATTCTGCCTTATTGTTTGACATGACTTACATGATAATATCGTTATACCTTATTGTATGACATGACTTACATGATGATATCATTCTGCCTTATTGTATGACATGATTTACATGATTATATCGTTATACCTTATTGTATGACATGACTTACATGATAATATCGTTATGCCTTATTGTATGACATGGCTTACATGATAATATCGTTATGCATTATTGTATGACATGACTTACATGAATATATTGTTATGCCTTATTGTATGACATGACTAACATGATAATATCGTTATGCCTGTATGACTTGACTTACATGATAATATCGTTATGCATTATTGTATGACATGACTTACAAGATGATATCTTTATGCCTTATTGTATGACATGGCTTACATGATAATATCGTTATGCCTTATTGTATGATATGACTTACATGATAATATCGTTATGCATTATTGTATGACATGACTAACATGATAATATCGTTTAGCATTGTTGTATGACATGACTTACATGATAATATCGTTATGCCTTATTGTATGACATGACTTACATGTTAATGTCGTTATGCATTATTGTATGACATGACTTACATGATGATATCGTTATGCCTTATTGTATGACATGGCTTACATGATAATATCGTTATGCCTTATTGTATGATATGACTTACATGATAATATCGTTATGCCTTATTGTATGACATGACTAACATGATAATATCGTTTAGCATTGTTGTATGACATGACTTACATGATAATATCGTTATGCCTTATTGTATGACATGACTAACATGATAATATCGTTTAGCATTGTTGTATGACATGACTTACATGATAATATCGTTATGCCTTATTGTATGACATGACTTACATGTTAATGTCGTTATGCATTATTGTATGACATGACTTACATGATAATATCGTTATGCCTTATTGTATGACATGACTTACATGTTAATGTCGTTATGCATTATTGTATGACATGGCTTACATGATGATATCGTTATGCCTTATTGTATGATATGACTTACATGATAATATCGTTATGCCTTATTGTATGACATGACTAACATGATAATATCGTTTAGCATTGTTGTATGACATGACTTACATGATAATATCGTTATGCCTTATTGTATGACATGACTTACATGTTAATGTCGTTATGCATTATTGTATGACATGACTTACATGATGATATCGTTATGCCTTATTGTATGACATGGCTTACATGATAATATCGTTATGCCTTATTGTATGACATGACTTACATTATAATATCGTTATGCCTTATTGTATGACATGACTTACATGATAATATCGTTATGCCTTATTGTATGACATGACTTACATGATGATATCGTTATGCCTTATTGTATGACATGACTTACTTGATAATGTCGTTATGCTTTATTGTATGACATGACTTACATGATAATATCATTATGCCTTATTGTTTGACATGACTTACATGATAATATCGTTATACCTTATTGTATGACATTACTTACATGATGATATCATTCTGCCTTATTGTATGACATGGCTTACATGATAATATCGTTATGCCTTATTGTATGACATGGCTTACATGATGATATTGTTATGCCTTATTGTATGACATGACTTACATGATAATATCGTTATGCCTGTATGACTTGACTTACATGATAATGTCATTATGCATTATTGTATGACATGACTTACATGATCATATCGTTATGCATTATTGTATGACATGACTTACAAAATGATATCGTTATGCCTTATTGTATGACATGGCTTACATGATAATATCGTTATGCCTTATTGTATGATATGACTTACATGATAATATCGTTATGCATTATTGTATGACATGACTTACATGATGATATTGTTATGCCTTATTGTATGACATGACTTACATGATAATGTCAATATGCCTTATTGTATGACATGACTAACGTGATAATATCGTTATGCCTGTATGACTTGACTTACATGATAATGTCATTATGCCTTATTGTATGACATGACTAACATGATAATATGACTTACATGATAATATCGTTATGCCTAGTTGTATGACATGACTTACATGATAATATCATTATGCATTATTGGAGAGCACTGTAATAACAACACATCAAAATATTTTTTAAATTTTAATAGATTTGGCAAATATTGGGCGTGGCATGGATTAAAAAACAAGCCCCAAGCATGGGGTTTAACAATTGGGCTGCCGGTAAGCACAAAAGACCATTATGGCAAGCCCTTACAGTAGAAAGCATTAAGCAATAAAGCAGATGAATATTACACTATTAAGGACATAAATACATGTGCACCAAATTAAATGTTCATTATGAAAGCAACTTTTCTGATAAGCATTTAAGCAAGTGTTGAAAGCACGGTTGATATTCAAGCATAATTACAAGTGCACCGAATTCAATCAATTCAAATGTTTTTTTATCAATTCGTACGGACAGCAAATTTGTTTATAATTTATGTTTAGATTACAATTCAGTCTCTGGGTATACGCCTTTCCAATAAGTAGGCCACTTATCGATTTATCTCCCCTGACAAGTTGCGTGACGTCATAACAAGGACACATTTTCAACACGCTGTGTAATGTTGTGTTGTCGCACGTTGCATGGTGGCTTATACATACATTGCCGATTTTCTGAACAGTTACAGGTAAGAAGCAAGCATTGGATATTATTTTATTTTACCAGTGTCACTTATTTTTGGCAATTTGTTATAGATATATTACCCAACAGAACGTTTTTAGGGACGATTGAGTTGAATGGGCATGGCATTTCTAAAGTTCTTTTATTTGGCGATTCGACTGGGTGTATTTTTATTGAGAAACTCGGAATATTTGCGAGCTTCATGTTTCAACGAAAAAAGGATGTTAATATTTAGATTATATTTATATAATTTTTGAAGTGTTTATCGATAAACATGACAAGCGAAGATATCCGTTTACTGCCCAGAGCTTTTTCAGTTACCCCACCCACCAGATACTTTCTACGCCCCTGCATCCACACACTTTGTACTACATGTAGGTTACATGCTGGACAGTAGTTTAAATATGCATTTATAACTGGAAACATGTATTAAGTATCAAAATATGAAATAAACGGTATTTTTTTGTTTCAGTGAATAGAATACATCTCTGGATAGGACAAATCATCAATGGCAAGTGCAGAGAAGCTCCAAATGGGACAGTCTCAAAACTGAACAGTGTTCCATGTCTTTGTAAACTAGTAAGTTTGAGATACTTTTGACCAAAATATATTGTATTTGCTATCAAAAAGAATGATTGTGTGATATTGTTATGCATCGACATATTGAAGAAAATGTATTAAAGCAATCTTTACAAAAAAATAACAGATAATTATACTGCATATAATTGTCTGCACATCAATTTATTTTTATACCTATAGAAATAGTTAAATTAAAAAAAATCGCGAACCCAGTTTTGAAGAAAAAAACTGATCACTTGTTTCTAAATGCAGCAATTTTATTAGACATAATTTATTCATTTCAGATTAACCTGAATCCGGTGTGGCAAAAGCTAGACAGCTACACTATCAAAACTGCCTGGGAGTTGGTGTAGGGCAGACTTACAGGCTGTGGACTCAAAATACAAGCCATTGCCTGTGGGTTAAAATGTTGACGACCCGGTTTCAAACCTCTGCGGTGCCACCGAGTTTCGTTGGTGTGTTCTTTGGCAAAGCACGTAGCCGCATCCGTCTGATGGTGACATAAACCGGAGTAAGAGGAGGTGTTCTATTTACGTCATGTATTCTTCATATATCTCTGGGTGGCTCTAAATAACCGATGATGTGTTGATGAGCATTTAAACATCTTTCCATTCAGAACATGGATGGTTTGATAGCACAGACTATTGAGACTATTATGCTGAAGTGCAAGGATAACTGGGAATAACAGGAAGAAAGTGACGAGACTAAATTAAATTTATGGACAACAACAGAAGTATTCTGATTATGCATGTTAAGTTTAACGAATTTTACTAAAGTACCACACTTTTCTATGAAAATTACTTCGTGTCAGGCTTGAGTGATGGTGGATTACTTGAAGTACACATTTTGCTTGTGTCTGGTGTTTTAATAACGTTCAAGTATGGATTTGTTCGGGCAAATAATTAAACATACATCTTGGTTATCTTTTAATGCTTGCTTATAACACATACAATCGTGTACTTTTATTTTGTCACTGGTTTGGTTGTGTCATGTATGATTAAACTCAATTTTCCTCAGTTGTCTTCAGTTATACTTTTATAAATACCAAATGGTATCACATGCAATTATAATAAATAATTCAGGGTTCGACCTTAACGGGCGTCCGTCGGTCTGAAACCAGTTTTGTTTGTACGAACCGAGCGTCCTTGAAAGTCCTTCAGTCCGTGTGACTAGTTATTTTCGATAGTCATTAAATTAAATATAATTTAACACATACAGATGGTGCCCCAGTTTTGTAATATCGCACACGTGCTCCTTATAATTTCTACAACCCGTTACGCGCATCTCAAATCTTCGAACCCTGGGTGTGATGTTGTATTACCACATGTGTAATAACAGCGGAAGATCTCACTCTTATCCAATCTTATATAAATAGTATTAAAACTTAACTTTAAAGACACACTTGACAACTTCCTCAAATTATTAAGTTTTTGTTTTATTAAATTTAAAACAAAACTAATTATTGATTTATAGTACCGGTACATGACACAAATTGTTAATTTTGTCATTAAATATAATTCCTTAAAGTGTGGAAAAAGTCAAATGTCTCTTTAAGGTGTTCAAAGTTTGGGGTTGGTGGGACTACCTTCAGCTCTAACAATACTATATACAGCCTTGCAAGTTTAGGATAGCATCAGCGGCCTCGGTAGCTCAGTGGATAAGGCCTCAGCTTAGAGCTTCTGACCTCTGCATCCTGTGGGTTTGCTCTCTGATGGAGGCATGTCTGATGGGAAACTTCATCTCATCTCCCACTGCGGTTGCTGTACCATAACGTAATATGATGTGATAACGGAACGTAAACCCCACTTCTTTCAAGAGAGCATCAGATGAATTCATGAAATGGACTGGTTATCACTTAGGGAAACCATGTATCAGAATTATCATTAGTAGTTTAGCTATGATTAATTCATATATTAAATTGACATTGGAACAATTATAGAAAAGTGACAAATAAATGATGATAATTGTTTTATTTTTACAATATTGAATTTTCTCAATACTTTATAATGCATAAAATAAACCGTTAAACAGTAAAGGAACACCCGTCTATCATGATATTGCTTCCGGTACATGATATTAAGAAAGAATACCGACTTATTTAATCCTATCTTTAATTGAAGGCTTGAAATGAACATGGTCCAAAGACAATGACCAATTATTCAGGAATAAATCCATTGTGTGTTTGAATGAGTATGTTTATTTCAACCCTTCGCATATAAGTTCATTGAACCAATAAGTTGACCACTAACATGACAAAGTGCTTATGCCATGAAATCTGCTTCAAGACATTTTCACATTTTTGAGAATTTACAAAATAATAGGATCTTGGAAAAGGCTAATAATTCGCAAACTGTCCACGTTTGATGCATGATCCCAGTCACGGTCAAAGGAATGGTTTAGTCAAAGATGTGGAATTCCTTAATTTTGGGCATAGTGTGTTCAACATGAATCCCCTCAGCTGCTATAAATATTTTGTGGCTATTTGCTTACACATTTAACCAACTTTACCAAGGAATGGTGAAATGTTCAGTAAAACACCGCTTGGTAGAAAAGGCCAGATATTCTCGAAACCTTTAGGGCTCTATGGGCCATACTGATGTCCGTTAATAGTTTGTAATTCCACTCCTAACAGAGATTTTCTTATTTGAAATACAGCTAGTGTACATCTGTGACACCCATTTCTGACCTAATCTTCATCCGGAAAGTGTAAGAAGCATGCACACTGCTTTACTTCCATTCAACTGAAATGATAAAAACAATATTCTGTAAGACACTCCACAGAAAAAAAACACTTCTTTTACGCGGTAACCTCTAACGGGTTTAACTGTGTCTATAACAAAATGAAATTATTGTTGATTTTCAGGAATTGTTTGCCCAAAATAAAGCAAGCAGTTAGCTTACAGTATTTCTCTTAAAAATAGTGTGCTAGTCATTTTAAGTTACTTGTAGGTTGAACATTGTATACATTTTTAAATTCTTCATACTGAAGTTCCTATATTATGCATGAACTGTGACACATTTACCACAACAAAATAATTAAAATGAACACGGAACCTGTTTACCAAGAAATAAGTATCTTGTGTCGACAATATATTTATTTTGCCGCTATACGTTACAAGCAGATTATAAAGTCAACTTACATTCTTTTCAAACAGATGATCAGATCTTGATTGCTGCTTTCTCTCTCCATGTCGGGGTATATATTTTCATAGGCCATAATGTCAGTCATTACTGAAAACATACAAAGAAAATAATGAATGAAATGGGGTTTACAACCTGTTAAGTTTATATTTGGACAGCAACCTCAGTGACTTATGAGGTGAAAGATGAAGTTTACCGTCAGACATGCCTCCGCAATGGAACAAACTCAGGCGGTTCAGAGGTCTGCAGCTCTAAAAGCAAGGCCTTATCCACCGATCTTCCCGAAAAAGAAATTTATTACTAATATAATCAATTGGCAGTGAGAAAATCAAATGACAAGCCGGTCATTCTGTCATAGTCTAAACTACTGACCAGTAATTTATACCGGAGATAATCAATCAATGTTGTGGTGATATTTACCCGAAGCCCGTTAAGCTCGGTTGGTAGAGCACTTGCCGTGTAAGTGAGGGGTCCCAGGTTCAAGTCCCGTGCTGGCTGCACTCCTACACCACCCCACCCTTATCCACGCTCAATTACACCAAAAAGTACAACATTATATAGGGAAAGAAGTACTTTGTGAGCGCTAACCATTTTTTCCTTCACATTATTGGGGGGCGGGGGGAGGTGGGGCAAATCCACCCGCCCCCCGAATCTGAACATTGAGGGGACGTCCCCCACACCACTCCCTGGCCCACCCAGCTCCTACGACTATGTTGTCATAACAATAAATAACTTCATATGTATCAGCGAGTATGCATAAGTATAATTTTTCTATAATTATAAGTAGTAATATGTAATAGCATTAAATTCTTAAAATATCGAGTATCAACGTAATCCGTCCGACTCCCCACCCACTACTTTTTCAGGACGTCCTGATTTCTGAACCATGATTTTAGACACATTTCGGCACTTTATTAACTATTCTATAGACAAACAAGCTACAAATATATTCATTTTATATAAAAAATTCATACCTTGCAGGAACATCCGCTAATTTCCAGTTAAATGGTTAGGTTATTGTAAATCTTTCGATATGCCGCGAATTTCTGGGGAATTCCGTGAGTCCTGTTTATGACGTCACGCAACATACGATCGATAACTCCTACCGGCATAAAGTGTACTTATTGGAAAGGCGTATACAGGAGCTGAATAAATTTAAACTGAAACTTATATGTCCTTCCTTTCACACCTTCGCTGCCCGCCATTCAGTCTCTGGGTATACAGGAGCTGAATAAATTTAAACTGAAACTTATATGTCCTTCCTTTCACAAAACTTCCAGCAAGCATGTAAATGTTCTTAATAGGTTTACCACCACCAATTACATGTAAACCTCCGAGGTGTAGTCGAATGTAGTTCCTATAATAAAAAGTAATCCCTCCTTTTTCGATGGAAATGGGCATTATAAGTAGGTGAAAACTGCCCCATTCTATTCGATTTTGTGGTTATATGTATAAGAAGCGTATTAATAGGTTTTACTGAATCACTGATGAACATTTTCGAAATTTCGACTCTATGCTTACACCTTGTGAGCAATGAAAACATTCGATCAATAAAAACAGCTGTACCCTTGACCTGTTTAGTAAACAAACAAGAACTTTCTTACATGTCTTGTGACCCCACGTTTTCTGGTGATTTTTCAAGTGGAAAAATAGTTTTCTATATGAACATTACACTGCTGCATTATCCATACTTGAGTTGAATTTGCAGCAAATCATTAATACGTGACACTTTAACATTGGTGTCTATGGGGAAAATAATTGGTGCTTTCATACCTATAAGAGATGCGTGCAGTAATTAGGACTCGCTCAGATTCGTACCTAGGGACACTTTTCCGATAACAATTGGTAAAATAAGCTCAGAAATAAGTTTTTCATGGTTTATTACATAGGTTTTGAGCGTTTTTAGTCCAATTTTGTCTATAACAGCCGTAATTTTGAGTTTCATTTTATTTTCTTGTTGAAAATGACGTATTGGTGAAGTGTTTGCAGTTGAACTATGTCTTTTTGGCATCAACATGTAGGGTTGCATGTTTGCAACATGTTTTCATGAATTAAATTTGCATGACAACAGGTTTGGTAGGCATGAAACCACTAAATCTTTCTCCTACCCCCCTAAAATAGGATACTGTGAAAAATGAAGATTTGTGTAAAAGGTAAAATATTATTCCTTATCATTCAAACTCGACTTGGTAGCGTTCAGCTAGTATCAGTTCTGATTTTAGCGGTATTTTTGGTATTATTAAGCTCGTATTCGCTACTATAATCAGGTATGGTAACACCAATTTTGAAGAATTTGACTGAAAAATCAATTTTGGCATGAAAATCGACATAAATTGGCCTTTTCATCGTCCTAATTGTACCTAAAATGCATATTTTAGTTATGTCCATTGAATGTTCGAAACATTTGATCTATTTAATATGGTGTATTGACAAGAAATGCCGTTTGGTATGACAATTCAGATAATGTAAAATTAAAAAAAATATCTCTGACTTTTGTCGATTTCAGACTATTGTCCTTGGTATTCACAAGACCATATCTCTGCAAATAATCATTCGATTTGCATGAAGTAAGTGTTTTTAAGCTTGTTATGAAAATGACAACACAAACTCCTCATTTAAGAAACATCTGAACATGTTTTCTCCTCTTATAGGTTTACCACCACCAATTACATGTAAACCTCCGAGGTGTAGTCGAATGTAGTTCCTATAATAAAAAGTAATCCCTCCTTTATCGATGGAAATGGGCATTATAAGTAGGGGAAAACTGCCCATTTCTATTCGATTTTGTGGTTATATGTATAAGAAGCGTATTAATAGGTTTTACTGGATCACTGATGAACATTTTCGAAATTTCGACTCTATGCTTACACCTTGTGAGCAATGAAAACATTCGATCAATAAAAACAGCTGTACCCTTGACCTGTTTAGTAAACAAACAAGAACTTTCTTACATGTCTTGTGACCCCACGTTTTCTGGTGATTTTTCAAGTGGAAAAATAGTTTTCTATATGAACATTACACTGCTGCATTATCCATACTTGAGTTGAATTTGCAGCAAATCATTAATACGTGACACTTTAACATTGGTGTCTATGGGGAAAATAATTGGTGCTTTCATACCTTAATATCCATGCCACACCAGTAATGGTTGACTACGTAAGTGTATCCAGAGGAAGACATCAACTGAAAATATATAAATCAGAGAAAGCAACATGATCTTGCAACATAGAATACTATCTTTTGAATATAAGTATTGACAAATATTGAAATTTCTTTAATGAACTTATCGTACTTATACAACTTCATAACACTATTATCGATTGCAATCAATGATCCTGTGGGCTGGGAGGGAGGGAATTTAAATTGTTAACATAAGCTAAAGCACAGTACCTCGATGTGAATCCAAGATGACGGTGTAGATCTTCGAACACTGCACCGTGAAATTTACTCCCTAAGTTCAAAACGCTAATTTTGTGTCATCCAATAACCGTTGACTATAACAGATATTATAGTCAGTATTATTGGAGAGCACTGTAATAACAACACATCAAAATATTTTTTAAATTTTAATAGATTTGGCAAATATTGGGCGTGGCATGGATTGAAAAACAAGCCCCAAGCATGGGGTTTAACAATTGGGCTGCCGGTAAGCACAAAATACCATTATGGCAAGCCCTTACATTAGAAAGCATTAAGCAATAAAGCAGATGAATATTACACTATTAAGGACATAAATACATGTGCACCAAATTAAATGTTCATTATGAAAGCAACTTTTCTGATAAGCATTTAAGCAAGTGTTGAAAGCACGGTTGATATTCAAGCATAATTACAAGTGCACCGAATTCAATCAATTCAAATGTTTTTTATCAATTCGTACGGACAGCAAATTTGTTTATAATTTATGTTTAGATTACAATTCAGTCTCTGGGTATACAGGAGCTGAATAAATTTAAACTGAAACTTATATGTCCTTCCTTTCACACCTTCGCTGCCCGCCATATGGATGGGCGCCCGGACACTCCAAGTCATAGAGTAGAGTGTCCAGGCGCCCATCCACCGCCAAAAATAGGGGAAACATGTTTTGGCAGCAGCGAAGAGTGTGTATCAAAAACAAAATATCCGAATGCAAAGCCCAAAACAGAAACGGTGCCAAAAAAATATCTATTTTCTCATCACTGCCTACTTTAAATGAAACATTAAAATCTAGCCGCTAACTGGTTAAGAAACAAGTTGTTCCCCACATTTAATAAATGAACACCATCCTGTTCAAGAAAGGTATCATCAGCCGGAACGTTTGGGTATGCTAACTGGTTTAAGAAACAAAGTGTTCCCCACAGTTAATTATGAACACCATCCTGTTCAATACAGGTATCATCAGCCTGAATGTCTGGGTGTAGAAAATAAAGGCCCCCAATATCTATTATCGCCTTAGCAGCGTAACTGTTTAACCGCTTTCTGGCCCTTTTCCTTGCTAAAGGATTGATAGATAACGCCATGAAAGCCGAGGAAGTATTTAAGAACAAACAACGACCACATCTAAAAACCTTTAATGGGTATTTCCCTCAATCATTTCTCCACGACCACATGAGTTGATGCATCAGACATTGGCAAAATAAATAAATGTCAGTAAATTATCAAGTATGTAAAGGTTGGAGGATGATTTAACTGTAATGTGTGTCTCGAAAAACAAACTGACTGTTAAACGTGCCTAAATTAGCATCAGGAATATCGATCTTAAGCGGTTAAATAATATGAAGTGTAACATATACATGATACTCAGTTGCAGACTTAGAACTCTGAATGATTTCTGATAAAGCATGTATCTTTCCTACTGTTTCGCGTGCCATGGTTATTTTCATTTCAGACAGCAAACAACTGATATACATTTGTTTGTGTACAATATGCACATTTTCTTAAGTGTATTAACTTTTGTCTCCTGGATAATCAAGTTTTTTGCTATTGTAAACATGACTTTAACTGCATTTTTACCTTTGACCTACGATCGATTTTAGACTTGTGTAAACAATCATCATCATCAAGCGCCGAAGTAATTGATGAACAGTAAGTCAATCAATCGGTACATGAACTACAACTATCTAAAGGCTAAACCATCTAACACTCCGACAACAATACACGAAGAACATGTATCCTTTACAAGTAAACTAGCCCGCATTAAAAAGGTTAGCCACACAACTGTGTAAACTCCCTGTAACTAATACATAAAGATGTCATCGTGATGCTGACAATTGGAATGACATTTGTCTCATTTATCATCTTCTTGTATGACAACCTAAGATGAAGTTGGTGACTTGGAGGAAATGTGTTATTATAGTACAATTTGCAACCTGCCCAGGATATATTGTGCATATACCTTTTGGACGCCATGTTGTTTATATAACTTTGACTATGACTATTGACTAAAAACCCCAGAGCTACACGCACACACACACACACACGCACAAACTGCATTGTGGAACCCTGCAGAGAAGTTGTTATTTTGAATAGACACAGCACAGAAGTGGTTTTATAATTTAGTGACCATGCACATAACTGGTTTAAAGTGCGGTGTATTGACTAGGGACAAGCCGAAAAGACAGATAACTAAATTTCAATGAACCCCTGGCATAAATACCTAGTGCAGGATAAATAAAAAGTCAACCTGGTACAGGATATTTGAAACCTCATCGATCAAATGGATTGGCCCAACAATAAACCAATGATCAAATGGAATAGCCTTAAAATGAGGCATTATGATAAGTATGCAACCATTTGCCATGTCTTGAGAATGTCCACGACTGATGAAGCACTAATAAGGCACTGTCGATGCATTAAATATGAATGAATTAAACATTGTAGGGATATATTTCCAAACTCTACACGACAAAGTTTCGAAATTCACAAAGCTGCTATGAGTAACAAGTAAAAAGTGGAACTTTACATACAATACCAACACTGGAGGACTATGTGACCTGTTCCACACATTGCATCCGATACCGACATAGAAAATTTTGACTGGTGTTAAGTCAACTTGATGGTTACACGAACTGAAAAATAAGGCAAAATGTCCTAAAGATTGAAACAAAATAAGCCTTGAAAGATGTGATAGAGATCCAATTAAGATTAGGCAGCATCAGCAACAGCGTCAGTATAAAACAACAGCCACTGTAATGAAAACATTATTGTACGCAAACTGAATAAATGTCAAGTTGATCGCTAGACGATAAGCATGGAATGTTTTATAAACAGTTAATTTAGAAGAACGGCAAGTACGCTTGTATAATTGAGGCATGAATAATTTTTAACTGTTAAACAGTATTAATTCAAATTAAAATAATGCCATATCCGACACAATACTTCCGCACCATCTTAGACGCACGCTCGGAAGGTATGACGTCATCTACCGCTCTGGGTCATGAATATTCATTGCCTCCATTGGCAGACCAACAACTTACAGCCAACAGCAGCAAGGTAAAATTAGGTGAAATGAACAACTGGTGAGACGTACTTATCAGCAGTAAGAAAACATATTACCTAAACACTCCAATTACATGGTTAGCATCATAAAACACAATTACACGAACAGCCTTGGAGTTAAATAATAGCAGCAGAATCTTAAACAACGCTGATTACAAACAGGATAATGATTACTTGGAGACCATTTTAAACTTCCTAGTTTTTAAACTTTCTAGTATGAAATGTTTGCAGTAACAATGTGTAACAAAAAGGAAAGGTGTGAAACAATCTACAGCCATACATCACTTACCCACATCTCCAATGAAAATGCAGTTTGCATTTGCAGACTCCTGGTGTAAAATATGATATTTGGAGAGGTTTGCATTATACAACAGCAGGAAGTGGTGTAAAAAATTATACCATAAATTTTTTTTAAAAAAAACACATATCTAGCCAATTATTTATGGGGTTTTTTTTTTTTTTTTTATTTTTTTTTATTTTTTTTTTTATTTTTTTTTATGATATTATTAGTATTATATATGTCCCAACTGACTAACCCACTGACTTTAAACCCATAATAAAGTGTATAAAAACGAGTCCTGTTTCCGTAGGCATCTGTAACATCTGTTCCTCTAGCTGCCTAACATCTTTGTACTGCCTGTTCGGCCTCTTCTGCAATCGAACGAGCCACCCAACGATCTGTGACATAACTGACTTGCTGAACGATATGTCTTTACACCGGGAGACAGTACATGCAACCGCTGACTTTTCCCGGCAGAGCTGGCTCGCACCATCGAACTTGCTCGCTTTCCACGACGCATTATCCAGTGTGAATATGAAAACAAAATCAACGTACATTGTATAAACTGAGAAAATAAAATCCTATTCGAAATATTAATACCAACTTACTGGAATAATTTTTTTTTTTTTTTTTTATTTTTTTTTTATTTTTTTTTTTTTTTATATATTTATAATTATTACGATTATTATTATATATATGTATATATTCATCATTGTTATTAGCCCACTATCATTATAAAAGAATTTATTTATTAAGCTATGCCGTAAACATTTTCAGTTAGAATGCAGGGGCGAATCCAGGATTTCAGCTTAGTGGCGTAAGATTTTGGTAATTTTCGGGTACGTCTTATAAAACGGATGCGATAGTGCATTGCTAGGGTAAAACAGTCCGTTTTCAAACAAAAGGATTTAACAATGTGTTAATTAAACAACTCATTAGCCATTATGCGTTGAGCGCGAAGCGAGAGAGAACATTTATTTTTTATTTTTTATTATTTATTTTTTACTGAGGGCGTGCACCGAAATTGCTTGATATTTTATCTGCAGTAACATGGACATACATGTATGAATAAAAAAGGGGCCTTCTCAAACAAAAGGATTTAACAGTGTGTTAATTAAACCACTCATTAGCCATAATGCGAGCGAGCGAAGCGAGCAAGATCATTTTTTACACTGAGGGCGTGCATCGTAATTGTTTGATATTTTATCTACAGTAACATGGACATACATCCTTTGATATTTGATCTACAGTAACATGGACATACATGTATGATCCGGATTTTTTAGGGGGCGCGCACCAGGTGCCCACCACCGGTATCCGCTAGTGGAATGTACCAAACCGCATTATTCTTGAAACACACTCAAATACCACTTATTGTTCTATCAACTACTGACCCAGTTAACTTGAAAATAAATGCTGTATAGGCTGTAGCCAGTACACAAAATGTTGCTGGTAGATAATAGTTGTATTATTACACTTTAAACCTGCGACAGGCTCTGCAGTGAAGTAAAGGGACATTCCACTTTGGAATTGAGGGTCGCAGGTGGAGTAGTTTCGCCCAAAACCTCGCTTAAAACGAACGCTTTAAAAAACAAACAAAGCAAAAAACGTTTAGACTCTATTTAAATTCGTCAAAGTCGACGCCACACATAAACCACGCAATATGAGAGTAATATTAATCAACGTTTACCTACTCCCTGGCATGACGTCATTCATAAACCACGCAGCATATTTAGGGCAAAACTAATCGCGTGGGAAACCCCACATTTCGGGAATATTAATTAAATAATATTCCAGAACGTTGTTATTTATTTATAGTTATATCAATTAGCAAAGGAATCGCACATAATAGAAACAAATAAAGAGACGAAATAAAGCTTACGTTAATTGAAAGAAAAATTGTTCAATCAAAATGGCCGACCTAGTAAAGTGAAATAGGAGACTATATTTACATCGACCAACAACGTATATACTGTATGATTAAAATAAAACGAATACAACCTAATCGAAGATAAAATCATGAGCAACAGGAATATGACAAAAAGAATTGATAGATCATGCGAGTATGATTTCAATGAATTTAAATTGTTAACATAAGCTAAAGTACAGTACCTCGATGTGAATCCAAGATGACGGTGTAGATCTACGAACACTGCACCGTGAAATTTACTCCCTAAGTTCAAAACGCTAATTTTGTGTCATCCAATAACCGTTGACTATAACAGATATTACAGTCAGTATTATTGTATGACATGACTTACATGATGATATTGTTATGCCTTATTGTATGACATGACTTACATGATAATGTCATTATGCATTATTGTATGACATGACTTACATGATAATGTCATTATGCATTATTGTATGACATGACTTACATGATAATGTCATTATGCCTTATTGTATGACATGACTTACATGATAATATCGTTATGCCTAGTTGTATGACATGATTTTCATGATAATATCGTTATGCCTTATTGTATGACATGACTTACATGATGATATCATTATGCTTTATTATATGACATGACTTACATGATAATATCGTTATGCCTTATTGTATGACATGACTTACATGATAATGTCGTTCTGCATTATTGTATGATATGACTTACATGATAATATTGTTATGCCTTATTGTATGACATGACTTACATGATGATAGCGTTATGCTTTATTGTATGACATGACTTACATGATAATATCGTTATGCCTTATTGTATGACATGACTTACATGATAATATCGTTATGCCTTATTGTATGATATGACTTGCATGATAATATCGTTATGCTTTATTATATGACATGACTTACATGATAATATCGTTATGCCTTATTGTATGACATGACTTACATGATAATATCGTTATGCCTTATTGTATGACATGACTTACATGATAATATCGTTATGCCTTACTGTATGACATGACTTACATGATAATGTCGTTATGCTTTATTGTATGACATGACTTACATGATAATATCGTTATGCCTTATTGTATGACATGACTTACATGATAATGTCGTTATGCGTTTGTGTATGACATGACTTACATGATAATATCATTATGCCTTATTGTTTGACATGACTTACATGATAATATCGTTATACCTTATTGTATGACATGACTTACATGATAATGTCCTTATGCTTTATTGTATGACATGACTTACATGATAATATCGTTATGCCTTATTGTATGACATGACTTACATGATGATATTATTCTGCCTTATTGTATGACATGATTTTACATGATAATATCGTTATACCTTATTGTATGACATGACTTACACGATGATATCATTATGCTTTATTGTATGACATGACTTACATGATAATAGCGTTATGCTTTATTGTATGACATGACTTACATGATAATAGCGTTATGCTTTATTGTATGACATGACTTACATGATAATAGCGTTATGCCTTATTGTATGACATGACTTACATGATGATATCGTTATACCTTATTGTATGACATGACTTACACGATGATATCATTATGCTTTATTGTATGACATGACTTACATGATAATATCATTCTGCCTTATTGTATGACATGATTTACATGATGATATCGTTATACCTTATTGTATGACATGACTTACATGATGATATCATTATGCTTTATTGTATGACATGACTTACATGATGATATCATTCTGCCTTATTGTATGACATGATTTTCATCATAATATCGTTATGCCTTATTGTATGACATGACTTACATGATGATATCATTATGCTTTATTATATGACATGACTTACATGATAATATCGTTATGCCTTATTGTATGACATGACTTACATGATAATGTCGTTCTGCATTATTGTATGATATGACTTACATGATAATATTGTTATGCCTTATTGTATGACATGACTTACATGATGATATCGTTATGCTTTATTGTATGACATGACTTACATGATAATATCGGTATGCCTTATTGTATGACATGACTTACATGATAATATCGTTATGCCTTATTGTATGATATGACTTACATGATAATATCGTAATGCTTTATTGTATGACATGACTTACATGATAATATCGTTATGCCTTATTGTATGACATGACTTACATGATAATGTCTTTCTGCATTATTGTATGATATGACTTACATGATAATATCGTTATGCCTTATTGTATGACATGACTTACATGATAATATCGTTATGCCTTATTGTATGACATGACTTACATGATAATGTCGTTCTGCATTATTGTATGACATGACTTACATGATTATATCGATATGCATAATTGTATGACATGACTTACATGATAATATCGTTATGCAGTATTGTATGAGATGACTTACATGATAATATCGTTATGCCTTATATTATGACATGACTTACATGATAATATCGTTATGCTTTATTGTATGACATGACTTACATGATAATATCATTATGCCTTATTGTATGACATGACTTACATGATGATATCGTTATGCCTTTATGACTTGACTTACATGATACTATCGTTATGCTTTATTGTATGACATGACTTACATGATAATATCGTTATGCCTTTATGACTTGACCTACATGATAATATCGTTATGCCTTATTGTATGACATGACTTACATGATAATCTCATTATGCTTTATTGTATGACATGACTTACATGATAATATCGTTATGCTTTATTGTATGACATGACTTACATGATAATATCGTTATGCCTTATTGTATGACATGACTTACATGATAATATCGTTATGCTTTATTGTATGACATGACTTGCATGATAATATCATTATGCCTTATTGTATGACATGACTTACATGATGATATCGTTATGCCTTTATGACTTGACCTACATGATAATATCGTTATGCCTTATTGTATGACATGACTTACATGATAATATCATTATGCCTTATTGTATGACATGACTTACATGATGATATCGTTATGCCTTATTGTATGACATGACTTACATGATAATAGCGTTATGCTTTATTGTATAACATGACTTACATGATAATTTTGTTATGCCTTATTGTATGACATGACTTACATGATAATATCGTTATGCTTTATTGTATGACATGACTTACATGATAATATCGTTATGCCTTATTGTATGATATGACTTACATGATAATGTCGTTCTGCATTATTGTATGACATGACTTACATGATGATATCGATATGCATTATTGTATGACATGACTTACATGATAATATCGTTATGCATTATTGTATGACATGACTTACATGATAATATCGTTATGCTTTATTGTATGACATGACTTACATGATAATATCATTATGCCTTATTGTATGACATGACTTACATGATGATATCGTTACGCCTTTATGACTTGACTTACATGATAATATCGTTATGCCTTATTGTATGACATGACTTACATGATGATATCGTTATGCCTTATTGTATGACATGACTTACATGATAATATCGTTATGCTTTATTGTATGACATGACTTACATGATAATATCGTTATGCTTTATTGTATGACATGACTTACATGATAATATCGTTATGCTTTATTGTATGACATGACTTACATGATAATATCGTTATGCCTTTATCACTTGATTTACATGAAAATATCGTTATTCCTTATTGTATGACATGACTTACATGATAATATCGTTATGCCTTTATGACTTGACCTACATGATAATATCGTTATGCCTTATTTTATGACATGACTTACATGATAATATCATTATGCTTTATTGTATGACATGAGTTACATGATAATATAGTTATGCTTTATTGTATGACATGACTTACATGATAATATCGTTATACCTTATTGTATGACATGACTTACATGATAATATCGTTATGCTTTATTGTATGACATGACTTACATGATAATATCGTTATGCCTTATTGTATGACATGACTTACATGCTAATGTCGTTCTGCATTATTGTATGATATGACTTACATGATAATATCGTTATGCCTTATTGTATGACATGACTTACATGATAATATCGTATGCTTTATTGTATGACATGACTTACATGATAATATCATTATGCCTTATTGTATGACATGACTTACATGATGATATCGTTATGCCTTTATGACTTGACTTACATGATAATATCGTTATGCCTTATTGTATGACATGACTAACATGATAATATCGTTATGCCTTATTGTATGACATGACTAACATGATGATATCGTTATGCCTTATTGTATGACATGACTAACATGATAATATCGTTATGCATTTTTGTATGACATGACTTACATGATGATATCGTTATGCCTTATTGTATGACATGACTAACATGATAATATCGTTATGCCTTATTGTATGACATGACTAACATGATAATATCGTTATGCCTTATTGTATGACATGACTAACATGATGATATCGTTATGCCTTATTGTATGACATGAATTATATGATAATATTGTTATGCCTTATTGTATGACATGACTTACATGATAATATCGTTATGCATTATTGTATGACATGACTTACATGATGATATCGTTATGCCTTATTGTATGACATGGCTTACATGATAATATCATTATGCATTTTTGTATGACATGACTTACATGATGATATCGTTATGCCTTATTGTATGACATGGCTTACATGATAATATCGTTATGCCTTTATGACTTGACCTACATGATAATATCGTTATGCCTTATTGTATGACATGACTTACATGATAATATCATTATGCCTTAATGTATGACATGACTTACATGATAATATCGTTATGCCTTTATGACTTGACCTACATGATAATATCGTTATGCCTTATTGTATGACATGACTTACATGATAATATCATTATGCATTTTTGTATGACATGACTTACATGATGATATCGTTATGCCTTATTGTATGACATGGCTTACATGATAATATCGTTATGCCTTTATGACTTGACCTACATGATAATATCGTTATGCCTTATTGTATGACATGACTTACATGATAATATCATTATGCCTTAATGTATGACATGACTTACATGATAATATCGTTATGCCTTTATGACTTGACCTACATGATAATATCATTATGCCTTATTGTATGACATGACTTACATGATGATATCGTTATGCCTTTATGACTTGATTTACATGATAATATCGTTATGCCTTATTGTATGACATGACTTACATGATAATATCGTTATGCCTTTATGACTTGACCTACATGATAATATCGTTATGCTTTATTGTATGACATGACTTAAATGATAATATCATTATGCCTTATTGTATGACATGACTTACATGACTTACATGATAATATCGTTATGCCTTTATGACTAGACTTACATGATAATATCGTTATGCCTTATTGTATGACATGACTTACATGATAATACCGTTATGCTTTATTGTATGACATGACTTACATGATAATATCATTATGCCTTATTGTATGACATGACTTACCTGATGATATCGTTATGCCTTTATGACTTGACTTACATGATAATATCGTTATGCCTTATTGTATGATATGACTTACATGATGATATCGTTATGCCTTATTGTATGACATGACTTACATGATAATATCGTTATGCTTTATTGTATGACATGACTTACATGATAATTTTGTTATGCCTTATTGTATGACATGACTTACATGATAATATCGTTATGCTTTATTGTATGACATGACTTACATGATAATATCGTTATGCCTTATTGTATGATATGACTTACATGATAATGTCGTTCTGCATTATTGTATGACATGACTTACATGATGATATCGATATGCATTATTGTATGACATGACTTACATGATAATATCATTATGCCTTATTGTATGACAAGACTTACATGATGATATCGTTATGCCTTTATGACTTGACCTACATGATAATATCGTTATGCCTTATTTTATGACATGACTTACATGATAATATCATTATGCTTTATTGTATGACATGACTTACATGATAATATCATTATGCTTTATTGTATGACATGACTTACATGATAATATCGTTATGCCTTATTGTATGACATGACTTACATGATAATATCGTTATGCTTTATTGTATGAAATGACTTACATGATAATTTTGTTATGCCTTATTGTATGACATGACTTACATGATGATATCGTTATGCTTTATTGTATGACATGACTTTCATGATAATATCGTTATGCCTTATTGTATGATATGACTTACATGATAATGTCGTTCTGCATTATTGAATGACATGACTTACATGATGATATCGATATGCATTATTGTATGACATGACTTACATGATAATATCGTTATGCATTATTGTATGACATGACTTACATGATAATATCGTTATGCATTATTGTATGACATGACTTACATGATAATATTGTTATGCCTTATTGTATGACATGACTTACATGATGATATCGTTACGCCTTTATGACTTGACTTACATGATAATATCGTTATGCCTTATTGTATGACATGACTTACATGATGATATCGATATGCATTATTGTATGACATGACTTACATGATAATATCGTTATGCATTATTGTATGACATGACTTACATGATAATATCGTTATGCTTTATTGTATGACATGACTTACATGATAATATCATTATGCCTTATTGTATGACAAGACTTACATGATGATTTCGTTATGCCTTTATGACTTGATTTACATGAAAATATCGTTATTCCTTATTGTATGACATGACTTAAATGATAATATCGTTATGCCTTTATGACTTGACCTACATGATAATATCGTTATGCCTTATTTTATGACATGACTTACATGATAATATCATTATGCTTTATTGTATGACATGACTTACATGATAATATCATTATGCTTTATTGTATGACATGACTTACATGATAATATCGTTATGCTTTATTGTATGACATGACTTACATGATAATATCGTTATGCTTTATTGTATGACATGACTTACATGATAATATAATTATGCATTATTGTATGACAAGACTTACATGATGATATCGTTATGCCTTTATGACTTGATTTACATGACAATATCGATATGCATTATTGTATGACATGACTTACATGATAATATCATTATGCCTTATTGTATGACATGACTTACATGATGATATCGTTACGCCTTTATGACTTGACTGACATGATAATATCGTTATGCCTTATTGTATGACATGACTTACATGATAATGTCGTTATGCATTATTGTATGACATGACTTACATTATAATATCGTTATGCTTTATTGTATGACATGACTTACATGATAATATCGTTATGCATTATTGTATGACATGACTTACATGATAATATCGTTATGCATTATTGTATGACATGACTTACATGATAATATCGTTATGCTTTATTGTATGACATGACTTACATGATAATATCGTTATGCATTATTGTATGACATGACTTACATGATAATATCGTTATGCCTTATTGTATGACATGACATACATGATAATATCGTTATGCATTATTGTATGACATGACTTACATGATAATATCGTTATGCTTTATTGTATGACATGACTTACATGATATTATCGTTATGCATTATTGTATGACATGACTTAAATGATAATATCGCTATGCTTTATTGTATGACATGACTTACATGATAATATCGTTATGCATTATTGTATGACATGACTTACATGATGATATCGTTACGCCTTTATGACTTGACTTACATGATAATATCGTTATGCCTTATTGTATGACATGACTTACATGATGATATCGATATGCATTATTGTATGACATGACTTACATGATAATATCGTTATGCATTATTGTATGACATGACTTACATGATAATATCGTTATGCTTTATTGTATGACATGACTTACATGATAATATCGTTATGCTTTATTGTATGACATGACTTACATGATAATATCATTATGCCTTATTGTATGACAAGACTTACATGATGATATCGTTATGCCTTTATGACTTGATTTACATGAAAATATCGTTATTCCTTATTGTATGACATGACTTAAATGATAATATCGTTATGCCTTTATGACTTGACCTACATGATAATATCGTTATGCCTTATTTTATGACATGACTTACATGATAATATCATTATGCTTTATTGTATGACATGACTTACATGATAATATCATTATGCTTTATTGTATGACATGACTTACATGATAATATCGTTATGCTTTATTGTATGACATAACTTACATGATAATATCGTTATGCTTTATTGTATGACATGACTTAGATGATAATATCATTATGCCTTATTGTATGACAAGACTTACATGATGATATCGTTATGCCTTTATGACTTGATTTACATGAAAATATCGATATGCATTATTGTATGACATGACTTACATGATAATATCATTATGCCTTATTGTATGACATGACTTACATGATGATATCGTTACGCCTTTATGACTTGACTTACATGATAATATCGTTATGCCTTATTGTATGACATGACATACATGATAATATCGTTATGCATTATTGTATGACATGACTTACATGATAATATCGTTATGCTTTATTGTATGACATGACTTACATGATAATATCGTTATGCATTATTGTATGACATGACTTACATGATAATATCGATATGCCTTATTGTATGACATGACATACATGATAATATCGTTATGCTTTATGGTATGACATGACTTACATGATAATATCGTTATGCATTATTGTATGACATGACTTACATGATAATATCGTTATGCCTTATTGTATGACATGACATACATGATAATATCGTTATGCATTATTGTATGACATGACTTACATGATAATATCGTTATGCTTTATTGTATGTCATGACTTACATGATAATATCGTTATGCTTTATTGTATGACATGACTTACATGATAATATCGTTATGCCTTATTGTATGACATGACATACATGATAATATCGTTATGCATTATTGTATGACATGACTTACATGATAATATCGTTATGCCTTATTGTATGACATGACATACATGATAATATCGTTATGCATTATTGTATGACATGACTTACATGATAATATCGTTATGCATTATTGTATGACATGACTTACATGATAATATCGTTATGCTTTATTGTATGACATGACTTACGATAATACCGTTATGCTTTATTGTATGACATGACTTACATGATAATATCATTATGCCTTATTGTATGACATGACTTACCTGATGATATCGTTATGCCTTTATGACTTGACTTACATGATAATATCGTTATGCCTTATTGTATGATATGACTTACATGATGATATCGTTATGCCTTATTGTATGACATGACTTACATGATAATATCGTTATGCTTTATTGTATGACATGACTTACATGATAATATCGTTATGCCTTATTGTATGATATGACTTACATGATAATGTCGTTCTGCATTATTGTATGACATGACTTACATGATGATATCGATATGCATTATTGTATGACATGACTTACATGATAATATCATTATGCCTTATTGTATGACAAGACTTACATGATGATATCGTTATGCCTTTATGACTTGACCTACATGATAATATCGTTATGCCTTATTTTATGACATGACTTACATGATAATATCATTATGCTTTATTGTATGACATGACTTACATGATAATATCATTATGCTTTATTGTATGACATGACTTACATGATAATATCGTTATGCCTTATTGTATGACATGACTTACATGATAATATCGTTATGCTTTATTGTATGAAATGACTTACATGATAATTTTGTTATGCCTTATTGTATGACATGACTTACATGATGATATCGTTATGCTTTATTGTATGACATGACATACATGATAATATCGTTATGCATTATTGTATGACATGACTTACATGATAATATCGTTATGCATTATTGTATGACATGACTTACATGATAATATCGTTATGCTTTATTGTATGACATGACTTACGATAATACCGTTATGCTTTATTGTATGACATGACTTACATGATAATATCATTATGCCTTATTGTATGACATGACTTACCTGATGATATCGTTATGCCTTTATGACTTGACTTACATGATAATATCGTTATGCCTTATTGTATGATATGACTTACATGATGATATCGTTATGCCTTATTGTATGACATGACTTACATGATAATATCGTTATGCTTTATTGTATGACATGACTTACATGATAATTTTGTTATGCCTTATTGTATGACATGACTTACATGATAATATCGTTATGCTTTATTGTATGACATGACTTACATGATAATATCGTTATGCCTTATTTTATGATATGACTTACATGATAATGTCGTTCTGCATTATTGTATGACATGACTTACATGATGATATCGATATGCATTATTGTATGACATGACTTACATGATAATATCATTATGCCTTATTGTATGACAAGACTTACATGATGATATCGTTATGCCTTTATGACTTGACCTACATGATAATATCGTTATGCCTTATTTTATGACATGACTTACATGATAATATCATTATGCTTTATTGTATGACATGACTTACATGATAATATCATTATGCTTTATTGTATGACATGACTTACATGATAATATCGTTATGCCTTATTGTATGACATGACTTACATGATAATATCGTTATGCTTTATTGTATGAAATGACTTACATGATAATTTTGTTATGCCTTATTGTATGACATGACTTACATGATGATATCGTTATGCTTTATTGTATGACATGACTTTCATGATAATATCGTTATGCCTTATTGTATGATATGACTTACATGATAATGTCGTTCTGCATTATTGAATGACATGACTTACATGATGATATCGATATGCATTATTGTATGACATGACTTACATGATAATATCGTTATGCATTATTGTATGACATGACTTACATGATAATATCGTTATGCATTATTGTATGACATGACTTACATGATAATATTGTTATGCCTTATTGTATGACATGACTTACATGATGATATCGTTACGCCTTTATGACTTGACTTACATGATAATATCGTTATGCCTTATTGTATGACATGACTTACATGATGATATCGATATGCATTATTGTATGACATGACTTACATGATAATATCGTTATGCATTATTGTATGACATGACTTACATGATAATATCGTTATGCTTTATTGTATGACATGACTTACATGATAATATCGTTATGCTTTATTGTATGACATGACTTACATGATAATATCATTATGCCTTATTGTATGACAAGACTTACATGATGATATCGTTATGCCTTTATGACTTGATTTACATGAAAATATCGTTATTCCTTATTGTATGACATGACTTAAATGATAATATCGTTATGCCTTTATGACTTGACCTACATGATAATATCGTTATGCCTTATTTTATGACATGACTTACATGATAATATCATTATGCTTTATTGTATGACATGACTTACATGATAATATCATTATGCTTTATTGTATGACATGACTTACATGATAATATCGTTATGCTTTATTGTATGACATGACTTACATGATAATATCGTTATGCTTTATTGTATGACATGACTTACATGATAATATAATTATGCATTATTGTATGACAAGACTTACATGATGATATCGTTATGCCTTTATGACTTTATTTACATGACAATATCGATATGCATTATTGTATGACATGACTTACATGATAATATCATTATGCCTTATTGTATGACATGACTTACATGATGATATCGTTACGCCTTTATGACTTGACTGACATGATAATATCGTTATGCCTTATTGTATGACATGACATACATGATAATATCGTTATGCATTATTGTATGACATGACTTACATTATAATATCGTTATGCTTTATTGTATGACATGACTTACATGATAATATCGTTATGCATTATTGTATGACATGACTTACATGATAATATCGTTATGCATTATTGTATGACATGACTTACATGATAATATCGTTATGCTTTATTGTATGACATGACTTACATGATAATATCGTTATGCATTATTGTATGACATGACTTACATGATAATATCGTTATGCCTTATTGTATGACATGACATACATGATAATATCGTTATGCATTATTGTATGACATGACTTACATGATAATATCGTTATGCTTTATTGTATGACATGACTTACATGATAATATCGTTATGCATTATTGTATGACATGACTTAAATGATAATATCGTTATGCTTTATTGTATGACATGACTTACATGATAATATCGTTATGCATTATTGTATGACATGACTTACATGATGATATCGTTACGCCTTTATGACTTGACTTACATGATAATATCGTTATGCCTTATTGTATGACATGACTTACATGATGATATCGATATGCATTATTGTATGACATGACTTACATGATAATATCGTTATGCATTATTGTATGACATGACTTACATGATAATATCGTTATGCTTTATTGTATGACATGACTTACATGATAATATCGTTATGCTTTATTGTATGACATGACTTACATGATAATATCATTATGCCTTATTGTATGACAAGACTTACATGATGATATCGTTATGCCTTTATGACTTGATTTACATGAAAATATCGTTATTCCTTATTGTATGACATGACTTAAATGATAATATCGTTATGCCTTTATGACTTGACCTACATGATAATATCGTTATGCCTTATTTTATGACATGACTTACATGATAATATCATTATGCTTTATTGTATGACATGACTTACATGATAATATCATTATGCTTTATTGTATGACATGACTTACATGATAATATCGTTATGCTTTATTGTATGACATGACTTACATGATAATAGCGTTATGCTTTATTGTATGACATGACTTAGATGATAATATCATTATGCCTTATTGTATGACAAGACTTACATGATGATATCGTTATGCCTTTATGACTTGATTTACATGAAAATATCGATATGCATTATTGTATGACATGACTTACATGATAATATCATTATGCCTTATTGTATGACATGACTTACATGATGATATCGTTACGCCTTTATGACTTGACTTACATGATAATATCGTTATGCCTTATTGTATGACATGACATACATGATAATATCGTTATGCATTATTGTATGACATGACTTACATGATAATATCGTTATGCTTTATTGTATGACATGACTTACATGATAATATCGTTATGCATTATTGTATGACATGACTTACATGATAATATCGTTATGCCTTATTGTATGACATGACATACATGATAATATCGTTATGCTTTATTGTATGACATGACTTACATGATAATATCGTTATGCATTATTGTATGACATGACTTACATGATAATATCGTTATGCCTTATTGTATGACATGACATACATGATAATATCGTTATGCATTATTGTATGACATGACTTACATGATAATATCGTTATGCTTTATTGTATGACATGACTTACATGATAATATCGTTATGCTTTATTGTATGACATGACTTACATGATAATATCGTTATGCCTTATTGTATGACATGACATACATGATAATATCGTTATGCATTATTGTATGACATGACTTACATGATAATATCGTTATGCCTTATTGTATGACATGACATACATGATAATATCGTTATGCATTATTGTATGACATGACTTACATGATAATATCGTTATGCATTATTGTATGACATGACTTACATGATAATATCGTTATGCTTTATTGTATGACATGACTTACGATAATATCGTTATGTTTTATTGTATGACATGACTTACATGATAATATCGTTATGCTTTATTGTATGACATGACTTACATGATAATATCATTATGCTTTATTGTATGACATGACTTACATGATAATATCGTTATGCTTTATTGTATGACATGACTTATATGATAATATCGTTATGCTTTATTGTATGACATGACTTACATGATGATATCGTTATGCCTTTATGACTTGATTTACATGAAAATATCGTTATTCCTTATTGTATGACATGACTTACATGATAATATCGTTATGCCTTTATGACTTGACCTACATGATAATATCGTTATGCCTTATTTTATGACATGACTTACATGATAATATCGTTATGCCTTATTGTATGACATGACTTACATGATAATATCATTATGCTTTATTGTATGACATGACTTACATGATAATATCGTTATGCTTTATTGTATGACATGACTTACATGATAATATCATTATGCCTTATTGTATGACAAGACTTACATGATGATATCGTTATGCCTTTATGACTTGATTTACATGAAAATATCGATATGCATTATTGTATGACATGACTTACATGATAATATCATTATGCCTTATTGTATGACATGACTTACATGATGATATCGTTACGCCTTTATGACTTGACTTACATGATAATATCGTTATGCCTTATTGTATGACATGACATACATGATAATATCGTTATGCATTATTGTATGACATAACTTACATGATAATATCGTTATGCTTTATTGTATGACATGACTTACATGATAATATCGTTATGCATTATTGTATGACATAACTTACATGATAATATCGTTATGCCTTATTGTATGACATGACATACATGATAATATCGTTATGCATTATTGTATGACATGACTTACATGATAATATCGTTATGCTTTATTGTATGACATGACTTACATGATAATATCGTTATGCATTATTGTATGACATGACATACATGATAATATCGTTATGCATTATTGTATGACATGACATACATGATAATATCGTTATGCTTTATTGTATGACATGACTTACATGATAATATCGTTATGCTTTATTGTATGACATGACTTACATGATAATATCGTTATGCCTTATTGTATGACATGACATACATGATAATATCGTTATGCATTATTGTATGACATGACTTACATGATAATATCGTTATGCCTTATTGTATGACATGACATACATGATAATATCGTTATGCATTATTGTATGACATGACTTACATGATAATATCGTTATGCATTATTGTATGACATGACTTACATGATAATATCGTTATGCTTTATTGTATGACATGACTTACGATAATATCGTTATGTTTTATTGTATGACATGACTTACATGATAATATCGTTATGCTTTATTGTATGACATGACTTACATGATAATATCGTTATGCTTTATTGTATGACATGACTTACATGATAATATCGTTATGCTTTATTGTATGACATGACTTATATGATAATATCGTTATGCTTTATTGTATGACATGACTTACATGATGATATCGTTATGCCTTTATGACTTGATTTACATGAAAATATCGTTATTCCTTATTGTATGACATGACTTACATGATAATATCGTTATGCCTTTATGACTTGACCTACATGATAATATCGTTATGCCTTATTTTATGACATGACTTACATGATAATATCGTTATGCCTTATTGTATGACATGACTTACATGATAATATCATTATGCTTTATTGTATGACATGACTTACATGATAATATCGTTATGCTTTATTGTATGACATGACTTAAATGATAATATCGTTATGCCTTTATGACTTGACCTACATGATAATATCGTTATGCCTTATTTTATGACATGACTTACATGATAATATCATTATGCTTTATTGTATGACATGACTTACATGATAATATCATTATGCTTTATTGTATGACATGACTTACATGATAATATCGTTATGCTTTATTGTATGACATGACTTACATGATAATAGCGTTATGCTTTATTGTATGACATGACTTAGATGATAATATCATTATGCCTTATTGTATGACAAGACTTACATGATGATATCGTTATGCCTTTATGACTTGATTTACATGAAAATATCGATTTGCATTATTGTATGACATGACTTACATGATAATATCATTATGCCATATTGTATGACATGACTTACATGATGATATCGTTACGCCTTTATGACTTGACTTACATGATAATATCGTTATGCCTTATTGTATGACATGACATACATGATAATATCGTTATGCATTATTGTATGACATGACTTACATGATAATATCGTTATGCTTTATTGTATGACATGACTTACATGATAATATCGTTATGCATTATTGTATGACATGACTTACATGATAATATCGTTATGCCTTATTGTATGACATGACATACATGATAATATCGTTATGCTTTATTGTATGACATGACTTACATGATAATATCGTTATGCATTATTGTATGACATGACTTACATGATAATATCGTTATGCCTTATTGTATGACATGACATACATGATAATATCGTTATGCATTATTGTATGACATGACTTACATGATAATATCGTTATGCTTTATTGTATGACATGACTTACATGATAATATCGTTATGCTTTATTGTATGACATGACTTACATGATAATATCGTTATGCCTTATTGTATGACATGACATACATGATAATATCGTTATGCATTATTGTATGACATGACTTACATGATAATATCGTTATGCCTTATTGTATGACATGACATACATGATAATATCGTTATGCATTATTGTATGACATGACTTACATGATAATATCGTTATGCATTATTGTATGACATGACTTACATGATAATATCGTTATGCTTTATTGTATGACATGACTTACGATAATATCGTTATGTTTTATTGTATGACATGACTTACATGATAATATCGTTATGCCTTATTGTATGACATGACTTACATGATAATATCATTATGCTTTATTGTATGACATGACTTACATGATAATATCGTTATGCTTTATTGTATGACATGACTTATATGATAATATCGTTATGCTTTATTGTATGACATGACTTACATGATGATATCGTTATGCCTTTATGACTTGATTTACATGAAAATATCGTTATTCCTTATTGTATGACATGACTTACATGATAATATCGTTATGCCTTTATGACTTGACCTACATGATAATATCGTTATGCCTTATTTTATGACATGACTTACATGATAATATCGTTATGCCTTATTGTATGACATGACTTACATGATAATATCATTATGCTTTATTGTATGACATGACTTACATGATAATATCGTTATGCTTTATTGTATGACATGACTTACATGATAATATCATTATGCCTTATTGTATGACAAGACTTACATGATGATATCGTTATGCCTTTATGACTTGATTTACATGAAAATATCGATATGCATTATTGTATGACATGACTTACATGATAATATCATTATGCCTTATTGTATGACATGACTTACATGATGATATCGTTACGCCTTTATGACTTGACTTACATGATAATATCGTTATGCCTTATTGTATGACATGACATACATGATAATATCGTTATGCATTATTGTATGACATGACTTACATGATAATATCGTTATGCTTTATTGTATGACATGACTTACATGATAATATCGTTATGCATTATTGTATGACATGACTTACATGATAATATCGTTATGCCTTATTGTATGACATGACATACATGATAATATCGTTATGCATTATTGTATGACATGACTTACATGATAATATCGTTATGCTTTATTGTATGACATGACTTACATGATAATATCGTTATGCATTATTGTATGACATGACATACATGATAATATCGTTATGCATTATTGTATGACATGACATACATGATAATATCGTTATGCTTTATTGTATGACATGACTTACATGATAATATCGTTATGCTTTATTGTATGACATGACTTACATGATAATATCGTTATGCCTTATTGTATGACATGACATACATGATAATATCGTTATGCATTATTGTATGACATGACTTACATGATAATATCGTTATGCCTTATTGTATGACATGACATACATGATAATATCGTTATGCATTATTGTATGACATGACTTACATGATAATATCGTTATGCATTATTGTATGACATGACTTACATGATAATATCGTTATGCTTTATTGTATGACATGACTTACGATAATATCGTTATGTTTTATTGTATGACATGACTTACATGATAATATCGTTATGCTTTATTGTATGACATGACTTACATGATAATATCGTTATGCTTTATTGTATGACATGACTTACATGATAATATCGTTATGCTTTATTGTATGACATGACTTATATGATAATATCGTTATGCTTTATTGTATGACATGACTTACATGATGATATCGTTATGCCTTTATGACTTGATTTACATGAAAATATCGTTATTCCTTATTGTATGACATGACTTACATGATAATATCGTTATGCCTTTATGACTTGACCTACATGATAATATCGTTATGCCTTATTTTATGACATGACTTACATGATAATATCGTTATGCCTTATTGTATGACATGACTTACATGATAATATCATTATGCTTTATTGTATGACATGACTTACATGATAATATCGTTATGCTTTATTGTATGACATGACTTACATGATAATATCATTATGCCTTATTGTATGACAAGACTTACATGATGATATCGTTATGCCTTTATGACTTGATTTACATGAAAATATCGATATGCATTATTGTATGACATGACTTACATGATAATATCATTATGCCTTATTGTATGACATGACTTACATGATGATATCGTTACGCCTTTATGACTTGACTTACATGATAATATCGTTATGCCTTATTGTATGACATGACATACATGATAATATCGTTATGCATTATTGTATGACATGACTTACATGATAATATCGTTATGCTTTATTGTATGACATGACTTACATGATAATATCGTTATGCATTATTGTATGACATGACTTACATGATAATATCGTTATGCCTTATTGTATGACATGACATACATGATAATATCGTTATGCATTATTGTATGACATGACTTACATGATAATATCGTTATGCTTTATTGTATGACATGACTTACATGATAATATCGTTATGCATTATTGTATGACATGACTTACATGATAATATCGTTATGCCTTATTGTATGAGATGACATACATGATAATATCGTTATGCTTTATTGTATGACATGACTTACATGATAATATCGTTATGCATTATTGTATGACATGACTTACATGATAATATCGTGATGCCTTATTGTATGACATGACATACATGATAATATCGTTATGCATTATTGTATGACATGACTTACATGATAATATCGTTATGCTTTATTGTATGACATGACTTACATGATAATATCGTTATGCTTTATTGTATGACATGACTTACATGATAATATCGTTATGCCTTATTGTATGACATGACATACATGATAATATCGTTATGCATTATTGTATGACATGACTTACATGATAATATCGTTATGCCTTTTTGTATGACATGACATACATGATAATATCGTTATTCATTATTGTATGACATGACTTACATGATAATATCGTTATGCTTTATTGTATGACATGACTTACGATAATATCGTTATGTTTTATTGTATGACATGACTTACATGATAATATCGTTATGCTTTATTGTATGACATGACTTACATGATAATATCGTTATGCTTTATTGTATGACATGACTTACATGATAATATCGTTATGCTTTATTGTATGACATGACTTACATGATAATATCGTTATGCTTCATTGTATGACATGACTTACATGATAATATCGTTATGCTTTATTGTATGACATGACTTACATGATAATATCGTTATGTTTTATTGTATGACATGACTTACATGATAATATCATTATGCCTTATTGTATGACATGACTTACATGATGATATCGTTATGCCTTTATGACTTGATTTACATGAAAATATCGTTATTCCTTATTGTATGACATGACTTACATGATAATATCGTTATGCCTTTATGACTTGACCTACATGATAATATCGTTATGCCTTATTTTATGACATGACTTACATGATAATATCGTTATGCCTTATTGTATGACATGACTTACATGATAATATCATTATGCTTTATTGTATGACATGACTTACATGATAATATCGTTATGCTTTATTGTATGACATGACTAACATGATAATATCGTTATGCTTTATTGTATGACATGACTTACATGATGATATCATTATGCTTTATTGTATGACATGACTTACATTACAGTCGCCAGAAGCCTATATATATATATGTTTGGTAAGGGGGCGTTTTACGGTCTAAGATCACTGCTTCAATATTTGTAATTGTGTAAAGTTTTTTTGTGGGGGAAAGTTTTTTTGTGGGGGAAAGAATTTGACTTTTAAAAAAATGTGCAATTTGCACCGGTCCCAACCCCACAATAAACATTGCCTGGTCCCTTAATCGAATCATACGGGAAAAACACCAAAACATCACATAACACACCAAATGTAATCCTTTCACAGTTTCAATATTGATAAAATGCGCGTTTGGCTCAAGCAGTTGAGCAAACTCGGGATGAAAACAAAATCATTTTCTTTAGATTAACTACAGTATGGCTCACATTTTCAAAGTGGAACTTCATTTTTTTATGAATTTGGTGTTACAAAGTGTAACGTGATTTAAACCTATACAATTATGTCTGTCATATTTGCTTTTTTTCATCACCAACTTTGTTTACAAATGACTTTGTAGCATTATTAATTGCCATATCTATGTCACTTTGTCATGGACTCCAAACATACACGGCTTCGTATCTCGTCTATGGAAATGTGATGCATTTTATGTGCTAAATTTATTTTGCTCAATATATATATTATGCCGACGTTGTGGGCCGTGTGATGAGTCGTTGCTGTGTAGGGGAATTGAAGATCAGTTATGCATATGTATGCATATGCTATGTTATGCATATGCTTGGCGTTGTAGAGGAATTGTAAATTTGTTCACACAGAAGTCTCGTAGAAAGTTTATAATTTATATTTATTAATGTTAAAATAGCACACAGATAAATACTTAAAACACAAGTTTATATCGATAGCCTATGTAATGGTAGTTAAACTACATTACGGGAAACCAGTTCGAATGTACACCAAAGGTGACACCCATATCAATATGTAAATATATATTGATAACCAATGTAAAAGTAGTGATGTCAAAATAACACTATTCAAAATAATCTGCCGATATTAACAGAAAGATGTTAATACATTGAATTCCAAGACTACCTTACTGGGAACACAGTTCGAATAAGAACACACAAGGTGAACCAATCCTATCAATAGTCACTATGAAGTTTTTACAGCGGCATGGATTTATATGTGCTATGAGAAATGTCTCGCTAAAACAAACCCAGCGGCGCCAGGGAGGCTGAGAACCAGCGGCGCCAGGGAGGCTGAGAACCACTGAACCACCGCAGGCTGCTCTTCTACATCATGTTTACTAGTTTACCACTACGCATACCCCTGTGTAGCTTAATATACTACATTCACTTCAGTACTTATCAATAGTGAATCGCCTCAAGTGCTAGATGTTAACAGGTTTAAGAGTAAGGACACAGCTTTGTTAATATTAGGTCAAAAAAAAAAGAAGAGTTATATAAGCTTAAAAAAAGAGTTATATAAGCTTGATCCTTTAAGGGACCAGGCAATATTTATCGTGGGGTTGGGACCGGTGCAAATATAAATGTTATATAAAAACATGTACGTCCCATGGCAAGCAAATGAAAAAAGTATCAATAGTGAATTGCCTCAGGTGCTAGATGTAAACAGGTTTAAGAGGTAAACAGTTTACGTAAGGACACAGCTTTGTTATTAGGTAAAAAAAAAAAGGAGTTACCTTTAAGGGACCAGGCAATATTTATCGGGGGTGGGGATGGGGGTGCCACAGTGCAAATAAGAAAAAAATGTACGTCCCATGGCAAGCAAACGAAAAAAAAAGGTATCGTCACATGGTTGGTCGCGACAAAAAAAGAACGTGTCCCATGCCATTTTGCACCATTCCCAATGCCCAGATAAATATTGCCTGATTCATAAGCACCCTCCTTACCAAAAAAATGAGGTTTGCTGCAAGCATTTTGTTCACCATAACAATTCTTAATTGTTCGCCAATGTTCGCCACTAGCGGTGATGTTGCCACAAACAGTATGGTAATCTTTGGCGAATTTGCCGCAAAATCGCCAAAAAGCTATACATTTGCCAGAAACATTTATTTATTTGGAACGTTCACCATAACATCACCACAAACTTACTTGCATGTTTTTTTGTTCGCCACAACATTACGACAAATTTTACCAATCCGATATTTTTTAATTGCACGCCTGTAACATCACTACAATCTTTTAAAATCAGATTTGCCCATTCTTTATTCACGGAACATCACGACAAACTTGTCCATTCTGATCTGCTGTACCTGAAGACTCTGTTAGCTAAAACATCATCGCAAAACTTAGACTATGCAGGATTTTATTATTTCCAGTTACTTACTACTAAAGTGAAATTTGCATTTTATGTCAAAGGACGTAGCCTACCACTTGAACAAGTAATATAGCCAAGTGTAATTTTTTCGTGGAACCTTGTTTTAAACATTTATTTAATTATGTTCATTGCAAGAACATTTTTAAAAAGCAAACACCACGATAACTCCAACATTTAAAACCAGAACAATTAAAATTGTATCCCAATGATCAGTATGACCTCAATAGGTAGATATGTGTATATATATATACGTTTGTTAGTTTGTCAGGGTCTGGTTTGTCAGGGTCTGGTGCTGATTCTAAGATATCCATTAGGTACCTATTGGACTGCTACATTTAGTGACATGTCCATGAAAATGAGAGTAATGCAGAAATGACAGCACACGACATCTCCATGAAAATGGGAGTAATTCAGAAATGACAGTGCTCACCATCTCCATGAAAATGAGAGTAATGCAGAAATGACAGCGCTCGACATCTCCATAAAAATGGGAGTAATGCAGGAATGACTGCACTCGACATCTCCATGAAAATGTGAGTAATGCAGAAATTAAAATAGGAGTAGTGCAAAAATGACAGCGTTCGACATCTTCATAAAAATGGGAGTAATGCAGAAATGACTGCACTCGACATCTCCATGAAAATGGGAGTAATGCAGAAATGACAGTGCTCACCATCTCCATGAAAATGAGAGTAATGCAGAAATGACAGCGCTCGACATCTCCATAAAAATGGGAGTAATGCAGGAATGACTGCACTCGACATCTCCATGAAAATGTGAGTAATGCAGAAATTAAAATAGGAGTAGTGCAAAAATGACAGCGTTCGACATCTTCATAACAATGGGAGTAATGCAGAAATGACTGCACTCGACATCTCCATGAAAGTGAGAGTAATGCAGAAATGACAGTGCTCGACATCTCCATGAAAATGAGAGTAATGCAGAAGTGACAGCGACAATATCTCCATGAAAAGTGGAGTAATGCAGAAATGACAGTGCTCGACATCTTCATGAAAATGGGAGTAATGCAGAAATGACAGCACTCGACATCTCCATTAAAATGGGAGTAATGTAGGAATGACAGCACTTGACATCTCCATTAACATGGGAGTAATGCGGAATGACAGCGCTCAACATCTCCATGAGAGTAATGCAGAAATGACAGTGCTCGACATCTCCATGAAAATGGGAGAAATGCAGGAATGACAGCGCTCGACATCTCCATTAAAATGGGAGTAATGCAGGAATGACAGCACTCGACATCTCGATAAAAACGGGAGTAGTGCAGAAATGACGGCGCTCGACATCTCCATGAAAATGAGAGTAATGCAGAAACGACAGATTTTAATTTTGAGAGGATTTATTTAAATAGTGTCAGTTTATTTAAATTGTGTCGATTTATTTAAATATAGATAATTTAATTATATTGTTGCACATTTAGTTAAACGAAGGTCCATTTATTTAGAATTCACAAACAATTATTTAAATCAAAACCATTTAGTTAAATCGTATGGATATATTTAAATCGTGAGGATATAATCTAAATCGTAAGGATATACTTTTAATCGAGAGCATTTATTTAAATAGTGTCGATTTATTCAAATATGATGCAGTCCATGTTAAATAGTGAAAAAAATAAAATGTTTTCGATCTAAATAAAATAAATAAATTTACAAACGGCGCACCATTATTCTATTTCATAACTCCATTTTTTATGAATTTGGTGTTACAAAGTGTAACGTGATTTAAATTTTGGCAATTTTAAAATTACCGCCTTTTTCATTGAAATGAGAACATATTTTGATAACCTATACAATTATGTTTGTCATATTTGCTATTTTTCATCACCAACTTTGTTTACAAATGACTTGGTAGCATTATTAATTATCATATCTATGTCACTTTGTCACTGACTCCAAACATACACGGCTTCGTATCTCGTCTATGGAAATGATACGCATTTTATGTGCTAAATTTATTTTGCTCAGTACATACACGAAGATCAAGATATAATAATTACGCGATATGATCAACTGACATTAATAATCAACGGAACAATCATAACTTTAGTAGTCTAATAGTTTATAATGTGAAACCTTTTAGAAAACTCAAATATTTTCCAATCTGCGTGTGTTTCCGCTATTCCAACAGATCCTATTTCTTGCACGATAGTTATTAATGTTCTTAAATGCGTCTCAGACATGAATCGGAAAGTTAGAATTATAAGGATTAATATTATTTTGTTTTTACGGAGTTTATAGTTTATAGAGAGTTTGTGTTGCATTAATTATTTTTTTATTTGACGGCTGTTGAGCAGTCTAAGCTTCCCACGCACGTCATGCTTCTACGGGACACATGCTTCTACGGGATACGTAATCTAAGTTTAGCAACACTAATATGATGGTTATTGTGGTCACGTGTTCGGTAGTCCATTAACTGACCATTACTTAATGAGGAAACAACGGCATCCTCGTTCTCCGTGTATCAGTTAAGTTCTGGTACGTCAGGATGCTATGTGACAATGAATCACTTATACGAGGGGCATTCAATATATTCTGTCACTAATGCGCTTCCGTAGAAACCGCCTTATACGTCTCACAACAGTTAATTTTACATAGCTCTGGATATGTAGCTGGACCCCTCTGGACCACTGTAGAACTTAATGAATTTTCTTTGTGAAACTTGATGTCTGTTGCGCGAAAAATCCAGCAAAAAACACGGGGTTGACCAATTTGCTTTTTTTATATCAATAGTTGTCCATTTCACTGACATTTTCAAATGTATCACTACCCAGTATTAGATTCTCAGATCTGGGCTCAGAAACATTCAGGCATATCCTAACCTGTATGAAATCATGAACTTGTCCCATTCTAAAAACAGAGAAAATATTTGCACATTTTAAGAAATAAACAAGAACCGAATAACACAGATTTTTTTTTTTTAAGCTCCAGAAAGTTCTACCGTGACTGCCAAGGGAAATAACTGTTTAGTGAGACATATATTACCGCACTGAAAACTCGTGCATTTCAAGGCGATTTCACTAACTACGTACATGCAAAATAGCGATTTAATCCGATAACAATTGACGGAGATATTATGCGCACTCATGTATAGTGGCTATAATGAAAAGTGAAGAAAAAATAATGAAATTAGGGCTTAAAGCCGGGGTTGCTTTAAAAGTACCTGCAAGTTCTGCCGTGACATTGAAAAAGGTTTTTCGTTGGGCTAAGACATTTAAAGGGGGTAAACTTAGCATTAAAGACCGTAACCGTCCTTGCAAGCCTGTTGTGCCTATAATCGTCAGGTAGGACGCCTGTCGTAGGTGGAGGGACTATAATCCTTAGAAATACACACACACAGCAACAAAGGAGAACATTGATGCTGTGAAGGCTATGGTAGATGAAGATGGGCGGTATACAGTTTCTAAGATAGCTAAAAGTCTTGGCATCTCAGAAGGCACAACTCATCACATTTTTACCAACTGTTTGAAATTAAAGAAGCTTTGTGCTAGATGGGTCCCTCATTTGCTGTCAACTGAACAAAAGGCCAAACGCTTAAAATATGCTAAAAATCTTCTTAAAAAATATGAAAATTGTCATCCTAGAAAAATTTCTGAGTTGCTCACTGGAGATGAAACGTGGGTGTACTATTTAGAGCCCCAGCGGCGGATAAACAATAAACAATGGTTGGGTAGAAATCAGGCAAGACCGGTTATTGCAAAACGAACAAAAAGCGCTAAAAAGGTTTTGTATGCAATTTTCCGTAATTCCAGTGGCCATGTGGTACAAATTCTACGCAAACAGGGAAAAAACATCACGGCCAAATTTTACAAGGACAAAGTTCTCAAACCAATCAAAAATAATTACAAGAAAAAACGCCCAAGTAAAGTTTTGAATGGCATCCAGCTGATTCATGACAACGCCACAGCTCACAAAGCTAAAATTGTGCAGTTTTCTTGGACCAAGAAAAAGTGGTACAGCTTGAACTCCCACCTTATTCTCCCGACCTTAGTCCCTGTGACTTTTTCCTATACCCTTTGCTGAAGAAAAACCTCTCTGGTAGACGCTATGCTTCCAGAAGTGCCCTTGGTACCGGAATATGTGTGTGTGTATTTCTAAGGATTATAGTCCCTCAACCTACGACAGGCGTCCTACCAGTGTCTCAACAGTATATACCAAGGGGAGACTACTTTGCTGCGTTTACGTCATGGATAGCGCGACTCCGAACGTGTGTATCTGTTCAGCGGGAATACTTTGAAGGATTGTAATAAGAAGCTTTTTTATATTTCCAGTATATGTTAGTTCCGAATATATATTGAACATCCCTCGTATCAGCTGCTCAACACACTCATGTATAATTTTGTCTGATTTGTCAACATTTTCTTATCATTATACTGTATCGCCAAACATGAGTTCTGATGATCGGTACAAAGTATTCACATGCAGAATCATAGGCACTAATCAGATTTATTCCGTATTAATTGTGTACACTATTAAAATAATCTAATTCTAAAAAAAAAAAAATTGCCTAAACCTTCACAAAATAAAACAAAACTCTTTCCTATTCCTACAAACCATCATCATCAGATCCTTGAAAATGCAAAGATCTATTTTCTTGGAACTTGGGTTCTCCAAATGCCCAGTAGTGGGTAGAGTACCACAGTTTACAAACACGTGTGCTTCTTCTTTTTCGTTGTTTCGCTATACTTCCAATATGTATAAATATTAGGTTGTAGAAAATTAGTGGCAGTGTACATACTATTGTTCAAGCCGTAAGTGGAAACACGTTGGGTTTTTTAACCCGTGAGAAACCGGACTAAACGCAAAACTTGCATGTTGACGCGTCCGTCACCTTCGCCGGAAAAGCAACACCTGCCTTCTTATTTTGCGAGACAAAAAACAGCCATATCCGACAACGGCATACCGCCGCAAACTCCACTCACCTACCTACCCACACCTATCTACCCCCTTGAGTGTCTCAGTTTTAGTTATACAGACCAAAGGTCAGCAGGGCTTAGGTGATAGCATTTCGTCTGTCAGCGTGGGCTCCGTTAGCAGCACGTTCTCTGAAACTGCTGGGCTGATTTTACTTTTTTTTATCCGAGGTCATGGCTAAAAACAGCCAAACCTTAAAAAACCCAATCTTTTCCAGAACGGCATGGTAGATTTTGACAATTTATTTTTAGAATTGATCGCTAGCTACTAAACTATCAAGTTTGTGTATTCATCTTCGTAAAATTAAAAATGGCTGTGCCGCGGGGATCCAACGTTTGTCAATGGGAGTTTGTAGGGAGATTTTAGAGATTTGTACGTTTTACAGAGACTTTACGGGGAAAAACATGAACAAATCTTGTACAAAACCACAAGACACAGAGTTCGCATAATATATTGCATGTTACATCAGCTTATGGGCCTTTACCAAGTTTGTTCAAATGGTGACCCGGGGTCAAATCTGGCCCAGCCACAGGGGTTACATGCTTTATATAGACTTATAGAGGGAAAAACTTAAAAAATCTTCTCTGAAACATCAAGGCACAGAGCTCTCATATATTACATCACAGACATATTATTAGGTCTGTGATTACATGTAGCATCAGCTTATGGTCCTCTACCAAGTTTATTCAAATGGTGACCATGGGGTCAAATCTGGCCCCGCCCCGGGGGTCACGTGTTTTACATCGACTTATATAGGGAATCTTAAAAAAATCCCTTAAACTACAAAATCCCTTAAACTACAAAATCCCTTAAACTACAAAATCCCTTAAACTACAAAATCCCTTAAACTACAAAATCCCTTAAACTACAAGAGCCAGAAGTTTAATATTTTGCAGTTACCATAAGCTTATATGAGAGGTGTTCAACTTATAATTGAACACTTTTGTTTAAGATGTTATTTTTCAGCGGAAGTGATTATCATAAAAATGCGTGATATAATGATGTGATACTGTCACTTAGAACGTATGCATTTAAAAATAATCTACAATTTCACGCGGTTGGTTTTAAATAAAAATTTCAATTATGTGTACAGTATTTCCAATTTTAAACCTATATGTTTCTGTTGCCGTGGAGTTTTACCTTAAACAAATAATTCCACTAAATGCATATCATAATTGTTTAAAACTGTGTTTATAATTTAAATACGATCGTATGTTTTATTTTAAGACAAAAATACAGATGTTGAATTAAAAGCTCGACTTTTTACCACAATATTAAGAAATTGACAGATATTAGGACAGTTTGCTCGTATTTTACTGATAGTTTTATAAATTAACCAAAATAACTATTTTAATCATATAAAATGAATAGTTATTGTTGATGTATATCATATACCTTATAAAGATATGTTTGGTAAAAGGTTATATTATTTTTATCATTATTTGCAAATGTGTGTATTTTGCCCCTAATTTTTAAGTTATATATTGTTTCTATCTTTTCTTTTAAGAAACTTATGAAAAAACAAAATTTATAGCGGAGGAAATCACTAAAATGCCTGTAGTTGATGTTTCGAACTAGAAGCTTTCGTAAATTTAATCATTTTCATAGTTAAATTTCATGTCAATTTTCGCTGAAATCTTGAAAATCGACAAGTTTCAGAAAAATGCATATTACACTTACGTTCAGACATGGACATATCAGAATACTATAACCTTAAACGACATTTTAAAAGCATTTGTCTTAAAATTTGTATTGCAGTTATTTTTATAATGGTCGATTTTTGCTTCAAAATGCCATTCTCTACCCTTCATGCAGCAACATTAGGAAGCACATAATAGTGCATGTCATAATGTTTCATATCGAAGGAATCATTAGACTTAAAATTATAATCAACATATTCGGCGAGATTTCAAGATTGTTGATTTAGTTACACAATGAAAGTGTTTGAAATTATAAGATGAATACCTCTCGTAGTCCTCTACCAAGTTTGTTCAAATGACGATCCTGGGGATCCCATTCGACCCCACTCTAGAGGTCACATGTTTTACATAGACTTATATAGGAAAAAACAAATTCTCCGAAACTACAAGAGCCGTTTAATATTTTGCATTACCATAAGCTTATGGTTTTGTACCAAGTTTGTTTAAATGGTGACACTGTTGTCAAATTTAGCCCCGCCTCAGGTGTCACAAAGACAAGCTTACATAGGGAATTTTTTTTAAAAAATCTTCTGTAAAACCACAAGGCACATAGCTATCATATATTACAGGAACGGCCATCAAACCAGCATCCGGCCCTTGATCCGTCCCCACCCTTTGGGACATAGCCCCTGTGTCATAACTTGGAAACTGTTGAGATCCCCACCCTAAAACCATATGTTCACTTACTGCGCATGATCAGACAAATACAGCCATCCAACCAGCATTGGCTCAGGGGTAAGTCCTCACTCCTGGGGACAACCCCTGTGTCATAACTTGGAAACTGTTGAGATCCCTACCTTATAACCATATATACACTTAATGGACATGAACAGACGGATACAACCCTCCAAACTGCATTGGCCCCTGGGTCCATCCCCACCCCTTGGGACTTAGCCACTGAGTCACAACTTGGAAATCTTAAAAGATCCCACCCTATAACCATATATACACTTACTGGGCCTGAACAATTTAAGGCGGGCGCGGGAATTTGCGATGACAAACCATCGATTGTGTGATCTCATTTTGTTATGAAATTATAAGCTTGACAAATGTTTCGTCTTTGCAAAGATCATCAGATGAGCGATTCAATGTCATTTTGGCCGTTTTGTTTAGAGCATGGAAGCTTTGGGTTTCACTTGAATTCCACCAAATCTGTTCAGCCAGTAGAGCGATAAGGCTCTCTTGGGACTCGTGTAAAATAATTTAAGGGCCATCACCCTGATGTTACTTGTCCGATATGTCTTGGTTTCAAACTCGTATTTAATGATACTAGCATCCTGCTAAACATTGGTCAATATCAGATGAAATATGAAGGAGCTGGAGTGTTCACAAGGCTTTCAATTAATCAAGGGCCATAAATATGGTGTTACTATTTTTCCTAGCTTCCATTGATATTAACAGCAGTGCTCAAGAAATAGGATAGCCCGACGCCCGGGGCTCCTCGAAATCCATTCCGGGCCTGTCTCATTTTGCAGACGAGGAGCCCGTCGGGCCTGTCTAAAAAAAAAAAAAAAAAAAAAAAAAAAATATCCCCCAAAAAAATCAGTTTAACTGGATCACAAGCTCACGTTCCTCAAGACAAAATACTCCCATGTGTATTGTGAACTGTGAAAACACTTGCAATAAAGTAATTAAAATGTGTTATACACACAATGAAACAATAAGAAGTTTGAATATTTTGCCTGGCTTCGTGTCGGCAGTTTGTCACAACTTTGAGGTCGACAATTGTTGACATAAAACTCATTATTCTGCTATTAGGGTGGTGTTTTCTTTCCATTGTGATAAGAAATACCGTTTTTGTCATTAAAAACACACTAATGCATGGACATTTTTTGTTATTGATGGTATTTCGATTGAATGTTTGTGAAATGGTCGGGCCGTAAAAGTGCGGTGTCATAGTAGTTCGGATGGTACATAATTTCGGATTTTTTTTTTTTTTTTTTTTTTTTTTTTTTTTTACATAATCAAATAAGAAAAACTGTCGTTTACAAATACATGTTGGTGGAAAGAAAAATATATATACTGTATATGTATAAATACAGATATAAAGTATATTTCTATTCATTATTTAAGGTGTAAGGAGTTCCTGGAATCCTGCTTTTAAATGACTTCTAGTCTAGGCTCCTAATTCTTTTCTTGGAGAAAGTGATGACAAAAAGAAAAAGTATAGCCAGAGGAGGCTCTGATAGTCTCATAAAACTCGATTAAAAATTTGGCTCCAAGTTTAGCTCCAGTTTCACCAAGTCGGCTCTGATTATTATCGTTTGGCAAAAGTGCTAGTACTCTCCTTTGCATTGGTTATAAATTACTATGTAATATTCTATTCTAACATATTTTAATCGAAATGGTAAATAAGTCCGCTGACCAGGGAGCATAAAGTGGTAGCAAAAAGAAAAATATAGTCAGAGGAGGTTCTGAGCTTGATTAATACATACGTAACAAAATTAATGTGTGCTATAAAAGTGAATAAAGACACATTTCCAATAAGAAAGAAATATTGGACCTTTCCATTTTAAATCAGGGCCTGTCCATTTCAAATCAGGGCCTGTCCATTTCAAATCGGGGCCTGTCCATTTTCAGAAGCAACAAGCCCTGGGCCTGTCTCTTAAAATAATTTTCTTTGAGCGCTGAACAGTCCGAAATTATTTGAAATTTCTAAATGACATTACCTTATTTGTATCCGCACTAGAAAAGAAGAAACACCTGTTAAAATATGGGTCTTCTTTTTCAGGCAATGCGTCGATTCATCAGTGAGGCTGTAGTTAGGATTCGTGAAAAAAACACGGTAACTATAGCTTGGTGAACCAAGCAAGTTCACCATGCTAAAAATCGGATTGGTAAAATGTGTCGCAATGTCGTGGCGAACAAAAAACATGCATGCAAGTTTGTGGTGATGTTATGGTGATAAATCATGTTATGGTGAAAGTTCCAAAGAAATAAATATTTCTGGCGAATGTATAGCTTTTTGGCGACTTTGCGGTAAATTCGCCAAAGATTACGATAATGTTTGCGGCAACATCACCGCTAGTGGCTATCATTGGCGAACAATTAAGAATTGTTATGGTGAAAAAAAGTGTTCGCTGCAAGCTTGCAGCAACTCATTTGGTAAGGAGGGTGTTTATGGACCAGGGAGTATTAATCTGGGCATTGGGAATAGTGCAAAATGGCATGGGACAGGTGCTTTTTTGTCGCGACAAACCATGGCATTAGACGATATATTTTTTTCGTTTGCTTGCCATGGGACGTACATTTGTTTCTTATTTGCACTGTGACACCCCCACCCCCACCCCGATAAATATTGCCTGGTCCCTTAAAGGATCAAGCTTGTATACATTATAACTCCTTTTTTTTTTAACCTAATAACAAAGCTGTGTCCTTACGTAAACTGTTTACCTCTAAAACCTGTTTACTAGCACCTGAGGCGATTCACTATTGATACAAACTATGGGACGATACCCTTTTTTTCGTTTGCTTGCCATGGGACGTACATTGTTTTATATAACATTTATATTTGCACCGGTCCCAACCCCATGATAAATATTGCCTGGTCCCTTAAAGGATCAAGCTTATATAACTCTTTTTTTTTTTTTTTTACCTATAAAACCTGTTAACATCTAGCACTTGAGGCGATTCACTATTGATAAGTACTGAAGTGAATGTAGTATATTAAGCTACACAGGGGTATGCGTAGTGGTAAACTAGTAAACATGATGTAGAAGAGCAGCCTGTGGTGGCTCAGTGGTTCTCAGCCTCCCTGGCTGGGTTTATTACTTCGTTGTGTTTTAGCGAGACATTTCTCATAGCATCTTCCGTCGGATTGGCACGTAAACGGCGGATAGTTCGATAGTTAGAGTAGGACCTGGTTCACGGATGCCAGTATCCGTCCCCTGTCGTTGGAGCGGCTCGAAATAACATAGTACATGTATGTGTTGATTTGTTAAACAACAATTTCATTAACGTTAACACAATTTCATTAACGTTAGCGCAACAATTTCATGAAATTCAAATATGGAGATGATAGTGTTGCCATTCGTTTTACTTTATCATCAAGAAATCAATTTCACAGGTGTTTGGCGGAGAGAGATAAGGAGTTGGGGTTGGGTTGTTTTTTTGGTGGGTGTGGGATGGGTGGTGGGGTGTACAGTTTAAGATATTTTAGGTCGTAGTGTAAAACATCACTTGTACGTTTACCTTGGAAGAAGCACACATATGTATTTGTATGTAAGAAACTCGCAAATATAAACATAGTAATACATTGATACAGGTCGTAAATGGGCGGACATCTTTTTCCAAATAAATATGTGGTCAGTTTTATAATTCTCAGCAAGTATTCATGATAAGCATAACTATAGACATATAACCAACCCATTAAATGACAACAATGCCCTTTCACCAGTCTCTAGACTATACCAATGATCTTTACCTGAGATGTAAATACAATCAATAACAGAGTGAGCAAGATATGTTGTAATAAGGGCACACGTGAGTGAGCTTATATAAGCTTGTTTTTACTATAACGGACACACACCCCTGTGGGTGAGGTAAATCTATGTCATTCTATACATACACCGGCTACGTCACATCTGACGTTGCGAACCTGGCGGACACAATGAGGTAGATGTTGTATAAGGCTGGTTTTATGTGTCAACACAAGTGCTGTCAACTGACCAGTGTGACCAGTATCCTAGGATATTTAATCATATTGATCTACTGGGATTATATATAGTGTATATGTGTGTGGTAAACAATCATTATCTATTTAGTAGATGTTATTGCGAAGTTCTGGATTTATAAACTCGCAAGACAATTATAATTTTAACTGGTATGTATATTTGTTTTATTTTCTTACAGTATATAACGTATTCTACTAGCAATGCAAAACCCGATAGGTGGCGCCGCGTAAGCTATATTTAGAATTAAGGAATATCCCAACCTGGAGTTGTGTACGTCAAATTACGCATCTTTTAAGGTGTTGCCAAAGTCATATTGAAAGTGAAAATGTGTAAAGTAAACAAGTGCTATTCTCAGTTATTATGGGGTCTAATCTATTAAAATTTCACCTAAAGACTCATCATGATTGACACAATAAGTTGGCATTGAATTTTTGTGAAATAACCAGTTTTAAGTATGATGTGCAAAAAGTAAGTTTTTATCCTAAAAAATCATGTTCTCATTCAAACATGTACTTTAGACCTTAAAACTTTGTCAAAAGATAGTTCCTCTATGATATGAGGTAGAAGGTGTTTTAGAATTATTTTTTTTTACATGAGAAAGAAATTATAGGCAAAAAAGACTTTACTTCCTGGTTTATTGGCCTAAAATTCACAGAATATAGAGGTTTGTAGAGATTCAACTGCAGAGATTCTACAATGAATTGTTGCTTGTTGTTTTGCATAGTGGTAAACCGAATATTTATCTAGGTAGAAGGTGTTTTAGTTTTTTTAAACATGCCTTAGTTATGATTGAATTGTGATTTAAATCTTTGTTTACATGTTTACCTGATAGCTTCCGGTTATATACTTTTGACTGTGTCCAAAGATAGTGTATTGATTTTGGTTTTATAACATATTGATTGGATCCTTTAGACATATACTTCAAACTTGATAGAATAGACTTTGAAAAATATTATGCTTTTATTAGAAAATTTGGCTACTTTCACTTTCAACACAATTACAGGTAGGTATTACAGTACAGGTAAAACTAATCACTTTGACATCACCTTAAGTGCTAAGACACTAAAAAGTGGAACTTTTTATGTTGAATATAGGAAGAAAACACTGCATACATTACGTAATTGACCTCACGGCTTTTGTTATTTATTGGTAGATGAAAAATAAATGGAAGCGAAGTGCGGTTTTTGGAAGTTCAGTATTAAATCGGATGATTACGCTCTAGTTTATGTACAAATAAAGTACTTCAATAATTAATCTTCAATTTGTTATATATTTAATCTCACAAAAAATGACGTACTCGTGGTGTATTTGCGCATTTTTCAACACGTGCTAACATCAGAAAAGACAACTCTTGTCATGTGACTGTAATGCGCATGCGTGGTACTACAAACAAGATCGTCTTTTTCGAGTCTTATTTTGGACTAGAAACTTGTTCCCACTAATAATTCTCATGAATTCTTTAGTGAAATAACACTTTAAATATTTCATACACATGTTATCATTCATCACGAAAGAACTTTTGGCTTTTTGAGGCTAATTTACTCATTTTTCAGAATTGTTCAAATTTGACCTTGACATTGTCACGATAAGTCATGTACTGTGCATTTCAGGGTACCTATGCGTCGAATATGAATCGAGATTTTTTTTTATTCCTTTCTATATGTTTTCATACCTGATATGATTGAATAGAATGAAAACGGACGCTCCAGAATCTGTTTTCAATCTTCGAGTAGCCATCCTCTAAGCTTCGCAAAGCCAAAAAATCATTTTGAACACCCATATTTACATGTAATTTTATTGACAGCCGAAAACCAAAATGGCGACAGCGGAACATTCCATTTTTTAGGGTAGGGTGACTTAAAAAATCTGTTGACCAGCAGTGGTGTAAATAACAAAATATAAACTCAGTATACTATTTACCTAGCCTATATTTGCTAGATATAATGGTTTTCATTCCAAAATAAAGGATAAGTATGATCGATTGCCGGAGGTGCTGAACATTGAACAACAACCTCACCCTGCGTTTTACATGGTACATCCGAACCCTAGAAACAGACATGCGCAGACGACAATTTCTAAAAATAAGGCCGCCATGTTGTTTAATTTTTACAATATAAACAATGGGGTCAAAATGAATTTTTGGCTTTGTGAAGCATATCGGATGGCTATGGCAAGATTGTAAACAGATCCAGGAGCGTCTATTTTCATTCTATCTAACCATATCAGGTATGAAAACATATAGTAAGTAATAAAAAATATGCGATTCATATTTGACGCATAGGTACCCTGAAATGCACAGTAGGCCATCTAACGCGAGTACTCATTTGTTTACATTGCAAAGATGACTGATTTAACACCAACTTGTGAAAATAGTAGCACATATTTAAAAGAAAAAGGGAAAGAAACATTCATTTGACACATTACTTTGTAAATAAAGATCTGCATGACTTCATTGCAAGGAAAAAAATATTTATCAGCTAGGTTGCTTTTTTCAGAAAAATTGATGAAAAGGCTTATTCATTTTGGCAATTGTTGGACACAAACATTTTTTTTTTTGAATGTGGGGTGGTTCATATACTTACTTTTTTTTCCTCAATGGACTATTTTGATGACACTATTTAGAAAATACTAATCAGTTTCCCAATATTTTCTAATTTGAAAAATGCGTTTGCATTGCTAATTCTACATTATCACCAGTCGTATAATGCTCATCCATTAAATTATGTTGCAGTGTACAAGCTACAGAACGCGTGTTAAGCTACCGAACACGTATAAACAGTCAAAGAGAACTCCAAAGAAAATAATGACATAATAATTTAAGTTATAAAATAACTTTGTAGCATATAAATTCGAGGTTAATCAGAATGAATTTTTTATATAGGCCATTATTACGAGTTTTTACGATTTTATCGGACATGCGCAATGCCATTCAGTTGAACGAAAACAAACTACTCGGGCAGTTCCGATAGTAAACGAATCGATCGGAACTCGTCGCCAATCCGACGAGGCAGTTCCGATTGTAAACGAATAAGATTGGAAAATCTCCGTAATCGGCTTGTCTAAAACAATTACGAATACAATTTCAAAAATCCGATCTTTCCTATCCTGTTTTCCCCAGTAAAACGCATATTAAATGGGGTGAAATTATTGCCGTTTACCTTTTTCATAGTCCTCTTTACAATTAAGTAAAGTTTATATCAATTGGTGGACAAAAAGATATAGGTAGAGCATCTTTAAGGTCACATCAGAGCAATTAAGGTTGTTTGATTTACTGAGAGTTCCTGACGCCTGTGGGCGTTGGCTGATGACGGTTAACCTAATTAGAGCGCACTAATTTAATTAATTTAGTTTGGTGATTTAGAAAAATAGTTTTGTTTAGGAAGTGTTATATTGATTCTGTAAAATATTAATGCAACTGCTTAATAGTTGTGATATTGTACTGCCATTCTAGCTGTGAACATTCAAAGATCTCTTGGTATGAATATGTTGTACCATAGCTGTTATGGTTTTCCTTTGTTCTTGCTTATGATATATTTTTCATAAACCTGAAGATCTGAACCTAAGCCGTGCTATAAATGCCGGTATATTTCAGCCGTGCTATAAATGACAGATTCGGCAGTTATACCATGGCCTACTCCATTGTATACGCGCATAGTTGTAAGTTTACACACAAAATGTCAATTACCGGCAATTTCTAAGGTACAAAACATTTAAAGCATACTTTTCTCGTATGCGATTTATACTGCACTCGGTCCTGCGGCCCTCGAGAAGCAGTATAAATCGCATATACTCGAAAAAGTATGCTATAAATATTACTTATTTCTCTAAATATAACTGTCCAGATGATATGGTTTATTTCCCCAAATCACAATATTCTAATATAGTCCGGATGATGCGGTTAATGTTTCCATAATATAACAATACACTAACAGTGTCAGTGGTTTGCCTCTACCACAACAAAATCGACCATCATATATAACTTACATGTGTTGAAAATGACAAAAAACACCATACAAAGAAACAAACAAATTTCTCCATTTCACAGTGTGAAAACATTTGGTTGGTTTGATGAATGTTGTCATTTTCGGCACATTTTAGGCTATATTTGACGGTCCACCCAACTTTTCCTGGGTAGAACCAGTACTGTATACCTCCTGCCGTCCGTAAGAATCGACATGTTCTCACAGTCACAAGTTTAACTCCCAGTGGGATTCTAACACGCAGCGTTGATAGGCGAGACGGTTTCAAATCCAGCATCTTTACCATTCCAAACAACGGAAGTCTCAGTGTTCTAACAATGTCCGGATGATACGCTTCATTTCTCCATAATTTACAATATGCTATCAATGTCGATTGTCCGGAATATACCATAGTAAGAAGAAAAACTTTTTCAAACTATGAAATCCTTTTCTTTCAAGGTAGTCGATATGAAGAAACATAGTGAGTTTGAACCATTGCTTCAGGTAATATTCTTTCTCGAATATTTCCCCGCTTGCTTGCTGCTGAATGCTCTGGATAACCCATGCTATGTATATATCATACAATAACTGCATTTAAATATGTTCCTTACCCACAATTCCCGCACGATGTATTTCACAGGCAACGTTTATGTGAATTTCATGTGAAACAAGCAAAATAGATCTTCTACATGAAATTTGCGTCAAGATTCTTTTAAACAAGAGATGTGTGTAACACATATATGCCCCATTTCAACGACCATGACACAAACATTCCTGCCAAGTTTCGAGTTTATAGTGCCAGCTGTTCTTGAGTTATCGCAAATACAAGCAATTTTGAGTGATTTTTTACACATTTTGTTACCATAGCAACCATATTTCTTAAACAAATATAACCAAAAAGGGAGGTGCACAACTAAACCATGACACAAATATTTCTGCCAAGTTTCGAGATAGTAGGTATTATACCACTAATTATTTTCCCCATAGACACCAATGTTAAAGTGTCACATATTAATGATTTGCTGCAACTTCAACTCAAGTACGGAAAATGCAGCAGTGTAATACTAACTATAGAAAACTAATTTTCCATTTGAAAAATCACCAGAAAAGGTGGGGTCACAAGACATGTAAGAAAGTTCTTGTTTGTTTACTAAACAGGTCAAGGGTACATCTGTTTTCATTGATTGACTGTTTTCATTGCTCACAAAGTGTAAACATAGAGTTGAAATTTCGAAGATCCAGTAAAACTTATTAATACGCTTCTTAACATACAACCACAAAATCGAATAGAAATGGGCAGTTTTCCCCTGATTCTAATGCCCTTTTTCATCAAAAAAGGAAGGATTAGTTTTTATTATAGAAACTACATTCGACTACACCTCGGAGGCTTCTACACCTCGGAGGCTTACATGTAATTAGTGATGGTAAACCTATAGTGCCAGCTTTTCTTGAGTTATCGCGAAGACTAGAAATGTTTAGTGATGTTTAAGGCAACCAAATTTCTCATGCGAATCTAACCAAAAGGAGAGGTGCACAGCTACTCCATGACACAAACATTACTGCCAAGTTTCGAGTTTATAGTGCCAGCTATCGCGAAGACAAACTTGTCCGAGCTTTGATTGATATCAACAGATCAGATTAAAATGAAGACACTAGTGTCTTGAGGTAAATATATCATCTTAACAAGGCAAAATACAGGCATGCGGGTAGGGACATGCTAATTGCCATTTACTATTTGCCACTTGCTGATTGAATTTGCCACTTGCTGATTGCCAAAGCGACATGACAAGCCAATTTCACAAATATCATACTATATCATACTATATTTAACATATAATTGTTCGCGCAGAATTTGCATTAAAAAAGCTCAGCCATCAAGAGAATTCGAACATCGACCGTGTTGGCATGCAGTTTATATTCCGTGATTTGGATGTGACATTTGAAATTCCTAATCACATTCCAAGTTTGAAGTGTCATGTACTGTAGGTGAACTTTTGGTCAAATAAATGCAAATGTTTGATTAAAGGGCCACAGACAAATCTTGAAGTTTTTATCACTCTGTTTTTATTATTAAAATTAGCCTATCTTTGAAGGTTGATCGGTTGTTTATAAAGGCTTGACTTAGTTAAACTAGTTTCGTACAGGTATGTACTCGTCAGTAACGTAATGACCCGCAGTTTGAGTTCGCGTTATTTATACCTATATGTTTGCTGCTAGCGCAAATATTTGCCGTCTACGACGTAGTAACCATATTTTTGTCGCTACATAATAAATTTTCCGCCAAGGCGAATTATTGAAATGTTTGTGTACCTTTGCATGATGGTGTATCATAGGCAATATTGACAAGAAATGTTTTTTATTTGGTTGGGTTGGTTTTATGCAGCATTTTGATAAATTTGTTATTTATCAATAAAAGTATTCTTCACACTAGTTTTGTACAGTTTGTACTCATCGGTAACTAAAACAGATGTGTTTTATCTTAATTTGAAACTGTTTAATTTTCTGAAATACATTTTAAAAAAACAAGTACTTATCTGTAAGTGTGGGGCCTTTAGAAATAGAATTTCTTTGTGAGGTCGTACTTCTTTAAATGGTGTAGAGTGATCGATGCCGCATCCAAGGTCGGTCCAGCGTCGTAGGTACGCTTGGAGCCTGTCGCTTCTGGTTTAGGGTGTTTGCCTTTCAAGATGGGATTGTTGGAGAAACAGTAAGTGCATCGTGACTGTTTATCCATATCCCATCCCAGTCGTCCCTTGGTTTTTGGTTCATTTCCCGTAGAAGAACGACAAAAATTAGCGTCATAATTTACTATTCTTGCTTGCCTATAATTAAATAAAATGTTCAGTTATAATTATTCTCTTTTTATTCTACCATAGGTTTCAATATAGGTGCAATATAAATTTGAAAACGTCATTTGCTCTACACTATTCTCATAACAAAAGGACACACGACTATCTCGAAGTTTTTATCAATCATTAATTGAGCGTCTCAATTTATTAGTCCTGCGCCACATGGACAAATACCAGTATAAATACACATACTAATGTATGAGATCATGATTTACTATACAGTGCACGAAACTACTTTTATTGAAATAGATCGAGTTTAATTAACGCAATCTTTTTTGCGATATAGAAACGAGTGCGCTTGGAGATTCTTGCGATATAAAAACGAGTGAGCAAGCGCTTGGAAAAAGATTCTTGTGATATAGAAACGAGTGCTGTGATATAGAAACGCTTGCGCACTCGTTTCTATATCGCATAAATTTTTCTCACTCGGGAATTATTTTTCGTATCATAACAACAATGTTAATTAAACAATAAACATTATATATTCTGTGATGAATTTCTTTCCAATCGTCTTTTGACACATGTATTCCTTCTTCTGTCAAGAGGGCTGGCGTGGCGCAGTCGGTAGCGCGGCGGATTTGTAACTGGGGGCCCCGGGTTCAGTCCTCCGTGGTGCCACTGTGTTCCGTCGGCGTGTTCTTGGGCAAGACACTTTTCCTTAGCCTCGTCCGTCGGATGGGGACGTAAACCGGGCGGTCCCGTGTATCGGTCTATCCTCCGAGCACGTTAAAGAACCATAGGAATCTATTCGATAATAAGAGTAGGGCAGGTTCCCGGATTCCCATGTATCCTTCCCCTCTCTGGGGCGGCTCTAAATAACCCGTACTGTGTTGATGAGCCGTTAAACAACATCCAATCATTCAATTCTTCTGTCAATCCTTTGGCGACAGCGTGGAGTAATATATAAATATCGTGACGTCACTCATGATATGACTGCACAGGCACAGGCTGGAACCGTCCGGTAGACGTTGATGGCTGAGGTTCAGGGGGGCATTTCCAGCATTTTTTGGTTGCATAGGCATTTCAGGACCACTTACTTCTTCAAACTCAGGTTTTTAACAGTTCTTCAACCTGCTAAGAAAGTAGTTTCTAAAATCTGGCTACTGTGCTATCTTGCACGCTAGCAATAGGCACACTAGGCGAGATAGCAAAGTAGATCTACTTTGAGGAAGAGATATGTTATAGATTTTCTCAAACTGGGAATATGTATTAGTTAGAGGCTATGAAGTGAAATTTTAACAATTAAGAAACTCTAAGGGAATGAGCGCAGTGACTGACCGGGGTTTCTTAATTGTTAAAATTTCACTTCTTAGCCTCTAACTGCCCTACTTTTCCCCCCGCGCTTCTACGAAACCACGCCTCTTAACACGTTCGCGCTTTTACTAAATCTGCCTCCTTGTGTCCAAACAAGCGCGTGCCATTAATAGTAAGCGATTACTTAATGATTAAATGGTTATAATTGGTGATCGTTAGAAATTTACATGAATAAGTTCGCCATTTTTTTTAAAATCCTCAACGTCTGATTGGAGGAAAAAGTAGGGCAAACACTAAACATATTTAAATTAATTCAGTAACAATAGTTTTGTTATAGCATAAAAGTCTCTGTAATCATTTCAATTTTGTATCTTGTGGGCTGGTTGCCTTATCTATATATGAATACACATTCATGCTCGGATCTTGTTGAAACTTAACTTAAAATCATAAAAGTCTTACCAGGAACATAATCAATGAGCATACTTTTAAGTGTAATGACAAAAATAAAAATTTAGTTATATATTCTATACTGTACTGTAGGCAAAGAAAGTTTAAAAATTCTTGGGCTGATGCAGTATACAGCGAGTTGATTGCTAAAAAAAAAATATGAGTCAACATACAAGTGTTAATTCTTTATTAATTTGTATTTTGACAGAAGACCATGGCACACACGTCTCCATGGAAGATAGCGTTGATAATTTTGACACTTGTAGCATTTATCGTTGTGGCAGCAACGAATGCACTTGGAGCCACGGGCAGCGCAACAGGTATGTATTGAACCATTCATTTTATTTTTTACTAAATAGCTAGGGAAGGCTCTTTTTTCAAACAAAAAAGGAAATTTGTATTGATTAGATTTAAGAGGCACGTCTGATCAACCTAAGTTTGGTTACTGTAATGCTTCCAATTATAATATACGTTTTTGATGAAATTTTCTATCCACACCACTTTGATGCGACTGATTTATAGAGCTTTATTTCTGACCACAGCTCATCATCTTAGTGGTTATACTATGGCACATCAGTAAGTATTCAGAAAATTAATATACGTGCATAGTGAGATGCCAAAAACCCATCAAACTAACAAATCTAGAAAACAATGTTTTGACATGATTGAAAAAAATAATCTTACTCCTGCAGGTTTAAATCAGATACATGTAGTTAATGCATTATTTTTATTAACTGCAGGTTTGTTCGAGAACAGCACGGGCGACATCTCGGACATATTCTATTTGGAGGTGACCCCTGCGGGCTGGACGTTTACCATATGGGGCTTCATCTACGCATGGCAGGCGTTGTGGCTCATCTACGCCCTTACCACCATCTGTCGACGGAAGGCGGGAACCTACCTGTACCTTCTGCCAGTATATCCCACAGTATTGTTCGTCTCGTACATTCTAAACAATATTTGCAATGTAGGCTGGCTGTTTGCGTGGGACAGAATGAAGATTGCAATCGCCTTCCCTCTCATTGCTTTAACGCCCTTCACCCTGTATATTTGTCTTTTCTTTTCATTTAAAAGACTGTACGATAACTTAGACTATATGATGAAGAATGGACTCACCCTGGATATCTGGCTAATCAGAATGTTTATTCAAAATGGTATAGCCTTCTATGCTGCATGGGTCACCGTAGCAACACTGCTGAATTTTGGGATTGTGCTCACATACAAGGATGGTAGTGACTTCACGGACATTGCCGTGCCGCAGGACGTCTCCAGCACGGTCGTTCTGTCCATTATCGCCGTTGAGATCGTGTTATGGTTCACCCTGGACATTGCGGTATTTGATAAATACACGCGATACACATTCAGCCCGTACATTACCTTGACCATTGGCATGGCAGGGATCGTCAGTAAGAACTATAACCTTGACACTGCATACAGAAACTCAGTGTTTAGTGTAGTGCTTCTCGTCATTGCCAGCGTTTGTCTGGCTGCCAAGCTGGTTGTAATGCTATGGAGACATTTTAAACGTCCCATACAACCAGTGCCATCAGAGTTTAAACCCACCATTTAAGCCTGCTTAATTTCAGGTGTATTACTTTGTTTTTATTACCGAAAATGATATGTATCTATCGTTTACGTCATTAAATTGCCAATCCAAACAAGACAATTATATTGTATTGTAAATACAATACTGACGTGAATATGCCATAACGTATTCACTCGAAGTCCAGTCCTGTTTATATACAAAACAAAATGTAAACATGTGAACATCTTCCGACTTCAAGTTCTTATAATCCCACAAAAAATATTTTTTGGATTGATTGTTTTTAAAATGGATGGATGGAAGCACATTTCCTTAAAAAAAAAAATAGTTGTGTATATTGTCCTGACATTGATTTTCTGTTTTATACGGTAGTCACATTATATCCTTGTAGAGAATAAAAAACATGAACCTATTTGGTGTTTTGTTATTATTTGATTAAAATTAATGTTATATGTTGTTTTCAGCTCTACTGACCAAAGACCAGATTATGCCGTGGTTTCAAAAACCAATCGGCAGAGCTTCAAAACCGCTGACCTCTTGTTTAGTTTACAGAACAACTTATTCTAAAATGTTATCCGTTTTTTCTTACTGGTCAATAAGTGCCATTCCACACAAACAGACTTGCTATCGAGCACATGACAGTGTTATCATGTTCATTGATGCTTGATTATGAAAATATAGAGTTAAAAATGACAACAGGCGACAAAATATTAGGTGTAAATATATATGAAAATATGCAATGGAATAACCATTTTCAGTATATTTCCAAAAAGATTTCATGATGTCTGTGGCTGTTATCCAGAATACGTTCGTATATATCACAGGAACATATTTTATTATTCTACAATGCATATATACAACCTCATCTTTAAATAATTATGGCTGTGTTCTTTTAGGAAACTCTTCTAATACCAATGTATATAGAATGTACAAAATTACAAAGAAGAGCATGCAAAATTATACAAGGTCATGAATATGTTAATCTTGAAACTGCGCGCATTTCTTTAAATTGAAGAAATTATTTTTCTTCGAAAAGCTAAAAGCTTTGTATAAAATAGCAAATCAAATGTCCCTGCAATATTTAACGACTTGTTTCATGTGAGAGTAAATGAGCAAAATTACTTCAATGCAACTGAGATCAATTACAAATAGAAATTTCATAATACCTAAGCCAAATAACAAACTTCAATCTTTAAGAAAAACAATTTCTGGACCCTTATGGTGTTCAACAACAATTTCAATCTTAGGAATGTTTTAATCTAAAATGACAAATGCATGTTTATGTATACATTGTAGTATGTTTATGTTTCACATCGACTGATTTTAAACAGCATTTCATTTTAAAAATATCACATTGTCATATGCTTTGATGTGTTCATAAGTATACCTACAGGTATTTGATAAATTCTTTATTTGTTGTATTATATTTGTAAATATGTTATTAAGACGGCCTCAAGGAAGACTGGCTATGCCAGTTGATTCACCCTCTATGAATAAATTACTAATACTTACTATTTACTTTTAACAAGAGGTCAATGACCTTGAAGCTCTACTGGCAGGTTCTGAAAGCTAGATGAGCATTCCTGTGAAGTTTCATGAAAATCTGTCCAGTAGTTTCAGTGTAGTCGTTACAAGTTTTTATATATAACTCTTGAAACAAAGATGGCCACTGGCAACCATGTTTAATGTCGAATTTTGTTACGCTCAACTACACATCAAGAGCAACATTTCTGTTAAGTTTCATGAAAATCCAATAAGAAGTTTCAAAGGAGTAGTCGCTACAAGTGTTTTACTATATTACTCTATGTAAACAAAGATGGTCGCGGGCAGCCATGTTTAATGTCGAACCAAAATGATTTTCGACAAGGACCAACATCGTGTCATGCTGATCATTTTAGAAAAAGTCTCATATCAATATCACTTACAGTTTTCAAGTAGTAGTCGCTAAAAACTTGTTTTTTAAAATCTTATTTTTAGCCGTAGCGGCCATCTTGAATTTCAGGCGGACCTGAAATTTTTGCTAGGACCAACTAGACATCAAGAGCAAAATTCCTGTGAAGTTTAATGAAAATCCGTCAAGTAGTTTCAGAGGAGTAAGCGCTACAAGTTTTTACTATATCACTATGTAAACAAAGATGGTCGCTGGCAGCCATGTTTAACGTCAAATCAAAACGGTTTTTGACAAGGACCAACACCATGTCATGCTGATCATTTTAGAAAAAGTCCCATATCACTATCACTTATAGCTTTCAGGAAGTAGTCGCTACAATTTTTTTTTTAAAACCTATTTTTAGCTTTGGCAGCCATCTTGGATTTCACATCAACATAAATTTTTGCTAGGATCAACTAGACTTCATGGGCAACATTTCTGTAAAGTTTCATTAAAATCGATCCAGTAGTTTCAGAGAAGTAGTCGCTTCAATAAAAAGTTTACAGACGGATGGACGGACAGTGGACGACGGACACCGCACCACGGCATAAGCTCTGCTGATCTTTGATAAGTAGAGCCAAAAATCAAAGGTCAAAATAAAAAACATTTACTTCATTCATATTTTTATTCAAAACTTGAATCACACAAAATAGATGAACAGCAAAAATAAAAAATAATAATGAATAGTGATAAAGTCCGGACCCTTACGATGTTCAACACCAATTTCAATATTTGGAATGTTTTAATCTAAAATGTGATCTAATTTGGTCCTACCATTAACTATTGTATTGTCTATTAGTCTTGCAAATTGGAACTTTATTAAGATCATGAAAGCAGACAAATGTTCGAACCCTGATCTTGACAGTGAATATTCCAGTCCGTAATTATGGACCTTTAAGCGGTTCATAATTACAAACCTATGCTCAGCTGATATTGTCACTTTATTATCCTGAATAATTTAGGAGATATTGCCCTAAACATGACCAAACAATAAACCTTAGGCCATAAAAAATTAATAACCTGGTTCTCAGGGCCGCCCGCATGTCTTTTTTTGGTGCCGCATTGCCGATTTTATTTCAAAAGTAATAAAATAACAAGAGTCCCAAGAGGGCCTGTGGACGCTCTACTGGCTAACATGGCTCTTATAACATCCATGAAGTGAGTGACTGCCATTTACGGTTTTTTTGAAGTTTCAGGCAAAAAACAGCTTTTGAACTAAATCAAGGCCCATAACTAAAGAATCTGTTAAAGTTCGGTAAAGATCAGATGAAAAATGAAGGCCCTACCGTATTAACGAGGGAAAATATAGCATTTTTAACTAAATCAAGAACCATAACTCCTCTGTTACTGGTCCGACTGCTCCAACATAGAGCTAATAATAACAAATTAAAAAATAAAATAAAAAATGAAAAAAATAAATATAATAATTAAAAAAAATATTTAAAAAATATATATAAAGTTTGATAACGATCGGATGAAAAATGAAGGCCATTTCGTCTTAACGAGGCAAAATATAGCGTTTTGAACTAAATCAAGGGCCATAACTAAGCTGTTACTGGTCCGATATGTTTGGTTTCGAACTTGTCCGAGCTTTCATTGATATTAACAATCTGATAAAGTTTGGTAAAGATCGGATAAACAATGAAGCCCCTATCGTCTTAATGAGGCAAAATATAGCATTTTTTAACTAAATCAAGGGCCATAACTCTGCTGTTACTGGTCCGATAAGGCTAGTTTTTAAACCTGTTCGAACTTTCATTGATATTAACAATCTGATAAAGTTTGGTAAAGATCAGATGAACAATAAAGCCCCTATCATCTTAACGAGGAAAAATATAGCATTTTTAACTAAATCAAGGGCCATAACTCTGCTGTTACTTGTTCGAAATGGCTGGTTTTCAAACTTTTTCGAGCTTTCAACGACATTAACAATCTGATAAAGTTTGATAAAGATCGGATGAACAATGAAGCCCCCTATCGTCTTGACGAGGCAAAATATAGCATTTTTAACTAAATCAAGGGCCATAACTCCGCTGTTACTGGTCCGATAAGGCTTGTTTTCAAACCTGTTCGAACTTTCATTGATATTAACAATCTGATAAAGTTTGGTAAAGATCAGATGAACAATGAAGCCTGTCACAAAATGTCACGGGTAGAGCGTACTGGTCGCATATAGCTCTTGTAAGTTATCGGTTACACCCAAATCTATTGTTCGAGTTGAAACAATTTCACAATATTCATGATCGATCCATGTAACACGTAAAAGCGTGCACATTTTAAGTGGCCGCCAGAGAGGCCGTGTCATAAGTTTAGTTTTGTGCTAATGCATGTAAACGTATAGGTATATTTTCCTTAAACGGCAAAATTGTATAAGGGGCCTCTCGTGTAGATGCAATACTGTAGATTTAGCCACGTTTGTCTCGGACTGAACGGGGGAAATAATGATTTGGGCGTAATGTTTGCCATAAAACCCATTGTCTTCTAGCTCTCGCCGGGATGATCGATATTACTTTGTTGGAACAGAGATTGGACGGCAAAATGCATAGGCAACATGTGGTTAATAGTTTTATTAAACTTTTATCGTACATTTGTATTCAGTGGGCGGCGCCATCTTGTTTGGCGGTTTCGACATCCGGTTAGCATTGATGTTTCTCAAACATAACTTTAGACTAGCATATGATTTTGAAGTTACTTTATAAGATGTAATTATTGTAATTGATCATTAATTGTAAAACAATATTAATTTGATAACAGTGGATAATAGGTGCATTAGTTAACGTTGGCGTATAACTCAGTGATTGTAATACACGACTGTTAACATTAGTTAACAATGAGATGAGTGACAAGTGTAAATGCGTGCATGCATAACTCAGTGAGTGTAATATATGAAGGCCCTATCGTCTTAACGAGACAACAGTTAACAACGGACAACGGACGACGGACAACTCGGCATCCCATAAGCTCTGCTGGCCTTCGGCCAGTAGAGCTAAAAATTGGAAATGCGCTACCGAAATTTCGAAAAAAATGTTCCGTATCCAAGTTCGTTCCGGTTTTTACATGCAACTACCTCAGGGGAATCCCCTTGTGGGTAGACTGGTGCACGGCCGACTATCTGCCGCTCTGCTCGCTAGCTTGTGAGTGTTGCAGTCGTACGGGTACCAATCTAGGAGTCAGACGCTTGAGACGCTTGGAACTAGTAGGTGCTACAGAACAGGCGATTTATTCAAGCGTCTAATCGACAAAGTCTCACAACAACATGCAATAGTTCATGCGTGATCTAATACAAATATACGGACTTATTGTGATTGAAAAAAGCATAAGTCGGGAAGAAATGATAAGGTAATGATCGACCATAGAGATGAGCTGATCGAACTGGTTATTGCACATGTATTTCGAGATATTTTGCATCAATACATATATTGGAATTAAAAGTCTGGATAAAAAAATAATCGCCAGCGTGTCTTTTGACCACTGTAAAGTTGTAAAAAAAAATGCGCCCGCCCGCATCTCTTCTCAGAAAAAGTGGCCTGAAAACCAGGTAATTAATTTTTTGTGGCCTTAACCTTTAGCTAAACGCAAAAACTTAAAGAACAATCACCAAACAAGTAATACTGCAGTAAGCAAATACAATATAAAATGAAAGATGGAATTGGTATAAACAATCTTATATAAGTGTGGTCCAAGTTTGGTTACTGTACTAGTAATTCTTAATAATAAATTAAGCAACGCAAAAACTTTTTCCCGTAAAAAAAAAGGCCAGCTAAAAATTCAAAGATCCAAGCTATATTACAAGTACTCTTAATTTTGAACTTTGTTTTGTCATTTTTGTCATACTCTAAAAGCTTTGTCTTCATCATGACACATGTTGTCCAGGGTTCACTTAAAGGAGCCCTTTATTACCCTTATAACTTATATTTATTTGATAGATCTATTTGTATAAAAACTATTGATATATTTCTCACGATTAAAATCACAGCCGAAACACGTTATTATTACGTTTCCATATATCACACGGCACACCTTTACGGAAATCAACGGGAAAAAATCCGGAATATTACGAGTTTACCCGAAGACCAACTTCGGCGATGACGTCACACAGATGCCCAGATACAATCAACAACGGCGAACAGCGACTCGGATGTTTCAGTTTCTGAGAGTGTACTCTTTTTTTTTCAAGCTGATTAAAATTATTATATCTATATAATTTTTTCAATAAATGCTTATCTGATCAGATCATGATTTACATGATAAGATTATTGCTTGCTAATTTCACTAATATCTTATAAATCATTTTTTTTTTTTAAATAATTATAGTACATGAACCTCTAGGCCAAATTGTTTGAAACAGCCAGAACAAAGTCATTTTATGACACTGTGTATTCCGTAACAAGTGAAAGAAGGGTTTTATGATCCTTGCCATATCCTGTTATCACCTTTCTGTAACACAGTCAGTTAGTTTTATGACCCTGCATATTCTAGATTGAGTGGCCAGTAAGGGTTTTATGGCATTTATGGTATTTCGCCATACTTAGCCACTTTTAGCCAGCTTATATGGCATCAGTTTTATTACCATGTGTATTTCACCATCAGTGGTGGTGAATTCAGTGCTGTATGGAACAAAGTATAATTAGGCCAATATAACTTTATAGAGCTCTCATTTATAAATATATACACCAAAAAAGAGGCTACAACATAAGAAAAATGAATGGCGGTGTGAATATAAACCTTATAATTAGACATAATATTATAATACCTGTAGCCCGATTCATTACCTGCTCAAACAAATAGGGTAGATAAGTAGGGAGAATTATCTTTTTCTTCACTCATTATTTTGTAACCTGATGAACTAACTTCAAACATATATTTGTTGATATCATCATATATTACAGGATACAGAAATTAGATCTGGCATAAAATGTTTGAGGTCAGCCCTTAAAAACGGGGTTGGTCAGAAACCGGAACATAATTTTATAGGGCCAGTTTTTTTTATATAAATTATTAAAAAAATAATAATATTGGGGTAAATATGTGAGGTCTTATTAAAATGCTTGAAAAAAGGTAACACATGCTTTGAATTAGCAATATCTGTAGCCCGATTTATTACTTATGATAAAAATAGAATATTCTGGAGAAGAACTTGGACAGAACATGGAATGGTGATATTTATATATAACTCTTACCCTTAGACCTTCGAATGACAATTATGCGATCATTGCGTACATTTGTCTAATTCCCACTGTGTATGCCTGCCGCCACCTCAGTGGGGTAAAACGTTGACAGGCGTATAATAAGTGATATGTTAATACACAGACCTAATAACATAGATTGGACACTATAAAAATTGTAAATTTCATGTGGCACAGTTCGAAAATTTCACAAAATATTTCCCAACTTTAAACACACGTATCATGAAGCATTTTATAGATACAAGTTTCATTCAAGCCGAATACCATCACAAATTTAATTTTCTTTCCAATTATAGTATTTTGCTTTCTCTTACATCGAGAGCAAAAAGGGAGTTTGATGGAAACTTTGACTATGTCAAAACATTGATTTTTAAGAGAAAAGCGATAAATGATGACATTTTAAACTTTAAACATTTTTTTTATACAATTTCTTATTTTGAAAATAAACATAAATTATTATAATACCATTTTGCTATTCACTATGAATCTTTTGGATGTATTCTCATCAAAATCGGTGAATAATTGAGAGAGAAGATAGAAGGAAAAGTGAAGGTGCCACGTGATATTTTGGTTACTTCATTGGTTAAGATAGGAAGTTTCCTATCTGTTTATTAATATGTCTGTGGTTAATAAACTCAAACAACAAAGACAAACTATGAAAGTATGCAATCGGTTAGTCTCATTTATTTGACATCTGGGTTTGTTACAAAAGGACGTTAACATATGCACCATGTGACTTGCGTTTGACCAAAAAACGTGTGGACAATTTCAGACCGTGTGTAAACGTTTCTTGTAAGACGTCACTGCACTGACACCTGTATTTTGCCGTTCAAACAGTGCATAGTACCTAGTTAATAGATTTAAACGAATGCATTTCATATCATAATGTTTTTTTTATTAACATTTTAGTGTGATATGGATAACAAATGATCATTTTAGGTAAGTTGTACACTTATAAAAATCAGTTTATCAGTTTATGTCTGGGGCAGAGAATCTCTACGGAAAGTCCACACATTAAAAAGTCAAACGCGTATGCACGTCGGAGGACGGTTCATTTCAAATATCGTCTTGCCGTTCGTAGACATGTTTTTAATGGTCAGAGAAAACGTAAAGCCACGGCTTCATGTTATAGGAGAGCAAATCCCTGAACTTCTGTGATGCAACAAGCTTTTCTCAGAAATGAGTCTGCAGTCAATAAACAATTTCATCCCTATGTATTTCATACTTTCAGTTGCCTTTAATACTTCAAGAAAGTATGATCTAAGTAATCTCAATATAATATTGAGAACCTGTCTGTGTTGTAAATCTGTCAGATATGGCGCGGTACTTTGTGTGACGTCACACATCGGAAATCAGCGGAAATAAACCCGAGGCGAATACGGATATTGTATCGGTCAACAGGTGATTTTTTACCTGGCGATAAAAAGCACGGAAAGCGATATATCACCAAAAAAGGAGTTACAATGTGTTTATATAGTGTTCAGTAATAAATATAAACAAGAAACGAGAGGTATAAAAGGGCTCCTTTAAGTGGAGAAAACAATGATTGTGGCTCTGCATAAAGTGTCTAAAACAGAATGTGCAGCAACTTTTCAGTTCTGCTGGAATGTTCATTAAAACTGTTGGTGTCATATAATTTTTTTGTGTTGGACCGCCATAAAATCTAGTTCTTTCTTAAATTTCTTTCTTGTCTGCTACCACATTAGCATCACCTCTATTTGTGTTGTGATGATCAACCTCTGCACGTTTAAGATACAATCGAGTCACAAAATTAACAGCTATGACAAGTATACAAAACTTAATGTAGGTTAACAGGTAATACATTCCAGCGTTCGCTTGTGTAGGCTTAATATTCTCCAACACTTGACACACAATCAGCGCCAGGATGGTATGCAGAAATCGAATGAACACACTTGGTTTCTCTAGTGCAGAAGAACTAGTCCACACGTAGAATGAAAGTCCAAAACCTGAAATAAGTACACAGTTGTAAGAATATTATATTTTTGAGTGTTTACTTTTTTAGGGGAGGCTATTTGCTGTTGGATAATGTATTATTTATGACCAGGGCTTGAAACAAAATTACAGATTATGGATAGTGCTTCTTACATTTAATTCCTTGTGGGGGGAAAAGCAAGACGCAAAACTAGAAATGTGTCTGTGGACACAAATGCCATCGCAGTAGCTATCAGCTAAAATAAATCATAAATATGTCGGACGTCAATGGACCGAAACAGTGCAACAATATGTGCACCTAGACTTCATACGGATACTTCCTACCAAGTATTCTCAAAATCTGTGGAGAAGTTCAAGAGGAGCAGCATGTAAGTGTGACGTACATACGATAGTGGGACATACGTACAAAGTGTGACATACATACGATAGTGGGACATACGTACAAAGTGTGACATACATATGATAGTGGGACATACGTACAAAGTGTGACATACATACGATAGTGTGACATACATACGATAGTGGGACATACGTACAAAGTGTGACTTATGTACAGATGGAAGGACAAGGGCAACGCTATGTGCGCCCGATTTATCGTAAATTCGGTCCTCGCCACCTTTGTTTAAACAGAAATGATCTTGGCCAAAACATACTAAAACAAGGTGAACATAAAAACAAAGAATCTAAGAAGGCTTAGCCATTCTTTTTATACAACCAAATGCAACCTCAGATTAACACCTACCTAAAATACTTCCGGCATCTCTGAATATGGCATTAAATGGTGTGGTATCAAGATGTATCCATTCTGGCCTCTCGCACCACCTTGTTGCCATGGTGATAGACCACTGAGGGTCAAAGTTCAATAGTTTCAATGCGAAGAATGTCAGTATACAAGTTATTGGTATAAGCAGAGACACAAACACATACAGTGTCAGTCTGAAGTGTTGTACTGCGACCTTGCTGATCATCACTGTGAGCAAGATACCTGAAAATGAAACAAAAAAAACTCGTCATCCGCCAATAACGTTCACTAAAGCAAATACTTTAGGTTAAAATCACATATTAAATGATTTGAAATGTCATAACCAGATTATTTAACGGCTGGGTTCTATTATAGGGAAATCCTTCACTCAATGGTAGATGTGTTGTTTTTTTCACACACTCGCATCCGCTCGTTCGTGAAAAGAACCACACGTCTACCATTGAGTGAAGGATTTCCCTATAATCGATCCCAGCAGTTAAATAATCTCTATTTATTACATTCTTATGAATGAATGATCAGGATTTCTCAGTGAAAGAAAATTCATACTCACTAAAATATCAATAACTAAAGGCTATTCCATTAAAACATACCCGGGAGCCCTGGAAGGCAATTTAATAAACATCAATGGGTGAAACCTCTTTTCCGAAATTTGGTTCTTTCAACTCAAGTTTTGCATCTATTGGTGAATGGTCAATTTCAAAAGTGCCTTCCTGGGATCCATTGTATGTTTTAATGAAATAACCCTAACTTGGAACACCAAGAGAACACTGACGTTAATGAATTATTGAAGACGTCATCTGCAGAGACTTTTTTAACAAAGCAAAATATTTGGACTGATATCATACTTAAACTGATTTAAAATGTAATACATAGATTATTTGACAGCTGGGATGGATTACAAGGAAATCTTTTACTCGATGGAAGACGTGTTTTGTTTTTCACTCACTCGCATCCTCTCCTCAATGTACCTATGAAGTTTCAGGAGGGTGGGTGTTATGTTTCGAAGTTGTTCAAGGACGGACGTACAACCCCATACGTTCTGTTTTTCAAACTGGCATATTAAAATATACCACTTAAATGCTATTGGATCACCAGCTTCTTAGAAAGAGACATTTTCCCAATAATGAATTCATGAAATGGGGAATGTTTAACCTTTGTACAAACTTGATTGTACAAACGGTTATAAACCACTGCATCAAAATATATTAAAATGTATTAGTTTTTGTAGTGTGTTACTGAAGGATGGCCAGATAACAGACAAAATGCCATCACATAAGCCATTCTGACCTTCAGCCAGTCAAAGCAAAAATGCAAGGACTTGTTTGTTTCATCTTTATATCCAGAATAGTCCTTGTTAGGATTAAAGGTGTAGCTATACCTGCTAGTGTGCCCAGTACTACTTGGTGCGGGAAGTGTGTCGATATAAAACATCTGGAAATGTTTGCTGCCATCATAAATAAAACAAACAGGCTCCAAAGTACACATTTGATAAACAGCCTGAAAATACACATCGCAAAACGCAAAACTTAAGGTGAAATTGACCTTGTTTGTGACCCAATACATTCAAGGTAAACAAAAATGATATTAATATTTTTAGATAATTTCAATTTAATAGAAATTAATTTGAATTTATTGTTGTATTTTTCATGTTTTGTTGCTGTCAATGTACAAACACTCTATCTATATAACAGCCACCTGCCTATAGCAGCCAACTTCAATCATTCCCTTAGGTGACCACTATAGACAGGTTCGACTGTACATTATCGAAGTCACTGATGACGCGTGTGACTTTATGCCCCCAGGTGTAATATCAGGCTTTCCGTCACTCATATAAGACGCAGTTAACCTTATCCGGTATGCAAGAAACTATTCTCTCAAGGATGTCAAAGTTTCAACAACAACAAAAATGTGTCTGCCCAAATGTTGTATTATTGCTTAATGTGTGGCCCCATTTGCTTCTCACAATTTACTGCCATATTAACTAACCAAAGTAAGTTCCAAATGCATCAAATATTTAAATTTCCAGTATGGCAGAATACTCAAACCAAGTGGTACCAAATAATTTATTTTTGCACTTTCTTTTATTTATTTATTACCCCTCCCACTGTTTCTAGAGAGCTGCACCTACCTTAATTGCAGTTGCGTTATTATGGAGGACACAATAAAAAATATCACAGATGCGGTAACCATAGCGTGTCCAGATGGACTTCCTGAAAATAGAATGTTTATTTAGCACATAGTAATTTATATGTATAGAAAAAGCTGTGCAAGCCTTGCCGTTTCAACAATAACTCTGATGTTTGGCTGGTTTTCAAACTCGTACGACCTTTCATTGATATTAACAATCTGTGCAAGTTTGGTAATGATCAAATAATAATCTGTGCAAGTTTGGTAACGATCAAATAATAAATGAAGGTTCTAGAGTGTTCACAAGGCAAAATATGTCCTTTTTCAGCAAATCAAGGGCCATAACTCTGCTGTTACTCATTCGATTTGGCTAGTTTTTGATCTTGTCCGCATTTTCATTGATAATAACAATCAGTGTAAGTTTGGTAAGGATCAATCAATAAATGAAGGTGCTAGAGTGTTCACAAGGCACAAAATGACATATTTTAGCAAAAACAAGGGCCATAACTCTGGCATAAATGGTCCGATCTTGCTGTTTTTCGAACTCATCCAAGATTTCATTGCTATTAACAATCTGTGCAAGCTTAGTAAAGATCAAATACTAAATGAAGGTGCTAGTGTTCACAAGGCAGAAAATGACATTTTTCAAAAAAAACAAAGGCCATAACTCTGGTGTTACTGATCCAATCTGGCTGATTTTCGAACTATGTCCGAGCTTTCATTGATATTAACAATCTGTGCATGTTTGGTAAAGATCAAATAATAAGATGCTAGAGTGTTCACATGGCAAAAAATGGCATTTTTCAGAAAAAACAAGGGCCATAACTCTGGTGTTACGGATAGAATTTAGCTGGTTTTCGAATCTGCCCAAGCTTTAATTGGTATTAAAAATCTGTGCAAGTTTGGTAAAGATCAAGTAATAAATGAAGGTGCTAGAATGTTCACAAGGCAGCAAATGCCATTTTTCAGAAGGTACCAGGGCCATTACTCCGATGTTACTAATCCAATTTGGCTGGTTTTCGAACTTGTCCGAGCTTTTATTTATATTAACAATCTGTGCAAGTTTGGTAAAGATCAGATAATAAATGAGGGCGCTAGAGGGTTCTCACGGCTTAATATGGAATTTTTTCAGCAAAACAAGGGCCACAACTCCGATGAAATTAATCCGACCTGACTTCGAACTTGTTCGAGCTTTCATTGATATAAAGACACTGGCAAAGTTTCGTAAAGATCTGATTAATAATGAAAACCCTAGTGTTCACAAGACAAAAGTTAACGGAAGAGGGACAACTCGTCATCCCATAAGCTCTGCTGGCCTCCAGCCAGTAGAGCTAAAAAGAGAATGTGAATTCTCTTATTTCCATTGTGGTCCTTAAACCATTATTACTTTGTATTTGCATTATTCTTGGTTTATCTTTCATTCTTAAGTCTTTTATTTTTAAAATGAATGCCAAAATAAATGCTGTAGCCAAACCAAGTTTATTAAGTGCCATATACAATACCTGGTCCCGTCTCGCACGTTAGGCTATACTGGTGTAACACTGTATCGTTCCCATACAATTCAGACTTATTCACCCACCAATATGGCCGCTCTCAATGCATCAGCCTGCAACAGGCATAAATAACAGCTACAGAATCACAAGTCAGTATCCATATAAAGTTCTGTTAGAATAGGCGAAATTGAGGGGTGATCCAGTCATCCCTTTACACATACCACACATATATGTTGCTTTTGTTGTCAAAAAACTTTGATCCTGAGATACACTGTATTCTCTCGTGCCTGAATACATCATAAAGAAAATAAAGATTCATCAGTAAGGCTTTCAATTTTTGCTGCAAAACTAAACGATGGAGGCAACAGTAAGAGATACCTTCCAATAGGAATGTAAATGTTGTAATGTGAATATAAATACATGTTTTGTCTCGCAAAATATGCGCACAATACAACCTCTTTCCGTGTTGACGTGCCAATTAACACCATTCATAAAAGGAATTATCACATAACTTGTGGCGTGGGAGTGTTATAAAGCCATAATATATTATCATATACACTAGTGTAATAAATACGCAAATGAAGGCTCACTCAGTCATTGTTCAGTCTTTTCCATGCAGTTCAGAGTTCATTGCAATTGTTTTGTTAATCGTTTCATTGTTCAGTGTAGTATTGAGAAGACCAAGTCATTCAACAATGCTATATGTAGGTAGTTACAACAACAAATGGTGCTTGTGAGGCTTTTTTGGAGTTATGTGATAAATAGAATCTCACATTAATATTAAATTTATTACACTCATTGGATCAATTGATATGATGCTCGTCACAGCCTCACATCACAGCCTCACATCATATAACTTTATCTTACTCGTTTAATTAATTCAATATTAAACAGGCATTCATGTAAGATCCTCTGTATCTAACTGTATGGTGACATTCTCTGTCTGACTGCTCTATATCTAACTGTATGGTGACATTCTCTGACTCCTCTATATCTAACTGTATGGTGACATTCTCTGACTGCTCTATATCTAACTGTATGGTGACATTCTCTGACTGCTCTATATCTAACTGTATGGTGACATTCTCTGACTGCTCTATATCTAACTGTATGGTGACATTCTCTGACTGCTCTATATCTAACTGTATGGTGACATTCTCTGACTGCTCTATATCTAACTGTATGGTGACATTCTCTGACTCCTCTATATCTAACTGTATGGTGACATTCTCTGACTGCTCTATATCTAACTGTATGGTGACATTCTCTGACTGCTCTATATCTAACTGTATGGTGACATTCTCTGACTGCTCTATATCTAACTCTATGGTGACATTCTCTGACTGCTCTATATCTAACTGTATGGTGACATTATCTGACTCCTCTATATCTAACTGTGTGGTGACATTCTCTGACATTTCCTCACAAATTTATCTTAACTGACTGTGATTCTGGAAAGGAAAGAGTAATTAGTGTTTTCCCACTCCAGACGTGTCTTCTGGTGTGTTGTCGTATTTGTCAGACTGACTTAACATTTCAGGAGAACATCATACTCCTCTCACTAACCTGTTAGCATAGACTTACTAATTGAAAAATGTATTATTCCATTCTGACAGACTGAATAACCTGTTACCATAGACTTACCACGATCCACTCTGACAGTCTGACTTACCATCTGATGATAGCATTGATTCACTGACAGACTGACTTACCATTTGATGATTGTATTGATCCACTCTGACAGACAGACTTACCAGTTGAGGACTGCATTGATTCACTGATGGTCTGACTTACATTTGATGATTGCATTGATCCACTGATGGTCTGACTTACCATTTGATGATTGCAATGATCCTCTGACAGTCTGACTTACCACTTGAGAATTGCATTGATCCACTGACAGTCTGACTTACCATTTGAGGATTGCATTGATCCACTGACAGTCTGACTTACCATTTGAGGATTGCATTGATCCACTGACAGTCTGACTTACCATTTGAGGATTGCATTGATCCATTGACAGTCTGACTTACTTACCATTTGAGGATTGCATTGATCCACTGACAGTCTGACTTACCATTTGAGGATTGCATTGATCCACTGACAGTCTGACTTACCATTTGATGATTGCATTGATCCACTACAGTCTGACTTACCAATTGAGGATTGCATTGATCCACTGATGGTCTTACTTCCCATTTGATGATTGCATTGATCCTCTGACAGTCTGACATACAATTTGAGGATTGCATTGATCCACTGATGGTCTGACTTACCATTTGATGATTGCATTGATCCACTGACAGTGTGACTTACCATTTGATGATTGTATTGATCCACTGACAGTCTGACTTACCATTTGATGATTGCATTGATCCACTGACACTGACAGTCTGATTTGCCATTTGATGATTGCATTGATCCACCGACAGTCTGACTTGCCATTTGATGATTGCATGATCCACTGACAACCTGACTTACCATTCGATGATTGCATTGATCCACTGACAGTCTGACTTACCATTTGATGATTGCATTAAGCCACTGACAGTCTGACTTGCCATTTGATCCACTGACAGTCTGACTTGCCATTTGATGATTGCATTGATTCACTATGACAGACTGACTTATCATTTGAGGATTGCATTGAACCACTCTGGCAGACTGACTTACATTTGAGGATTGAATTGCTCCACCCTGACACACTGACTTACCATTTGAGGATTGCATTGATCGACCCTGACTTACCATTTGAGGATTACACTGATCAATTCTGACAGACTGACTTACCATTTGAGGACTGCATTGATCCACTGTGACATACTGACTTACCATTTGAGGACTGCATTGCTCCACCCTGAAAAACTGACTAATTATTTGAGGACTGCATTGCTCCACCCTGGCAAACTGACTTACCATTTGAGGACTGCATTGATCCACTTTTACAGACTGACTTACCATTTGATGACTGCATTGCTCCACCCTGACAAACTGACTTACCATTTGAGGATTGCATTGATCCACCCTGACTTACCATTAGAGGATTGCATTGATCCACTCTGACAGACTGACTTACCATTTGAGGATTGCATTGATCCACTGTGACAGACTGACTTAATATTTGAGGACTGCATTGATCCACTGTGACATACTGACTTACCATTTGAGGACTGCATTGCTCCACCCTGACAAACTGACTTAATATGTGAGGGCTGTATTGATCCACTGTGACATACTGACTTACCATTTGAGGACTGCATTGCTCCACCCTGACAAACTGACTTACCATTTGAGGACTGCATTGCTCCACACTGACAAACTGACTTACCATTTGAGGACTGCATTGATCCACTCTGACAGACTGACTTACCATTTGAGGACTGCATTGCTCCACCCTGACAAACTGACTTACCATTTGAGGATTGCATTGATCCACTGTGACAGACTGACTTAATATTTGAGGACTGCATTGATCCACTGTGACATACTGACTTACAATTTGAGGACTGCATTGCTCCACCCTGACAAACTGACTTACCATTTGAGGACTGCATTGCTCCACCCTGACAAACTGACTTACCATTTGAGGATTGCATTGATCCACCCTGACTTACCATTTGAGGATTGCATTGATCCACTATGACAGACTGACTTACCATTTAAGGACTGCATTGCTCCACCCTGACAAACCGACTTACCATTTGAGGATTGCATTGATCCACTGTGACATACTAACTTACCATTTGAGGATTGCATTGATCCACTGTGACATACTAACTTACCATTTGAGGATTGCATTGATCAACCCGGACTTAGCATTTGAGGATTGCATTGATCCACTGTGACATACTGACTTACCATTTGAGGATTGCATTGATCCACTATGACATACTGACTTATCATTTGAGGATTGCATTGATCCACTGTGACATACTAACTTACCATTTGAGGATTGCATTGATCTACCCGGACTTACCATTTGAGGATTGCATTGATCCACTGTGACATACTGACTTACCATTTGAGGATTGCATTGATCCACTATGACAGACTGACTTACCATTTAAGGACTGCATTGCTCCACCCTGACAAACCGACTTACCATTTGAGGATTGCATTGATCCACTGTGACATACTAACTTACCATTTGAGGATTGCATTGATCTACCCGGACTTACCATTTGAGGATTGCATTGATCCACTGTGACATACTGACTTACCATTTGAGGATTGCATTGATCCACCCTGGCAAACTGACTTACCATTTGAGGACTGCATTGCTCCACCCTGACAAACTGACTTACCATTTGAGGATTGCATTGATCCAACCTGACTTACCATTTGAGGATTGCATTGATCCACTATGACAGACTGACTTACCATTTGAGGACTGCATTGCCCCACCCTGACAAACTGACTTACAATTTGAGGATTGCATTGATCCGCTCTGACAGACTGACTTACCATTTGAGGATTGCATTGATCCACTGTGACATACTGAATTACCATTTGAGGATTGCATTGATCCACTATAACATACTGACTTACCATTTGAGGACTGCACTGCTCCACCCTGACAAACTGACTAACCATTTGAGGACTGCACTGCTCCACCCTGACAAACTGACTTACCATTTGAGGACTGCATTGATCCACTCTGACAGACTGACTTACCATTTGAGGACTTCATTGCTCCACCCTGACTTACCATTTGAGGATTGCATTGATCCACCATGACTTACCATTTAAGGATTGCACTGATCCACTATGACAGACTGACTTACCATTTGAGGACTGCATTGCTCCACCCTGACAAACTGACTTACAATTTGAGGATTGCATTGACCCACTCTGACAGACTGACTTACCATTCGAGGATTGCATTGATCCACTCTGACAGACTGACTTACCATTTGAGGAGTGCACTGATCAACTCTGACAGACTGACTTACCATTTGAGGATTGCATTGATCCACTGTGACAGACTGACTTAATATTTGAGGGCTGCATTGATCCACTGTGACATACTGACTTACCATTTGAGGACTGCATTGCTCCACCCTGACAAACTGACTTAATATTTGAGGGCTGCATTGATCCACTGTGACATACTGACTTACCATTTGAGGACTGCATTGCTCCACCCTGACAAACTGACTTACCATTTGAGGACTGCATTGCTCCACCCTGACAAACTGACTTACCATTTGAGGACTGCATTGATCCACTCTGACAGACTGACTTACCATTTGAGGACTGCATTGCTCCACCCTGACAAACTGACTTACCATTTGAGGATTGCATTGATCCACTGTGACAGACTGACTTAATATTTGAGGGCTGCATTGATCCACTGTGACATACTGACTTACCATTTGAGGACTGCATTGCTCCACCCTGACAAACTGACTTAATATTTGAGGGCTGCATTGATCCACTGTGACATACTGACTTACCATTTGAGGACTGCATTGCTCCACCCTGACAAACTTACTTACCATTTGAGGACTGCATTGCTCCACCCTGACAAACTGACTTACCATTTGAGGACTGCATTGATCCACTCTGACAGACTGACTTACCATTTGAGGACTGCATTGCTCCACCCTGACAAACTGACTTACCATTTGAGGATTGCATTGATCCACCCTGACTTACCATTTGAGGATTGCATTGATCCACTATGACAGACTGACTTACCATTTAAGGACTGCATTGCTCCACCCTGAAAAACTGACTTACCATTTGAGGATTGCATTGAACCACTGTGACATATTAACTTACCATTTGAGGATTGCATTGATCTACCCGGACTTACCATTTGAGGATTGCATTGATCCACTGTGACATACTGACTTATCATTTGAGGATTGCATTGATCCACTATGACAAACTGACTTACCATTTGAGGATTGCATTGATCCACTCTGACAGAGAGGCCAACCAGAGAACCATTGCTCCTGTAGGTTTGTTGAGACCGAAGGAGATGGGGAAGTAAATGAGGAAGGCATTCCTAGGGTCTCCCAGGTGGGACATAACCAGCATGGAGTCCTCATATCCCTGTAGACAATTATATTCATATTCAGGAAAATTAGAAAGTTTGAAGATATACATACATACATTTAAAGTTGTTTAACACAGCACACAAGACCAGTAAATGGTCCAAGAGGCCTTTGGATGCTATTTTAATCAAGATGCATTAATTAATAAACTTAAGCCTTCCATTCATTGTAGCAGGAATGCTATACATGTAAATGATGACATTTTAACACTCAGCTAGATGCAACAAGGTATTAAATAATGAATCATTATACTTCCATGCATCATAACACTTACTTTGCACCTATGATAGGCTATTTTATTAAGTATGATGAATATGTTTAGTGAATAAATATAGATTTAGACTTAGTGGGTTTCTTTTTTTTATTTGCAAAATGTAGCAAGTGCTAATATTTTCTACTTGAAATCTGCAAATATCTACTTGCAATTAGCAAGTAAATAAGTGTTAAATTTGAACCCTGGAACTTCATAAAAGCTTGTTGAAATCAAAGTTGAAGAGGTTTATAGTTTTTTTTAAAGTTCCCAAATGTTTATCTATTTCTCGTTGTTGTCAATACATTAAATCACATGAATCAACAAAAAAAAAACAAGGTAAATGACAAACTATATACTCAGTACATTTAAAAACGCAACATTTCTGATTTTTGATTATTGTTTGTTCGCTGAATTTTTTGTTCAAATCAAGATTTTACTTTATGTTAGTTAGTACACAAGTCTATTTGTCCCAAAGGTTATCAGTACACAAGTCTATTTGTCCCAAAGGTTATCATATGGCGATAATCAGTTGCATAAGATTTGTTCGACTACTTTCAGTTAAAACACATTTTGCATAATCTCTTCAACACAACATCTCTAGAAATTCAAAAAATAAGAAGCGTTGCGTTTTCAAATCCACTGACAGTAGAATATACAAGATTTAATTTTAAACAATATTTTATTCAAGTAATGAACAGATGAATGGGATTGGATGACAGGCAATGCCTATGTAAGACCTCTCCCGTATCAAGGTACATATAAACAATACATTCATATCAAACATAACATTGTAGTACAGTTAACATATATTGGTTTGACAATTAACTTAGAATATTTGAAAAATGTGTACCATGATTGTTTAGTATTAACATTTTGTATTGGATGGGGTGGGGGCCTCATTTTGTTGCAGAAATGCCTCCAGATTGCACCACAGACGGCCTAGGGGGGAAATTCCAGGGAAGCATGTTTATCAAAACTCTATCCATGTGTGATGTGAGGTGATGTACACCATTTCAAAACCTACTGATGATACCCCGGACCCCACTAGACTGTTTGAGTAAACATTCTAAAGTCCCTAACTTCGCCCCTGACTGATGATACCCCGGACCCCACTAGACTGTTTGAGTAAACATTCTAAAGTCCCTAACTACGCCCCTGACTGATGATACCCAGGACCCCACTAGACTGTTTGAGTAAACATTCTAAAGTCCCTAACTACGCCCCTGACTGATGATACCCAGGACCCCACTAGACTGTTTGAGTAAACATTCTAAAGTCCCTAACTATGCCCCTGACATATTTACCTGGAAGGTGGACTGCAGTTGCTGAATCACAGTAATACCAGAAGTATGTAAGAATTCCATTGCAAACTCAATAATTCTGGGAGTTTTTATGGATGGTGCCAAGATCTGTTGCAAAGTAAAATTACAGTATTGATATTATGTACTGGAACAGAAGGCTTATTAACAATATTTAATGTTTGCTAATGCATTGGAAGAGTTGTTCGGATATAAATTACATGCTACCACGTTGTCAGTAAAGTGCACATCTCCTATATATTAATGTGTACAACATCTCCTATATATTAATGTGTACAACATTTCCTATATATTAATGTGAACAACATCTCCTATATATTAAACAAGAGGCCCAAGAGGGCCTGTGGACGCTCTACTGGCTAGCATGGCTCTTATAACATCAATGAAGCAAGAGACTGCCATTTATGTTTTTTTGGAAGTTTTGGGCAAAATACAGCTTATCAACTAAATCAAGGGCCATAACTAAAGAATCTGGTTAAGTTTGGTAAAGATCAGATAAAAAATGATTATATTAATGAGACAAAATATAGCATTTTTAACTAAATCAAGAGCCATAACTCCCCTGTTACTTGTTCGACTGGTCCAACATAGAGCTAAAAAAAACTGTAAAAAAAAACAAAAAAACATTATTTTAAAAAAATATTTAAAAATGTAAAAAAAAAAATGTAAAAAAAAATCAAAAAAAAAAATTCAAATAATAATATAAAAAGAAGAAAGTCATAAAATCTGGTAATGTTTGGCAAAGATCAGATGCAAAATAAAGGCCCTATCGTAAGACAAGGCAAATTATAGCATTTTTAACAAAACCAAGGGCCATAACTCTGCTGTTACTGGTCCGATCTGTCTGGTTTTCGAACTCGACCGAGCTTTTATTGACATTAACAATCTGATCAAGTTTGGTAAAGATCGGATAAAAAATAGTCTTAACGAAGCAAAATATAGCATTTTGAACTAAACCAAGGGCCATAACTCCGCTGTTACTGGTCCGATATGAATGGTTTTCGAACTTGTCCGAGCTTTCATTGATATTAACAATCTGATATAGATTGGTAAAGATCGGATGAACAATGAAGCCCATATCGTCTTAACTAGGCAAAATATAGCATTTTTAACTAAATCAAGGGCAATAACTCCACTGTTAATAGTCAAATCTAGCTGGTTTTCAAGCTTGTCCGAGCTTTCATTGATATTAACAATCTTTGCAAGTTTGGTAAAGATCAAATAATAAATGAAGGTGCTAGCTTAATATGGGATTTTTCAGCAAAACAAGGGCCACAACTCCTGTGAAATTATTTCAATCTTGCCGATTTTCGAACTTGTTTGAGCTTTCATTGATATAAAGACACTGGCAAAGTTAAGTAAAGATCCGATTAATATTGAAGGCCCTAGCCTGTTCACAAGGCAGAAAATAGCATTTTTCAGAAAAAACAAGGGCCATAACTCTGGTGTTACTGATCCGATTTAGCTGGTTTTCAAATTGTTCGAGCTTTCATTGATATTAACAATCTGTGAAAGTTTGGTAAAGATCAAATAATAAATGAAGGTGCGAGATTGTTCACAAGGCAGAAAATAGCAATTTTGAGAAAAAACAAGGGCCATAACTCCGGTGTTACTGATCCGATTTGGCTGGTTTTCGAACTTGTCCAAGCTTTCATTGATATTAACAATATGTGCAATTAGAGAATTCAACCCGGATACTAGGCGATATACATGGAGAAGGAAAACCCCTTTAAAACAAGCTAGGCTTGATTTTTTTCTAGTATCAGAATCATTATTATCATCAATTAATAATTGTTCAATTGCATCTAGTTACAGATCAGACCACTCTATGATTATTTTGAATATTACGTTTACACCTTTTAGAAAAGGTTAGCCATTATGGAAACATAACAATAGTTTGCTGCAAGATATAAATTACTTAACTGTTATAAATGAAAAAATCAATGATATAAAAACTCAGTATGCAGTACCGATATATCAAACAGATAACATAAAAAATATACCAAATGAAGAAATTCAATTTACCATAAATGACCAACTATTCTTAGAAACTTTATTAATGGAAATTAGGGGTAAATCAATTTCGTATTCATGTTTCAAAAAGAAAGAAAATGAAAGAATTGAAAAGGAATTAATAGATGAAATTGAAAAAATTGAACATGATCTATCACAAAATAATATGGAACGACTAGAAACATTAAAAGATTCCTTAAAAAATATAAGAAAACTAAAAATGCAAGGTATATTAATTAGATCACATGCTCAAATAATAGAAGAGGATGAAAAGCCATCAAAATATTTCTGTAACTTAGAGTCTCATAGTTATTCAAGTAAAATAATTCCAAAAATAGAAAAAGAAAATGGTACATTTATTACAAACCAAGATGAAATTTTAGACGAAGCTAAAACTTTTTACCAAACGTTGTACAGAAATAAAGATCCTGAACTTTTAGATGTAAATTTAGAACTTGAACTTGAAGATTGCACAGTGCCTAAATTATGTACCCAAGAATCCTCTGCTATTGAGGGGCTTTTAACATATGAACAGGCTACTAACTCGCTTAAATCTATGGCAAATAACCGCTGTCCTGGTACTGATGGATTTAGTGCAGACTTTTTTAAGGTATTTTGGAGTCAGATTGGTCATTTTGTTATAAGATCACTAAATTATGGTTTTATAAATAAAGAGTTATCAATTACTCAAAAACAGGGAATAATAACATGCATCCCAAAAGAAAACAAATCTAGATATCAAATAAAAAACTATAGACCAATTTCTTTACTAAATTCTATATATAAAATAGCATCAGGAGCAATAGCGAATAGAATAAAAACAACATTAAATAAACTAATTCATAAAGATCAGACAGGTTTCATGGCAGGCAGATATGTAGGGGAAAAAACACAAGGATTTTATACGATGTAATGCATTATGCAGAGGAAAACAATTTACCTGGCTTACTTTTATTAGTGGACTTTGAAAAAGCGTTTGACTCACTTTCATGGAAATTTATAGACAAAGTTATGACTCTTTTTGGTTTTGGTAATTCTATTATATCATGGGTCCATGTCCTTTATAAAAATTCTGCACTAGCAGTCACTCAGGGAGGTAATATTTCATCTTTTTTTAACATAGGAAGAGGTTGTCGACAGGGAGATCCACTATCTCCATATATTTTTATTCTATGCTCTGAAATACTAGCAATTAAAATCAGAAATAATAAAAACATTAAAGGAATTAAAATTAACAATACTGAGTTTAAAATTTCTCAATATGCAGACGACACGTCCACAATTCTTGATGGATCAGAGTCCTCTCTATATGAAACACTTAATGAGCTCACAAAATTTGCAAATATCTCAGGGTTATGCGTTAACTTTGATAAAACACAGGTTGTGTGGATTGGAATTAAGAAATACAGTAGTCAGACAATAAAAACGAAATGGAAACTAAACTGGGGATAAAACGATTTTAAATTATTAGGAATATATTTTCATGTCGATCTAGACAAAATGAATAATATCAATTATAAGGAAAAAATAAATACTATAAAATTTAAAATTAAACAATGGAAAAGAAGATATTTGACCCCATTAGGGAAAATTACTGTTATCAAAAGTTTGCTTTTACCTATTTTAAACCATATTTTTTTAGCATTACCAAATCCTAATGAAAACATAATCAAAGAAATAAATTCAATTTTTTATGATTTCATATGGGGCGGGACAGCCAAAATAAAACAAAAAGTTATTATTAAACAATACATTGAAGGGGGGTTAAAAATGATCAACATTGAAGCATTTATTTTAGCCCTTAAGGCAACATGGATTAGGAGATTACTACGAAAAGAGGGAAACTGGACTGAAATAATAGAACACGAAATTAGTTTATCAAGTTTTACCAAGTTTGGAAATGCTTACACAGAAAAAAAGATCAACACAATTAGCAATACATTTTGGCGGGATGTTCTTAAATCACACAATAACATAATACAATTAAACAAAATAACACATTTTGAACAGTTTCTTCAGACGCCAATATTTCAAAATAATAATTTGTTAGTAGGTGGAAAACCCATAATAAATAAGCTATGGAATGAAAAAGGTATATATTTTATTAATGATTTAGTGTCAGAAAAAGGAGAATTTTTAACAGAAACAGAATTTAAAAAAGTATACAACCTAAAAACCAACTTTCTACAGTTTCATGGAATAACTCAAGCAATAAAAAAATTAGCAAAGACAAATTGCATAATTATGAACAATAAAAAAATGCAAAATCCTCTTTTACCCACCACTATAAATATATATTTTAAATCCATAAAAGGATGCCAACATTTTTACAATGTTCTAAATAATAATGATGAAGTACCCAGTTCAAAATTTAAATGGGAGCAAATTTATAATATTTCAGAGGAAACATGGAAAGACATATTCTTATCACCTTTCAAATATAAATATAGTTCAACCTTACAATGGTTTCAAGCCAGAATTAATCATAGAATTTTACCAACAAGGAAATACTTGAAAATAATTAAAGCTGTCCCAAGCTCATTATGTCTTTACTGTAATCAAGAGGAAAGTATTGTTCATTTACTCTGGACATGTCCTTCAACAAGATCATTTCTTCAAAAAATACAATCATGGTTTATAAGGAACAGTATTACTTTGCCTTTTATTGAAGAATTATTTATATTTAATATAGGAGAACAATATATACTAGCTGATTTGAATATCATATTAGAAATTAAATACTATATTTTCTCGGCCAAAAAACTAACTTCTCCATTATCTATTACTGCACTCCACAACAGACTTAAATACTCCTTCAGGGCAAAAAAATATATAGCAGTTAAAGATAATACCTTAAAAACCTTTGGAAAAAATGGAACAAATACAAAACTTTACTCCAAGATTAAATTTAATAAACACCAGTTTAGTCCCTTCCACAGAACTTGTGTTATATCTGGGCTCTCGTAAAACAAAGGTTAAAAAAATATATAAATAGATTAATAAGTAAAGATCTACTATTGTAACAAACAAGACATGTGACTAGACCCTGACAATAACATCTTCCATAATGTAACATATTATTGATATTGTAGTATATGGGTAACCGTGCACACAGAGTATCTCTTTTTTCTTCTTTTTTTTCTATTTCTTTTATAGGATTAAGAGAAGGTCCATTAAAAAAATGCTTTAAGACATTATAAGACTGACAGCAGTTTTTACAAAAATGAGTGAAAGAGTATGAGAGTATTTATGGAACACATGTATTGATTTTGTAAAATCTTGTATAACTCTCATATTAGCATATTATTATCCATGTTGTTATAAGCCAAATAAATGGGCCTTGTAGAAGGGCTGAAAAAAAAAAAATTTTTTTTTTAGATGGACTGTACATGTTACTCAACATAAATTGCTGAAGGTTTTTAGCAATTCGTCAATTTCATTGACTGAAATATAACTTATATTAAATAAATATATGTGATTAAATATATGTACGTGAAAACAGCCAAAAAAAAAAAAAAAAAAAAAAAAAAAAAATGTGCAATTTTGGTAAAGATCAAATAATAAATGAAGGTGCTAGAGTGTTCACAAGGCTTAATGTGGCATTTTTCAGCAAAACAAGGGCCATAACTCCGGTGAAATTATTCCGATCTGGCTGGTTTTCGAACTTGTCCGAGCTTTCATTGATATAAAGACACTGGCAAAGTTTCGAAAAGATTTGATTAATAATGAAGGCCCTAGAGTGTTCACAAGGCAAAAGTTAACGGACGACGGACGGACGACGGACAACACACCATCCCATAAGCTCTGCTGGCCGAAGTCTGCTGGCCTTTGGCCAGTCGAGCTAAAAACAAGAAATCCGTGGATTCACATGTCTCGCCTAACGGGGGCTGGACTTAAAAATAAAAAGGTCAATGATGCTTAAATGAAATTTTGTAAACATTTTAGTAATTAAAAACAATCAAGTTTGCCGTTTGCTGAGATGACATTTATGTGCATTTGTTTAAAAACAAAATGCCATTCTATTAAAAACAAGAGGCCCAAGAGGGCCTGTGGATGCTCTACTGGCTAAAACAGCTCTTATATCAAGGGTTGTCGACATAAAATTCCCATCAGTAGTTTTTTAAAAAACAGGGATAGGATGGCCTTAGATCGCTCACCTGGTAATCATGGGCAATATGTCTGCTGTGTCTAGTCTGGCATGGGAATTTTTTAATTTGCCCCACTTTCTTCTATGAATGAAATTTCATAAAAATGGGTGGGGGGAGGGTTTATATTAACATTCTAAACAAATATGGTAAAGATCAGATAAAAAATGAAGTCACTACAGATTTAACAAAGGAAAATACAAAAATACAATATATCATATTCAACAAATCAAGGGCCATAACCTGTCGTTACTAACTAGATCTAGCTTGTTTTCGAACTTGTCAAAATTTCATTGATATACCATGCTTTGCACAACTAGACATCATACTGAGGCTTCTTGCCAAATTTTGTAGAAATCCAACAAGCCGTTTAGGAGGAGTAACGCCGACAATAAATTTAAAGTAAAAATGTCAAAGTGCCATAAGTCCGTCATAAATCAGCAAACTGGAACAAAAGCTTGATATGCACAACTAGACATCTTACCGATGCTTCCTGACAAGTTTCGTCGAATTCCAACAAGGCGTTTAGGAGGAGTAGCGCTGACAAGAAATTTAAAAATAAATGTCAATGGGCTGTAGCTCCATCAAAATCAATCAACTGAAAAAAATGCAAAACGCACAGCAATGCTTCCTGCTAACACGGCGTTAACACCAAAAAAAAAATTTAAACAAAAAAATAATGAAATAAGAAAATTTAAAAAAAAAAATAATAATCAAGAAATTAAAAAAAAAAATGTCAAGGGGCTGTAACTCCATCAAAAATCAATGAACCGGAAAAAAAATTCAATAGGCACAGCAATGCTTCCTGCTAACATGGCGTTAACACCAAAAAAAAAATATAAAAAAATAATGAAATCAGAAAATAAAAATATATATATATATATTAAAAAAAAAAAAAAAAATAATAATAATGAAATAAGAAAATTAAAAAAAAATATACTTATTAAAAAAAAAAAAAATTAAAAAAAAAAAAATCCAACAAAAGTAATAATTAAAACAAAACAATCAAAAAAAAAATTACTAATAATAAAAACAAAACAAAAAACATCTTGTAAAGTTTGGTAAAGATCAGATGAAAAATGAAAGCCCTATCGTATTAACGAGGCTGAATATAGCATTTTTAACTAAATCAAGGGCCATAACTCTGCTGTTATTGGTCCGATCTGGCTGGTTTTCGAACTTGTGCGAGCTTTCATTGATATTAACAATCTGGTAAAGTTTAGTAAAGATCGGATGAAAAATGAAGGCCTTTGGCCAGTAGAGCTAAAAATCATCAGCTCCAAAAAGTAGGTCAAGGTCATACATGAAATCCAGGCATCCAAAAAAAGATGCACTAACGAAGACACAACTACGTCAAAACAGAATATGTTTTCTTCCAAAGATTAAGCTATAAATTAGGTTTAAAACATCTAGTGCATAATTCTAGTTCATGAGAAAGTGATGTAAATGTAACAATTAAAGTTATCTGCCCTTTGCTTGGATGGTGAAGGTCACATCCACATTTGCTTTGTCACGTTGCCATGTAGCACTCAAGATACAACTATAAGCAAAGTTTGAAAGGTCCTTGTGCATACAGTTTGTGAAAAAGTGACCTAAACGCCAAAGTTGAAGGTAAAAATTATAAGGTTATCTGCCCTTGCTTGGAGGGTCAAGGTCACTTCCACATTTGCTTTGTCACGTTGCGATGTACCACTCAAGATACAACTATAAGCAAAGTTTTAAAGGTCTAGTGCATGTGAAAAAGTAACCTAAACGCAAAAGTTGAACCTAAAAATTATTAAGTTATCTGCCCTTTGCTTGGAGGGTCAAAGTCACTTCCACATTTGCTTTGTCACGTTGCCATGTACCACCCAAGATACAACTATAAGCAAAGTTTGAAAGATCTAGTGCATACAGTTTGTGAAAAAGTGACCTAAACGCAAAAGTTGAACCCAAAAATTATTAAGTTATCTGCCCTTTGCTTGGGGGGTCAAGGTCACTTCCACATTTGCTTTGTCACGTTGAGATGTACCACCCATGATACAACTATAAGCAAAGTTTCAAAGGTCTAGTGCATACAGTTTGTGAGAAAATGACCTAAACGCAAAACTTGAACCTAAAAATAAGTAAGTTATCTGCCCTTTGCTTGGAGGGTCAAGGTCACTTCCACATTTGCTTTGTCACGTTGCGATGTACCACCCATGATACAATTATAAGCAAAGTTTCAAAGGTCTAGTGCATACAGTTTGTGAGAAAATGACCTAAACGCAAAACTTGAACCTAAAAATAAGTAAGTTATCTGCCCTTTGCTTGGAGGGTCAAGGTCACTTCCACATGTGCTTTGTCACGTTGCTATGTATCACCCATGATACAACTATAAGCAAAGTTTCAAAGGTCTAGTGAATACAGTTTGTGAGAAAATGACCTAAACGCAAAACTTGAATGTTGACGCCGCCGGAAAAGCAACACCTATGTCTCTTTTTTTCTTCGAAAAGGCGAGACAAAAACTAACCCGCCAACTAACGGCCAAAATTTCACTACAAAAAACGTTTATCGAAACTCTATCCAGGTGTGATGTGATGTGAGGTGATGTACACCGTTTCAAAACCTACTGATGACGAGGTATATATGTAACTTGCATATGTTAAGAATCCAAACTCTATAGACTATGTAAGCCAAACCCTAAAACTGGAGCGTCGAATTAAGAGTTACCAACTGATAATTCATTTTACGCATCCTCGATCGAGGGTATTTTAGCCCATGAAAAACCCTATAATTTTAATCGGCGCATATACATTATTATATGACCTTAACGCCTGGATAGAATTTTGATAAACGGTTTTGTAGTGTAATTTTGTCGTTATCTGGCGGGATAGTTTCTTTAATTACCAAAATACCATCTGACACCTTTACTTTTCTTTCTAAATTCTCTCTAAAATATTCATTGACTTTGATAAGACCACATTCAATATCTCATTCCATTCTGTATTTTTAAACTTAACCCCATCCAACACACCTGACAATTTGCGGTTATCTTGTTTGACGTTGTATTTTTGTGTCAGTTTTATTCATGAGCTTGGCGGGGTTGTTTCCCAATATTGAACGGACAGAGCGAGAGATATTTCGGGGGAAAAATGTCTGCTGAAAATGTACAGTGGTTACAAAAATGCCTAGAAAGGTGTGATATTCTTCTCTTTGGTGGGTGCATGCAGCATGCACGTGTGGTATTTACCGTAAGGCATTTACGGTCTAGATAGTCTATTAAAATAAGATGGTTGTTCATGCAGGCATTGCATGATGTCTTCAGAAACCTCTCCAGGAAAGTGCATATGTGGGTAGATCCGGATACCTACCAACTCTATTAATTGGGGAGCGTCGTAGCTCTATATAAGAGTTATGTCAGCTATGATTCTCGCAGCTAGAATTAATCAAGATGCAGCAACATCAGATGGGAGTGAAATCCACTGGACAACAGCAAGAGGAAAGAATGAGTAATTATTCTGAGTAATTATATTAGTCAACTACTGCATGGATTTGTCTAAAAGTCATAGCTCCGTTTGTGGTATACTTACAGTATTGCTATTGGGTCGATAGTCGTGTCGTAGGATGAATGTC